>JANVCL010000212.1:19056450-19071917 GCA_026546855.1 Erythroxylum incrassatum | reverse complement strand
TTTATTAATAAAGTATTAATAAAATATTTTATTTTTTAAAATAAATAATTTAAAAATTATTATTTATAAACTAATATTTATTTATATATTTTTCATTATTAAATCAAAATTTATTTGAAATTTATATATTTTTAAAATATATTTAAAATTTAATTATATTTATTAATAATTCTTAATTAAATTAAAACTGTGATCATTATTTATTATTATGATTTTTATTTTATATATTTTTAATTATTAAATCAAAATTTATTTAAAATTTATATATTTAAAATTTAATTTTATTTATTAATAATTATTAAATTAATTTTATAAATTGAATAAAAATTGTGATTATTATTTATTATTATGATTTTTTGATAAATGGTTAAAAATATACAGTACAACTGTATAATATAATAATGAACTATTTTGTAATTTTTTTAAAAAATTTATGAATTATTTTATAAATTTAAAAAATTATCTAAAATAATATCTGTTATTAATTAGTATAATATCATATTAAAACTTAATCCGATACTAAATGTAGTATGATATTCGTAACATTCGGAAGGATTTTACCTGATTCTAACAACCGTAAGGACACCTGTAGGTTGCGAGTGGGGAAGATTCGAGGCCCGACATAATCAGTTACAGGTTATGGACCCAAATGCAGGCTAAATGTAATACCTTCATCCAAGTCCAAAAGGTACTAAATCTCGTGTTTTTTCCTTAATATTATTCGCTGTTTCGTTTTTGCCTTAACGATCATGTAAATATTGCAAGGCTATTCTTTGTTAATTGTCTGTGCGTGTTATTACAATAGAAAGACGAAACATAGATATAGGAAAGGTTAATTTAGATCTCTTGAACGATGTCTGGGCATAAACCGTAAAAGACACTAAATTAGAGACTGAGACAACGAGAAATCAAAGTCAAGATGTTCAAGTTTTTGAAGGGAGTGGTGGGTGGATCAGGTACGGGAATAAAGGATCTCCCGTACAACATCGGCGATCCTTTTCCGTCCTCAGCTTGGGGCTCTTGGACTCACCATCGCGGCAGCTCCAAGGTTCGCATTCCTGTCTCTATCATCGTAATTGGATTAAATGAAGCCTCATTTTTCTTGTATTCTCTATGAAATGGATTATGAGATCAAGATCTCATTGCACTCCTTCCCACTTCACTCCGGATCTTACGTTCTAGTATCAGTAGTAAGGTTGGATATCTCCTTTATCTTTAGGGTTTAGGCCACTGCTGTGTTATCAATTCGTGGCTCGTGCAATTAAGCAAACTTCCTTATTTATTCGTTAATTCATCATCCAGGTTCCTGACTTCACCACAGAATGATTTGGTACTTCTTGTTGTGCGATATGATTTGATGATTGTGTACAACTTTTTAAATATTCCATTCCGTTATTTAACTTTTCTTATATAAGATGGAGGTATTTTTTTAATTCTTTCCTTCATGGCAGTTCATGGCTCCTTTTCCATGGCTTCGGCTTCGTCATATTTGTTTCATTTTTTTAATTGATCTCTATTATTTCAGGATGATGGTTCGCCAGTGTCTATATTTGCTCTTTCTGCAAATAGTGCTCAAGACGCACATTTAGCTGCTGGTCGAAACGGGGTCAAGCGTCTGCGTACTGTAAGCTACAGTGGACTTTGATATATATTATCGTTACTAAAGGCAACTTCATTTTGTATTGTATTTCACTTTGTTTTCTAACCTTGAATTCAGAAATTTCACGTATGATAATAAATCCAAGAATTCTGTTATATTTAGTCAGGATTGAACTAATTATACCTTTTATGATTAAAGTTAGTTGTGCAAATGTTTAACACGTTGCTTAAGGCCCCCTATTTGGACCTCCATTTAGCTGGCAATCAGATTTCATTTCAAGTACTCTATGCAGTCTGGGTTCAAAAACCTCCAGTCTTTTATTCACATTTGGATTAACTTAAAGAGTTAAATTACCATTAATGGTTCAGAGTAAGTATTCGTTAATAGTATAAGCGGTTGCATTCTTGGGGGTTGAGGTATGAAGGCCAATATCTTGTTGCCACTAACTTACGTTTCTATTGTTCCAGTAATTATTATCCTTGTTATAGCCCATGGTTATTCGACTTAACTATTGCACAATGCCACGTATGATATCCTATATGTATAGGATATCCATAAGTGTCGGCACAAGGTTTTTGCAAGCTTTCCACCTATTAATGTTATTTCCATCAGCAGTATAGGTTGTTTATGCTTCTTTTCAGGTTAGGCATCCGAATATCTTATCATTCCTACACAGTACTGAAGTTGAAAGTTCTGATGGTTCTACCTCAAGGATCACTATTTATATGGTCACTGAACCTGTTATCCCTTTGTCTGAGAAAATAAAGGAACTGGGTTTAGAAGGTACTCAAAGGTATAAATTCTCTAGTCTACTAGAGTTTGTATTTTGCTTCTCATATGCTTTATCGTCTGTTGTTTACACATCATATTAGGCACATTTTTTTATAACCAAGCTTTTACTGGGTACTGCAGCACAAACAAGCATTTGTATTTCCAATGTGCATTTAGGCATACTTATTAAAGTTGAGGCCTCTTGATGCTTCCTTTGTCATCTTTTCCTTGGAGGGATTTGAGGAATTTCCTTTTGTAACACTTGCCTTCGATCTTTTGTGTGTGATGTGCAATACCATTTTGGTCTCTGCATGTGACATTCATTTAACACTAGAAGTTCTTAAACGCTTGGTTCAATTCATGAAGTGCTGTTAAACTGCTTGGAATGAGCTACATGGGGTTCTTTCATTCTCATATAAATAATGAGTCTATAAGACTCATATAAATAATGAGTAAGGCGTTTATCTTGATTTTCTTTTTGGCAGGGATGAGTATTATGCTTGGGGACTACACCAGATAGCAAAAGCTGTGAGCTTTTTGAATAACGATTGTAAACTTGTAAGGCTGAACTTCATAGTTTTTGAAGTAAATGATGTCTCAATTCTTTTCATTTCTTTGTATAAATCCACACTTCTTCTTCTTGTTCAACATTGCTTTGACTAGCTTTCGTGAATGTAGGTTCATGGTAATGTTTGTTTGGCTAGTATAGTTGTTACCTCAACTTTGGATTGGAAGCTACATGCTTTTGATGTTCTGTCAGAGTTTGATGGAAATAATGCAACAACAAATGGACCAATGCTGGTAATGTGTATTCTTGGAAGTAACTTTTGGGTTAAATTCCTCACAACTCCCAAATGACTGACATTTTGTGGCTTTATTTCAAACTCACGAAATATGTTTATTTATTTTTCTATTAGCAATATGAATGGCTTGTTGGAGCACAATACAAATCAATGGAGTTAGCTAAGTCTGACTGGGCTACAATTAGAAAATCTCCGCCATGGGCAATTGATTCTTGGGGTTTGGGTAAGTTTATAAATGTTCCTTTTGGATTTTTACTTGTTAACTTTTTATTAACTAGAAAACTTTTCTCTTGGACACTTGGTAGCCACTGTTGAGTGAGCTTAGTGATCATGTGGCACAAACACTCTTTATTAAAATTTGAATGGTTATGCACACTAAAATTGCTGTGCTGGGGGTGAATAATAGGTGGTTTAGGGTTGTTTCTATTAAAATTATACACATTTAAATAAAGATTTCTTGTATTTAAATCAAGTCAAACCTTCTGAAAAATTAAACCAAACTAAGTCATTCCATATAAAATTTGTTTGATTTGAATGACTTGGATTAGTTTGGTAATTTTAAATTTGAACATTTATTAGAAATAAGTAAAAAGTATAACATAAGTAAAAAGTATAACATCTCTTTAATTTGATAATAAATAATATTTTAATAGATGTGAAATGTACATATAAAAAGGTAAAAATTTTAACCATATTTGTATGATCTCTTGAAAATATTTTGTATAAAAAATAAAAAATTTCAACTATTAAATAATTTAAATAGAATGCAGAATATTCACGACAATACTATTGATATCATTACTTCATAATCATGAAATTTTACACTAGCAATACTATTTAAGTAAAAGAAATAATAATTTTGGAAGCAAAATAAATAAAACAAAATTTTAAGATGCAAGAATGATAAATACTTTGTATTAGACCAAAGGCAATTGCTTGATCGATTTTATTTAATAAAACAACATGATAGGACTAAAAAATGTATGATTATAATATTATAAAACATGTAACTTTTAAACCTCAATGTTTTGAAGGATTGGTTAAGTATCAATGCTAAAAAAAGTTGAGTAAGAATCATATGTATAGATTTCTCTATTTTTTTTTAAGAGAGAAAATTTAATAGAAAAATAAAAGGAGAAAATATAAATTGATTGAAAGGTGCTATTCTTGATTGAAAGGTGCTATTCTTGTGAGCAATAAGAACTTATATAAAAAGTTCAAATATAATGAATTAAAATATTAAAAGCCAAAATAAAGTGGAAGTAATGATATTGGTTCAATTTGGTTTAGGTTAAACTAAAATTAAAATCAAACCAAGTATTCAATTTTTTATTAAAAAACACATTTTTTTATTTCTGAGACCATATTTTTAATAGTTTGGTTTGGGTTGAATAGTTTGGATGGTTTGTGTTCACCCAATATGCTTTATATGTTTATTACTTGAGAGTATTCTAGCTTTCAATAGGTTTTCATAGATCTTTTGGATTTGATGATCATATAAGGATACAAGTGGTTTTGCATTGTTGAATTCATCCTCAATTATGCTAGTTAGCAATTTCTATCAGAAGGAATTTTAGATAAATACAGATGTTCATACGTGTTCAAATATTTTATTTAATCTGCATGGTTCATACTAGGTGTTATTGTTGTTGTTAACTGGTCACTATAAAGATTTTGGGACATTGATCAATTTAGTTTACAGTAATTTTATTATTGAAGAAATAAAAACAAGGGTATGGTCTAGCACTCACTCCTAGTATTTGTTATAAGTACTAGGAATAACTTACAGGGATCGAACAAACAAAGGTATTAGGCTCATGCCAATAGGTCATATAAATCACTTTTAAGATTTTAGGAATCACTTCTAGTTCCAAGAATCACTTATAAATACAACAATGTGCTACCTATACATAAGTTTCTGAATTTCGCAAAAGTCACTCTTATTCTCTCCTTTTCTCATAAACTAAAAGCAGAGACAACTATAAAGATTTGCCCACTTGGGCCTTGTGAGGCAAGGAATGAAAATTTATTTTTCTACCTTTATAGAAAATTTCAAAATAAACCTATTCTATTTCAACGCCTATCAAGGAAAACCAATAATTAAACAAAATAAAAAGAAATGTTATTCTCGGAAATTTTGAATATGGAAAGTTGTCTACTACAAAAAGTAACCTTAAATCAATTTTCATTCTCCATCACGATCAAACTTTGATACAATATTTTTTGCCATTGCATTATTTAGAAGTGTACAAGAATTTCGCTTTGCCCTAACAACAAAAAAGGGAACAAAAAAGAAAATCAAATCCCATGATTACGAGATATCCTAACTAAATAGGAAATCTCCCATGACTATGGGATATCTTAACGAAATAGGAAGTCTTAAAAAGATACAAGAATCTTAAAATAGGTAACTTGCCATAAATGATGCCTTCCCACACTCCCCCTCAAGTTGGTGAATGGGTATTCTCCATTTCCTATGATACAATATTCTCAAAACTTGAACTACTTAACCCTTGGAAAGTATACCAACTAGTCGGTTCTTGTAGCCACATAAAGTGTTCAAATCAAACCACTTTCTGGTTTTCCTTCCAAGAAATGTCTGTGAACTTTGTGTATTTCATTCAATTATGTTGTAGTGGGTTATCAACTATACTGATCACATATTTATTATCATAATAGAGTTTCATTGGGTTATCCCACTTAATCTTCATGTCTTTTAGGGTAATTTTAACCGAATTAGTTCACACAGACCTTGAGACATTGCTCTTATACTAGATCATGCTACTATATTCTACTTCTTACTTCTCCGCATCACAAGGTTCTCATTAAGGAAGGTGCATTATCTAGAAGTTGATCTATCATCAATCAGTCTTGCATAATCAACATCCATATATGCCTCAAGTAATAGACCTCCTTTTCTCTTAAACAGAATAGCTCTTCTTGACATCCCTTTAAGACACTGCAATACTCGGTGAGCTGTTTGCAAATGAACTTTTTTTGGGCTATACATAAATTGATCTATCACACTCACTGGGTGTACTATATTCGGTTGTGTATGAGACAAATAAATGTGCCTCCTTACAAGGCGTTAATACATTTCCCTGTATATTGTAACATCCTCCTTTGCCTTTCTGAATTTAATGTTTGCGTTATCGGAGTACTTGTTGGTTTGCAAGTTGTCTTGCCGGTTTTTCTTTGGAGATTAGAAACATTCTTTTGTTAGGAGAAAAAAAATACCCTGCCTATAATAAGCTATTTCAATATCGAGGAAATATTGCAGCCTTCCTAACTCCTTAGTAAAACATTGATTTAGCGATTGTCCTTTCCTTGTGGTCTTCTTTTGTCACTATTAATGTCATCAACATACACAAAAAAAGTGTTGTAACCCCTCCTAAAGGTGAGTTTTTGATTAATTGTGTATGATCCCTTTAGCTTTGTCCGTACCCCATAGTCATCATTACGCTTGCAAATCTCCTAAACCATGCTCGTGGCAATTGTTTCGGTTCATACAAAGCCTTCTTCAACTTACAAACATTTTGAGTAGCCAAATTATTCCTATAACTTGGTGGCACGTCCATGTAGACTTCTTTCTCGAGTTCTCCATGCAAAAATGCATTCTTTCTTCTTTCTCGAATTCTCCATGCAAAAATGCATTCTTGAATCAAATTGTTGAAATAGTTAGCCGGCAAAGATAAGAGCACTTTAACAGTATTCATCTTTTCAACTGGAGAAAAAGTCTCTAGATAGTAAATTCCACAATTTTGGCTATAGCCTTTGGCCATCTATCTTGCCTTATATGTTGCAATTGACTGCCTCATACTTCACTGTGTAAGCCCATTTAAGCCCACACGTTTCTTCCCAGCTGGCAATTTCACCAACTCCCAATTTTTACTTTCTTTTTCACCTTCATAGCTTGTCTGCATTTCTCATTGGTTAAAGACTCGAATAGGGTTTTAGGGATGACAATGGTGTTTAGGATAACAAGGAAGGCTTTATGAGATGTTGAAATTTTTTTCAAAGGAAATGAGCAAGGAGATAGAGTGGCTGTTTAGTAAATTCCCTAATCCTTTTTCAGATAGTCGTAGGAAGATCTTGATCATTATTGCTGAACTGAGATTTGTTTTCAATTTGCAAAGAAGGTTAAAAAATTGTTACTTTATTCTCAATATCTAGGTTGGAGACTTGGGCTTACATAGATTCAGGAATGACTGTCTTCTTCCCTGAATAAATATTTTTAAATCTCTTGTTCTCAAAGGCAAAATTTGTCTTGTCTTGTTGATTTTGAGGTATAGGTTCTAGGACAAGCTTAGAGAAAGATAGCAGGTCATGCCAAAAAAAAAAAAATCTTCAGATCTTCCATCCGTATCTTATATTGTTGAAGTCTCCCCTTAAAGATAAGAAGAAGTGAAATAAGACTCATATTCATTGAAAGTAACATCTGTCGAGGTAGTAACATTTTGAAAGAGGATGGTAACACTTATATACTCTTTTTGAGTTAAGAGTACCCTACAAAGAGACATTTCGATGCCCTTGGATCCAACCTTTTGTCATTTTGGCTATGAATATGGTCAAATAACACACACCCAAATACCCTAAGAATAAGGTTATTTGTAGTTTGTAGATTAGGATAAAATGTTGAGGGATTTCCATTGGACTCTTAAATCCGATTACTTTTGAAGGCAAGCAATTTATATGATTAGTAACTGTGAGTTCTGCTTCCTCCTTAAAGGATTTATGTACATTTTTCTTTTAAAAAAGAAAAAGACTTGGGTTGATTTAAGAAGGTGGTCAATTTTCTTTTTAACATAAGATGATTAATATACAATCCTTTTTTCTTTTTTTAAGTTTGGAGTTAGGACTTGATTGAAATACTCCTACTATCATACCAAAACCTTTGGATATTGGCCTCAATTTGATTTTTAATCACGGAACAAAAATTTGGGAGGACACTACTAACATCAGATTTGTGTTTAAGTAAAATATTCAAGTGACCAGTATAATCATCATGAAAGAAACAAACTATTCTACATAAACATTAGAGCAGTAGGACCCTAAATATCACTGTGAATGGGATAAAAAGGGATGGAACTTCTTTAATTACTAACTGGAAAAGATATATGTTTGTGTTTGACAAGCTTACATAGTTCACAATGACTATCATTAGTATGTATGTTGCATCGGAATCCTTTCTCACAGAGTTGTTTGGTACTGTCACTTGTGAGAAGGTTGGGTGGTGATTTTTGTAGTTCTTTTACACTACGTTACATTTGGTTTTTCTTCTTAGATAGGATCTATGCCAATCTGATTTTTCCCCTGCCAATTGATAGGGTGTCTTATTTATGAACTTTTTTCCAATATGAAGTTGGGCAAAACAGAAGACTTGCGCAATACTGCTTCCATCCCAAAGGTTTGCCTTCTCTCTCAGGGATTATTTTAATGCATATTTGCATGTGAATGAGGCAGGGGGGCTTTGGCATAATTTTTAAGATGGAGATACTATGTTCATTTTCCTCTTTTTTAACAATTTAGGATGTCCTCTGGCGGCTTTGATTTCCATCTCATTGTTTGTCTTAGTCTGCATTTGCTTAATTTTCCCCCACTTGTTACAGTCTTTGCTTCAAGATTACCAGCGTCTTTTGAGTTCTATGCCTTCTCGTAGGATGAATACAGCAAAGCTCATAGAAAATAGCGGTGAGTCTTATGTTGACTTTATTGAGTATCCCTTTTTCAGAGAAATTTCTGGTAGTCCTACTTTGACAACTATTAAGTTTTTGATTTCTGTGCTGATTGTGCCATTGGTTAAGCAAACTTTTGGTTGTATCACACATTTATGTTTGGTTTTCTGATTGGTATTTATGGCTTCATTCATCTTCATGGATACGGTTATGGGAGTATAATTTCTTAACAACTTACACGTTTCTATGCACTGCCATTTTTATTTCTGTTTATATTTTTGAAGATCTTTGCAGTTAATACTAATACAACTAAGGTTGTGAATTGGCACTAGGGGAGTGGGGGAATTGAATCCTTGGACTGAAGTATTAGGAATAGTTCCAATGTCATTGGGCTACTAACCCGTGGTTAATCTTAACTGGGATAGTTTCTATTGCCTGATTGATATTTGATTTTACTGATTGGAAGTTGAGAGATATCTCATGATTTTTTTTTGTATCTTTCTTCTAATTCCTCTGTTTTCTACTTACTGAAGTTTGCAACCTATGATTTTGGCAGAGTACTTCCAGAATAAGTTGGTGGACACTATTCATTTCATGGAAATTCTTACGTTGAAAGACAGTGTTGAGAAAGATACCTTCTTCCGTAAGCTCCCAAATTTAGCAGAGCAGCTTCCTCGCCAAATTGTGCTGAAAAAGGTTTAAAAGCTTCATTTTTAGTGGGTTCAAAGCTTTTGCACTGTGTTCTTACCAATTTGTGATGCCTTCTTTTGTTTCTTCAGTTACTTCCTTTATTAGCTTCGGCCCTGGAATTTGGTTCAGCTACTGCCACTGCTTTGACAGCTTTGTTAAAGATGGGTTCGTGGCTTTCTGCTGAAGACTTCAGTGTGAAGGTTTTGTCTTCTTCACTAGTACTCTTACTCTTACTGTTCAGTATTCATAACGAATCTGTATATTTTCATCCCATCTCAAACTTGTAAGTAATCTTACTACTGGTATCTTACTTCAATCTTCTGATAATAAATTTCTTGCTTGCATTTTTTGGCAGTTATTGCCAACCATCGTGAAACTTTTTGCTTCCAATGACCGCGCGATTCGAGTTAGTCTCCTGCAGCACATTGATCAATTTGGAGAGTCATTGTCAGCTCAAGTTGTTGATGAGCAAGTATAAAATCTATGCCTAGTTGGTTTTAATCTTTCTTTTGATTAAGGTCTCTATTTATGTGAGTTAAGTCCTCACGAGTTTTTTACTCTAATTGGACTGATTGTTACTAGGTCTATCCTCATGTCTCTACGGGGTTCTCTGACACATCTGCTTTTCTACGTGAATTGACTCTCAAATCCATGCTGACTTTGGCTCCTAAGGTACTAGCTACTACTTTTCAAGGTATCCATGCTTCTTTAAATGATATCCTACAAAATAAAGTTGTACTGGTTATTTGGGAATAATTTAACTGAAAGTGTGTTAATTATCTTCTTGAAATATCGTTTTCGTTCATGTGTATATGTTGTACTCGTTCAATAGTTAGTTGTCACTTGCTGTAGGTTGTGCTTATAATAATGGGTTGAGCATCAGGTGTCTATTCTGAGTTGTTCCTGAAAGCTACTTCTTTTTTGCCTTTCATTACAGCTTTCTCAACGTACTATTTCAGGCTCCTTACTGAAGTACCTTTCAAAGTTACAGGTACTGATCACGTGTTTTTAGGTAGCACTGAAGACATTTTTTGTTCTAGATGCAATTGATACAGACATAATAGTACTCGCTTTTGGTTTTCATATTAATCTCATTTTCTCTTTATTTTTCTATTACTCGGATGCCTTTATTTCCTTCTATTAACTGCTCCTAATTGTGCAGTGAGGGAAATTTTCTCCAATAAGCTGAATAGTAGGAAGAGTTTTTGATTCTTTATTATTGTTAGTTTGTTGTCTTATCATTTGATATTTTCAGGTTGATGAAGAGCCTGCAATTAGAACAAATACTACCATATTACTTGGTAATATAGCGAGCTATCTAAATGAAGGGGTAAGTATAAGCAAATGCCATGCGCTTGACAAATATATATTACTTCTGATTTTATGGTGATATTGTTATTGAGAGGTGATTCCTGTGGGTATTCATGCGTAGTAATTCTAAATCTTTTTTGTATTTCCCATTGTATTCTGATGAGTTGAGTTGTGTAACAGACAAGGAAAAGGGTCCTAATTAATGCTTTTACTGTTCGAGCTTTGCGTGATACTTTCTCTCCTGCTAGAGGAGCAGGTATAAGAATTCTCTATTCTTCCTGTATAAAATGTGATGTTACACCCTATTTACCTTACTAGTCTTTCTTATTCTTTTATCTACTCATGAAAGTTCTGAGATGTGCTGACAAGTATTAACTGTTTATGCAACAGGAGTTATGGCATTATGTGCAACTAGTTCTTATTATGACATAAATGAGATTGCAACTCGAATTCTTCCTAATGTTGTTGTTCTCACAATTGATCCTGATGGGTAATGATTTATCAGATCCTATTCTCGTCAGTATATTCCCATAAATCTATCTGAATAAAAACTATCTTTCTTGGATAGTGATGTTCGTTCGAAAGCATTTCAAGCTGTTGATCAGTTCTTGCAAATAGTGAAGCAATATTATCATAAGGTCTGTTCTTTAGCTCTTTCATTTAAAATCAAATGTCTACATCCTACTACTTTCTCCTTCTTTGATTTTCTTCACATCCATCATAATGTTTATGAGAGTTCATTTTGAAAGAATAATATTGATCTGTCATATTATGTTGCGTGGAACGTTTTCTTTTGGTTATTGATAGGCAAGTGTTGGAGATACCACTGCTGATGTAGGAATCTCGTCAATCCCAGGAAATGCTAGTTTACTGGGGTAAGTCTGTTAAATTATGCTATTTATGTGTCAGTCCCTATACAGCGGAGAAATATACATTGATGTGCCAGGCAGGCAAGTTTTGGAATTAACATTTATGCAACAATATTTATCTGTACCCATATTTTTTTTACAGTATTTTGTGCTTTTCATTTTTCCTTATTTCTGTTTCTTGTCAGTATTTCTAAGTGTAGTGTTCATGTATATTTTTGTTGAGTGTGCATGCACATGGCTAAATTTACTCCCCCTTGGCTATAACTAAATAACTAATTAATTTTTCTTTTCAAATATTGCCGATATTTGCGACCTGAAATGAATTACGTTTATTATATGAAGTTTAAGATAAAAGTATTGTAACTAATTTTAGCAATTCTGTTTTCAAAAGCCGTTGCATTTTCACCAATGAGCCTTTGTTGAATTGGCACGTAACACTCCGCTTACCTTGACTTGCTTGGGTTTCAGCCTCCCAAGTGACCAAAAATTTGATAACGAATCTCCTAACTCCCCCTTGATCGGTTTATTAGCAATGCCTTAATGTCTGTTATTTGAGCATAGGGTACCATGCCAACACTTTCATACTTGATTCCACCTTATGCCGTATGTTACTATAAAATTATAGAAATATATATCACTTCCTTTAATCATGAATTTTTTGTTGACCCCTAAATCTTATTTACAACGCAGATGGGCCATGAGCTCTTTGACCCTTAAAGGTAAACCCTCTGAACAGGCTCCAATTGCTTCTGCAAATTCCGGCACTTCGCAAACTTCCACAATGACCTCAAATGCAAGCTCAGGTGTGTAGCATTTCTAACTGTTTGGTTGCTTATGTCCAGTTTAGAGTGGAGATAAAAACATATGCATTTTCCTATATGGACATGGTCAAGCTCCATAATGAAATTAATCAAAAGCCAGATAATCTTGCTAATCATTTCAGTGTTCACTGTAATTTCAATTTACATAGCCATGATGAATGGAGGTCATAAAGAAGAAACACTTCATTGTTATTTCCATTTATCTCAAGCTTCTGTTGTATCATTTGCATTGTCTCATCTTGATACTTTAGTCATGGATCCAATAATTGTTTTGATGTTTGGCACTCATAGTGATGGATGCTCCAAGCACAGCACCAGCTCGTGTAAATTCCAGCACTGATTTAGCTGATCAACCTGTGCCCGTCTCCCCTACGTCGACGGATGGCTGGGGAGAAATTGAGAATGGAATTCCTGAAGATCATGATAGTGATAAAGATGGATGGGATGATATTGAACCTCTTGAAGAACCAAAGCCATCTCCAGCGCTTGCAAACATACAAGCTGCCCAAAAGCGGCCCGTCTCCCAACCAGTTTCGCAGTCAAGACCACAAGGTAGGGTCATCATATAAATGCTATTGGCTAGTAGTTGGCAATCTCTGTCCAGTCCGGGCCAGGTCTGGTTTGACCAGGCTTCAGGCTGGTCTCAGGCCTGGAGAGTTGACCCAAAGTTCAGCCTGAATGGCCGGACCCTGAAACAACATTGTTTTGGGAAATTTAACTAAAACACAGCTTGAGCCTGACCCGACTGGGCTTTGAATCAGGCTTAGGCTGCCTTATGCCGGCTCACCCCAGGCCCGGCTCATTGCGATGCCTAGTGGTTCAATTGCAAAGTATTCAAGATTGACAGTTGACATCAGCAGCTGAAACTTGGGGATAAAAGGGAAAATGGTTGTTCGATTTTAACCATAAATACTATGATTTAGCATATGATTATTTGAATGCTGGGGTCACACCCAATGGACATTCTGCTTAATTTTCTTTGGAAGACCTAGGTTAATGCTGCTGCTTAATCAACTTCAACAAGTTATCTGTGTTTCTAGCTGTTAGACAAAACCTTCGAGCTACAATAGCTAGTGCTTCATTTAGGTTGCACTTGCCAATAGTTTCTGTTGTTGGAAGCTTTAGCATGTTTGTTTTATGTGATAGCTACAAGTTATGACCTCAGCCACTGATGACTCCTCAGATCCTTTCGAAGAATCTCAATTACATTGTTAGTGTCATTGATGAATTGTCCTTTTAGTGGATGTGGTCTAGACTTCAGCTTTTCTATGATTATTAACATATCTCATATTTGACAACAATCTGAGGCAGACCTGGATCTTTGGGTTGCTTTCAGAACTGCTTTAAATTCTTTAGGCCTAACTAGAGCTGTAAGTGATTTCAATTTTATCAAACACTAAAATTGTTCTACATTCTACGGAGCTTTAATGTGACACACCAATGTCAGGACCATTTTTAGTATGCTCTTATGTTTGTGGTAAATGGATGTCTATCCGCTAGGAGCTCTTTTAGTTGGTATTCCATTATGTCATCATTGTTTCTTAGGTCATTGTTTATGTTAAATGCTAGCTGCATAATATTTCTATCGTAGTTATTGGACTCTGTTGCAGTTTACATGAAGTTGCCAGATCATGTTAGAAGCTGCATTCAAGTTGAGTGAACATGTGTACATGTTCTAGGCAATAGTGGATGTGTGAATAAGAGCTGATTTGCTCTATATTATATTACTAAGAGAATGTAGTACATATGTACATGAATAGGATTACAGAATAGGCTAGATAATCTATACAGGTACAGAAGATAATCCTAGGATAACGTTTATCTCTAAGATACTGCTATCTAATCTATAGAATCTGATTACAATCAGATTATAATATTATGGGATAATATGTATCTTGACCATACTCTGCCTCAAGTTGGATCATAGATATCAATCATGTCTAACTTTTGTACATTCTTCAAACACTTGTCTTTGAAGACCTTTGGTAAACACATCTGCGGTTTGCTTCTTTGTTGGGACATAAGTTAGGCATATAATCCCATCTTCTAGCATATAATCCCATCTTCTATCTTCTTGATAAAATGTCGATCAACTTTAACATGCTTTGTTCTCTCATGGTGGACTGGATTGTGTGTCATGCTTAGGGCTACCTTGTTATCACAATAATGTTTTATAGGTGACTCAAAATTGATTCCCAATTTTGTCAGCACTCTCTTTAACCAGAGACTTTCACAAATCCCTTTTGCAACTGCTTTTAGTTCAGCCTCTACACTACTCTTGGCTACCACCTTTTGCTTCTTACTTTGCCACATGACCAAATTTCCCCACACGAAAGTACAATACCCAGTGTTTGATCGTCTATCCCCTTCTGAACTTGCCCAATGTGAATTAGTATATATTGCAATTGTTCTTTGATCTCCCTTTTTGAATAGTAATTCTTTCCCAGTAGTACCCTTTCAATATTGTAGGATCTTATAATTTGCCTCAAAATACTTTTTCCTTGGTGCATGCATGTAGCGACTTACAACACTCACGGCAAAAGCAATATCTGGTCTAGTATGAAACAAATAAATTAGTCTTCCCACTAGTGTCTGGTATTCTTCACGGTTAACAAGTTTATCCTCTTCATCCTTAAACTTTGTATTGTCAATGGGAGTGGGGTTTATATCCTAACATTCTAGTCTCTTTCAAGAGATTAAGAATGTACTTCCTTTGGGAGATGTAAATCCCTTTCTTTGATCTCGCTACTTCCATGTCTAGAAAATACTTCATTTCTCCTAAGTCTTTAAATTCAAATTCTTTCCTCAAAGCTAACTTGAGTCTTGTAATTTCCTTTGCATCATCACCAGTTACGACAATATCATCTACATACACAATCAAAATTGTCTTCTTACCTTCTCTAATTCTGAAGAACATTGTATGATCC
>JANVCL010000212.1:19020549-19044153 GCA_026546855.1 Erythroxylum incrassatum | reverse complement strand
GAATCACTTTTTTTTCCGCTGCCACTTTTCCCAGTTTATATGGGAGAAGATTCAGAAGTTGTGTCTTATTTCTAATGCAGCTACAACCTTCGTGGAAGCACTTGATTAGTTTCTGAAGATGAACCATACTTGTAGCTACAACAAATAGATTTATGTCATCTCCTTCGCCTCCTCCATCAAGGAGATTTGGCGAGAGAGAAACATCAGACGTTTTTAGAACATTGCACATTCCAGAAATGAGGTTCTCTACTCTCTAATCGGTGGAATCAAAGAGAAAATCCTATATACTATTCGGTCAGAAAGAGTTTGCCCTAATCTATCCTCATCGTGGAGAATCAATTAACATACAGAAGGGGTTAACTATCTCTTAAAAGAGTAGAGCAAGTAAGTACCTGGAAAAGATGAGTTCTTCCCCTTTTCATGTATAACGCACGTCTGCAGGCTCTGAATATTCCAACCATATAAGAACAACTTCAGATCCACAAGTAGAGAGGATGTTCAAGAAGTTACT
Organism: Erythroxylum incrassatum; assembly: GCA_026546855.1. Classification (NCBI taxonomy): domain Eukaryota; kingdom Viridiplantae; phylum Streptophyta; class Magnoliopsida; order Malpighiales; family Erythroxylaceae; genus Erythroxylum; species Erythroxylum incrassatum. The sequence continues at coordinate 19,043,642 of JANVCL010000212.1, read as the reverse complement.
TTGGAAATCATCTATCGGCTGAAGATCCTCTTCCGGAACTTACTGATCGTCAGTCACCCAATCCCTAATTTGGTAGGGTTGGGTGAATGGGGGAAGACATGATATGCACTTATCCCATTTTTGTCAAATGTCCTGTATGTTGTTCGTGTTAAAAGTTGTCGTTGCTCTATCTAAAGACACTAATGTATGCTTAAACGTTGTCGTTGCCTTGTATTTGCTTATTTGTTCATGTGGACATCCTATTATTAATACAACTCTTTGCTTTAAAAGAAAAGAACATTTCTCTTATTTAGTTCTCTTACACTACTAAAATATATCTTTGTACGAGAAGCCTTCAGTTGCCTTTTCAAAACTTGGATAATGCATTTACGGATTTGTTTAGCCAAGAGCAAGACCATTACTACTAATTTTCTTCATACACCTTCATAAAATATAAAGAAACATATGTTTGTACAGTCCAGCAATACAGTTTTAATATATCTTTATGAACAATATTTTTGTTAAGAAAATGACTATCTTCATTTGAGAAGTTAGACATAAAACCGCCGGAAAATAAATAAAAGGAATAAAAATTATCGACATCTTACAAGAAGAAGAACTCAAGCTCACCTGTTCAAAAGAAAAAGTTGCGAAAATTCAAGATCATTAGATCAAACTTCTTCATCACATTAGTTTGAACGTCAAGTATAAAGAAAGAAGAAAACAAGATATTAAATGATTTAGTGAATTTGGACAAATTGAGGAACCATTGTGTCTCGACATTTACACAAGTTCTTTAAATACATTTAAGTATCAATGCTTGTAACGAGAAATTGGAGTGTTATGTGAAAAATTGTGCTTGAGAAAGAAATTACAAGTTAATGTATAAGATGCTCAACAGTACCATGTGTCTCTAAACTCAACATGGATGATTGGAACCTTTTCTTTGCTAATAGTACACTGTCTATCGAGTTGAAAAAGAACAGTTGAAAGAGTTACTCCCTTAGGATCAAAAATTAGAGTGATGCCATTGTTCTTCAATCTAGACCCATCTGCTATATCATTCAAAATCTCATCTCTAAATTTTAGTAAAACGTAAGATTTCTTCGACAACAAATGACTTGCTAGTAACAAGACTATCAAACTCAACTATATAGTTCTCATACATTACCGCTTTATGTGTAAGGTTACTTTGCTTGAGCAAACTATATCTTTCCTTCAAGTAAGCATATACCTCTAGAATGTTTTCTATCAATCCCTCTAATACTAAAAGGACTCTATGATTTTTATTTTATTCTGACTTAGGTTGGACTGCATCATAAATTTATCTCTTGATACCAATAGGGTTAAACTTTGATGCAGTTATTTTCTCACTAAGAACCACCAAATTCGAATGAGACTGGAGTGCGTATTCTAGAATAACAATTAATGCCTTGCAGACCAACAATTGGATAAAGTAATGATGATTCTCAACTAACATAGCATCAACACATACATTGCTAATCAGTTACGAATTCACCTTGCACGTCGTATCAAGCCCAACGTTGATTGTAACAAGCTGATTCTTCAAATCACTATTGAGAGTAGCAGGAATACCATCAACCTTTGTCGAGCATTTTTTTCAAAACAAATGTTTTTGCAAGTTGAGTAACAATTAGGTCAGCAATCATTGTTGAACCACCAAGTTTCATTATTACAATGATTATTTTTATCAATGAAAGCTGTTGAAAATAGAATCTTTATTTTAATATTCTATAGCATAGAGCAATGCTCACTTGTCTAACAGGTACATCATCCCCTTGGTCAAATTGGTAGGTCACTTCCACAGGTTCAAAAGTAAGCACTTGTAACAAGTATATCCATAAGACTCTTAGGCTATGTTTGGTTAAACGTAAGGTTTTTAATGGAATGGAATAGTTTATAATGGAATGGAATATAAATAAATGTAATATTAAAAATTGATGTTTGAGAGGGATGAAATGACTCATAATGTAATATAATAAAAAGTTATTTATCATTTTACATTTCATCCTAAATCCCCCAAACCGAAGGTTTCTCACTTTTACTGTTTAGGATAGAATGAGATGTAATATAAAACCCTCCTCTTCTATCCCATTTCATTCCATTTTATTATAAATCTTTCTCCTAAACAAGGGAATAATATTACATTCTATTCTATTTCATTAATAAACCCTCAACCAAACATAGTCTTAGGTAAGCTCAAGTGATGAGTCAAGTCATTTGCATGATTTTCAAAACATCTATTATGATTGTTTGAAATATTGAAACTAGAGAACGGGCTCCCATCATTATTTTTATTGTTTCATTCGCCCTCGATGAATTATCATCCCATCAGTTTATGAAGAAGTCAGAAATGTAATGTTTCTAGCTATCGTTAACATTAAAATTAATGTACGAAAGCCTTCATCTCCCTTTTTATAAAGATCATTTTGTAATGCATAACACAAGCCTTAGTTATGCGCCCTGGATCAAACGTGAAAGCAAATAAATTAACAAAATGTAGAAAATATCTATTTTGCTTTCCATAACTTCGAACGATCTTGATAACCTTTACAAAAGTTTATCAACTAGATGTCGTTAATGTCTTTCTATACCTTTCTTAATGCATGAACCTCTTAATGGGTTAGAGAATCCGAATGTTCATGACTTACTTAACCAAACAACAAGAGACCTTAGCAACTATATATAGTAACCGTATTGGGTCTCCCTATTACAGGCCCAATGCATGTTTGAAAAATTACAAACATTGTCCCCTTAAGGCAATAAGTTAATTACAATAGTTGTAACAACAATAAAACCAGTAAAAGTAGTTAAGCCAGATCAATGTATAGGTCGATCAAGTTTAAAAAATCATTTGACCTATAAGGCTTTCAATGCTAGAAAATATCATATGCGACACAAATCTAATAAAATCATGCATATCTAATACCTCACTAACATGAATGAGAAAATAGAATGTGGCAAACTAGGATGATACCTGTATGATCTGAAATTTATCATCTTTTCATTTGTTGGTCTCTATTTCTCTAAACTTTATGCTAAACTACACTAGAGGAAAAAAAATTTCTCTTACTGAATGCTAAACTACATTTAAGAAAATCTTTATGAGATTAAATGCTTATATCACCCTATGTCATATCAAAATGATGGATTTACATGTATATCTATATATGCTCTAATGACATAGGCTCAAGGTCAATTTATATATATATGCCCAATGACCTTTTACAGTGCTCAAGATCGACATAGATCTTAAGACTTTCACATGTATTATAATAATGTATAATAACATGTATGACTGAGAGCAAAATGATGATCATCTCTATTGATAAAAATATACTATCGTAATACATGAAAACATATAAATTTATAACTAGACTATACACAAGTCTCTCAAAAATAAGTAGGCAAAGTCCTTTAGTTAAAGGATCAACAAGCATGTCCTCAGTCATCAGATTCTCCACCTCAATATTACCTTTCTGTATTAATTCCTTGATGGTTAAATACTTGACCTCCAAATGCTTAAACCCTATGTTGTTCTTATTGCTATTATTAAACAATATAGCAAAAAGATTATCACAATATAATTACATGGGCTTAGCCATTAAATCAACCACAATCAGCTTAGAAATCAAGTTTCTAAGTTAAACTGCCTGTATAGCAACCTCATAGCATGTCATAAACTTTGCAAGCATAGTAAAGGAAGTCACCAATTTCTGCCTAACACTTATACAATACTACACCATCTGCTAACATAAAGATGTACCCTGAAGTGGGCTTTCTATCATCCAGACAGATAGCAAAATCTGAATCTGTATAGGCTAAGAGGTTTAGACTATTGACCTTTCTAAATTCAACATATAATTCTTAGTTCCCTTTAAATACCTCAACACTCGTTTAACTAGATTCTAGTGGTCTATTCCTAGGTTAGCTAGATACCTACCCAACAATCGAACAGTAAATGCATTGTCCAATCTAGTGCACATTTGGGCATATATCAAGATACCAACTGCCCTAGAATCAGTCACATTCTTAATTTTCTTTCTCTCCATATCATTATTTGAACATTGTGCCAAAGATAATCTCTTACCATGAGAGATAGGTGTTACAGTAGGTTTAAAATCAACCATGATAAACCTTTACAGCACTCGCTCAATGTATGCTTTTTACAAGAAGCCTAACGAGTGTCGAGACCTATCCCAGTGAATCTATAAACTTAGGAAAAAAGATGCTTCACCAAGGTCCTTCATGTCAAAATGCTTGGCCAAAAGCTGCTTAATCTCATGCGGCAAGGTCAAGTCATTTGATGTAAGCAAGATATAATTCACATATAAGAGTAGAAAGATAACTTTGTTCTCCCTTACCTTGTAATACAAATATCTTTCAACTTTATTCTCTGCAAAGTCAAAAGAGGTAACATCCTCATTAAACCTAAGGTACCACTATCTGGAAATTTATTTCAAACCATTTATTGATTTTCTCAGTTTACAAACCTTATCAGCATTTTCTTGATCTTTAATCCTTTAGATTGTTCCATGTAGACTTCTTCACAAAGGTCTTCACTTAGGAAATCAATTTTGACATCCATCTGATATAGCTCCATATCATAATAAGCTACTATTGTCATAATCACTCTAAATGCATCCTTAGAAGATACAAGAAAGAAGGTAACATTAAAGTTAACATCTTCTCTTTGAGTGAACCCTCTGGAAACCAACCAACCAAGCCTTATACTGCTCAAAGTCCGTTTTGGTCCTGTAAATCCATTTACAACTGATAGGTTTGCAATTCTTAAGTAAATCAACAAGCTCTCATACCCTATTTTGCTTTATAGATTACATCTCATCCTTCATTGCATCCTACCATAAATTTGCATGGGGTCCAAAAATAGCTTTTGAAAAATAACTGAATCGACAACATGTCCAATATCACAGTCTTGTTTACCTAAATAGACTATATAGTCAGATGAGATAGCAAGTTTTCTCACTGTGGTAGATCTTCTTAACTGAACTAGTTCTCGTACCTCAGGAACCTCAGTTTGTACAAGTATGGGTTCTAGTTCCTATACAGACATGGTATCGAGACCTTGATCCACTAATTCTGACTTTATGAGTGATGGATATGAAATAACTGTAATATCCACCCTGCTATCATCGAAAGGGTGAGAAGGACCACCCTTATCATAGACATCATATTTCAAAAACTTAGCTATTTCAAATTTTACTATTCTATACCCTCCTTCTCTACAGTAAAATTTGTATCCCTTAGAGTAGTTGGATAGCAACGAGTAGAATGAGAATGCAATTTACTTTCATAAAGGTTATATAAACATACCTCAGCGAGGCAGCCCATACATGGATATGGGTAAGGCTAGCTTCCACCCTTTCTAAAGTTCAAACTGCATCTTTGAAACTAATTTGCTTAGGACTCTGTTAAGTATGTATAAGACCGTCTTTATGGCTTCATCCTAAAGGAAATTAGGTAAATTAGTCCTACTCTGTATTGATCTCATCATGTCCTTTAGGGTTCATTTACACCTTTCGGCCATACTATTTTGCTCAAGACTACTTAGTATAGGGAATTGAGCCACTATTCCATGTGATTCCACATATCTGGCAAACAAATCCTTTTCTTGTCTTGACACCCCATGTCTACGATAATATTATCCTTCACGGTCAAATTTGACACTCTTAATGAACCTTCCCAATTGAATTCTCAAGAACTTCGGACTTTTCTTTAAACAAGAACACATAACCATAATGAGAATAGTCATTAATGAATATAAAAAATATCTTGAATTGCACAAGGTAACTTTATAAGGTCCACAAATATCTATATGTATGAGGTCTAATAAGCCAAAAGCACGAGTTGACCCCTTTTTCTTTATTTTGGTCAACTTATCCCACAACAGTCAACGCATGTTCTCAGGTCATCAAAATCTAGTTGGGATAATATTTTCCTTAATCAATCTCTCAACTTTATCTTTGAAAATGTGACCTAATCTTTTATGCCACAACATGTATGACTTATCTTTTGTTAAGAGTCTCTTTTTAGTAACCTGTTCAGCAATATTGAAGTAGCATACATTTCATAAGGAGCAAGACACATTATATACAAACCATGTAACAATAAGGCATTATAGATACGTTTTGCATTGAAAGATAATTCTACAATAGAAGCATCAATAACAAAACTATAATCTTCTTTGTCCAAAACTGATACAAATATAAAATTCTGCCTAAAAGACGATATATAGAACTTGTAATGTAAAACAAGAACAAACCTTGTATCAAGGATCAAACATACATCTCCAACAGAAATTACATCTTCTTTCTTATTGTCCACCATCAATTTTTTGTCCTCTTTATTTGGCTTTCTCTTGCATATAAACCCTTGCATTGTGAAAGCAACATAATTAGAAACTTCATTATTTAGCCACCAAAAACTTGATATGACTATGGTAAAATTATAATTTTGAAAAAAATTAGGACTAAATTGAAAAAACTTAAAATTTCTTCTATATAAAATAATAATTACTAAGACAAAAAATAATATGATAAAATTGTCTACATTTTAGTTAATAAATAATAAAAAATACAAATAAGAATGTATTAAATAATTTTTATATAATTAGACTTATACAAAATAATTCTAGATGCTTAATAAATATTTTTTAAATTTGTATATTTTTTATTTACATATATATATATATATACACACATTTTAGTGTCTATACGTCAAATATATTATAATAAATTTTGAAATATGGAAATATAATATTTGAAATTAAATTCATTTGATATAAATATATTTTTATATTATATCATTCTTAATTTTTTGAGAGTTAATGATCATTTTCTCAATAACAAACCGGCAGATTTGCACACTAATCAAACATTACATTTTAGTAGGGGATCGGACAGAAAAACGAGCCTGTTAATGTATTATGCAGTTAAATCTGCCGCTCCAGTCCGATTTATTAAAACCAAATTTGGCTGACAAAAATGGTGCAGCACTTACGGATAATAATGATACTTACCAAGATAAAGAAATGCGAATGGAACAATTGTTTGCAGGTCTCTAACTCTAAACCTGGTAAGTTAAAATACTCTGTTAATATGATTTTATAACTCCACGTTCATTGGCCCTGTACAGTACTTGGTTACTTTCAGATGGTCTTTCTCCTCAAAATAGCTGTAGATTTCAATCACGAACTGATTTCAGTATCACGCAAGTAATTATGTAAACCGACTTTTATCCTGTGACTTGACAAGCGATGCGTACATCCATTCTTCTAATTCCGCATTACCAACTGCAAAAGTAGAGCTTAGCCAACTACAACTAGGTATGGGCCATCACATCACTTGATGCTTGCCTTAGGAATAGACGATACGCATGGCCCTCCAGATGTCATGAATGGTATTCCCTTAAATGTGGCCACGCCCTTGTCATCGGTCAAAAGATACTGCAACCATCACATAACTATAATTCAATTACGAGCATCAGATCATCCTTATTAACTAACGTTTATGTATAAACTCTAAGTAATTGTAGCATAGAAACAAACACTGAATTCACTATTTATGATAGCATTTCATGACTTGCTCAACATCCTCTCAGCACTTAAACGACATATTCACTCGGAAAAATTATATGGTCAATGGATTCTTCACATTCAATCAGTTAAATGATACTATACGCCACCTTTAACTGACTAATGGATTCCTTAATGCAGAGGAAGATACATCCAGGCTAAGAACTGCACCAGAACAATAAATTCTATACACCACTACTCTTAACGAATTAAAGGCAGAGAGAAATGCCACCGAAATATACAAATACAGACACTGCAACATAGATGAAACCCCATCAAACATTAGGTCCTTCATAATGCAAGGCCACACTAAGAAGTACCAAAATTTCAAACTACATACCGGTGTGATTTTCTCCAGCTGTTTCTTTTTGGGATTCAGGACATCTTCAGGCTTACCATCAACCCTACATAGAAAGGTCACCACATCTTACAAAAGAACTCTCAAACACATGAGATCCATGAATTTCTCCAAAAATTTGAAGATGAGATGAATACCCTGAGAATGAGATCTGTTCTCCTATTTTGGCACCTTCTGGAGGTATCAAAGGTTCTACAACCGTGTGATCTTCATTGGAAGCACATAGGACCTGAAAATTAGCAAATTACAAATACACTTATGACCACCAACTTCATTCAGTACATGAATGAGACGACTAGTAAAAGAGGGGATTACAGCATTCTTGTAGTAAAACAGGCCCTTACTACATTCTTGCAGTAAAACAAGTATTTACTGCAGTCAAACATGAGGTTGACACTACAATGGGTGCAATAACTTGATTACCTTCATTGTCACAATTGAATAAAAGGAGATACAAAGTAACATTTTCTTCTTAGGCACATATATACCCCATGTTATGGATTAAGAGTCTCTTAACTTGAACAATTAGTACACATATAAAATGAGATAATCATATCTGCAAATACCAACTCCCATAACACAGCACATTCCAAGGCAAGTCACTCATGGTAAGCATATTTCTATATCATGATACCTCTTACAGCAAATCAAGTTAACCATGCAAATGCTAGGATAATCTACAAGCAAAACATTCTCCTGTTCAATGTGTTCAACGTATCTGAGCTTGTGAAGAGCATCAAAAGAATGAAATTGAGCTTGAAATATGACCATTAATTTAGCAATGCAATGACCTTTTCCAGGACATAAAAGGCATTAGTACTTAAGGATGACTGAAGGAAAAGTTACCAGTCCTTCTGACATCACATCTCGTAGTTTTCCTGGTTTCACATTTGTAATCAGCACAACACGGCGACTCTTCAATGGAAATGGAAATCAATTAGAATATAAGAAAACAAATTTTAGCAGTCAAGGTAACTCAAATGAGTGGAATGGCTGTTTCAATAAGTATACCAATAACTCATCCGGAGTACAAAACTTTGCCAAACCACTGACAACCTGTCTTGGCTTAGGTTCTCCAACATCTATTTCCTCAACCAACAAACTGCAACATCAATTGAAAATAAAATGTTATGCCTAATATAATCATGCAGCACACTCTAAACGTTGTAAAGGTTGAGGTCAAATAACCTAGGCTAGGCAATACACCTTCCAGGAAAAGAAAGAAAAGTATACCTATCAGCAGACGGATGCTTTGATGCTTTGCGAATAATACCAACCTGTATCTTCAGCAAACTGACACTGAATTCTTTGTCTTTCTCAACTGGTTCAGTTTCAGGCAGTTTCTTCTTTCCTAGGGCAGGTTCCTTATCCCCTGTAGCATTCTTCTTCAACCTCCCAACAATATTCAGATGTTATTTTCCAAAAAGTATTCTAAAGCAGATAATGATAACAAACCAGAAAACTGATAGGACAAAAATTAGCAAAAACAAACAAATACAAATTTCATAACCACAGGCAATAAAATCTCCTTAAATTAATACCTCAAAAGTTAATAATATAATAATTATTTATGGGCCCAACTTGGACTAAATAGACTTAATCAACACTATTGATAAGTTAACAACATATTATTTGTCTAAAGAGTCGTTATATAATTATCTGATCCCATTAATATCATAAAATAATAATTTACTACAATTTACATATATGTATAATTGACTATGATATTTTCTAAAAATATAACTTTGTACTTTTAAAAAAAATTTAGTTGGATCTCATCCCTGTTTTTTATTGCCTCTAAAAACTGTTAAGTTTGAATTCAAGAATTGGAATAAACACAATACAACTTGAGTTCACTGGTTCATATTCAATTACTAGATTGACAATATACAATGAAATTTTTAATTAATTAAATTTGTGATTGCTGAATTGTTAATAGTCTATTTTTTACATTATTAATTGATTAATTTATCAATTAATTAACATGTTTAAATTAATAGACTTTATTTCCAAATTGTTAATACACTCTAAAAATTAATACATTATTAATTCATCAATTAATTAATATCTTTTTTAATTAATAGATATTATATGGTCCCAATACTATTAGTTCATAGAAGTTTTACTGTATAAGCTTCAGTTTCACCACCGCACCTTCCTAGATTAGAACCCCTTGACATGCCTTTTTCTGCCTTAAATGAAACACTTCATTCGTATTCCTAACTAAAAAGTAAGGTACATGAGCTAAAGGAAGTATTAACAGAAACTAATAAATGGCGCAAAGGAAACCAAAGCTAGGAAATAACCACCTTGGAATCGCCTTTCTTTACATTCTGTCCTGCGTTAGATTTTTCTCCAGTTTTTGGGTCTGCAGTTTTCTTGGCATTTGAATCAACGTCCAATTTGACCACACCTTTTGAGCTTGGCCACTAAAATCAATTGAAGAGTTGAGTGGCAACACTAGCTTATCACAAATTAGGAATTAAAAGAAGAATAACCAACTAATGGTTTAGCATTTTCTTTATTTGGCATCCCCATGACCATCTTGTGCTAGCAAAAATAGGAGCTTAGTCCTCTCTTACTTAACAGTAGACATTTTTATTATATCAATCAAAATCACTATTGACTTTGCTTCTTATTCCTACCATAAGAGAACGAGCTAAAACATTGGCTTATCAGAAATCTTAACCAAAGAACTCTAAAAACTAATAACTTATGTGCTCAATTATCTGGAAGTGATAAAATAATTCTCAACAGATTGATTATCAAATTAAGAACAGTTGTTTTATTACAAAGATAACAAGCAGAATCAATTCAATTTTCTTTACTTGGATATGGAATTTAATACCGCAAAAAAAAAAGTAATTCTTGTACTAAAAATATTCAAGCACCATATCTACAAGCATAACATTGCACACCACAAAAATCACATATTCAATTAATCTTCACCAAAAAAACTGTACCGCTTCTATAGAATACAAAGATAACTAACCTGAGGCTCAAATCCGTCCTTTTCCAGCAATATCCTTTCAAATAGTTTCCCAAAGCCTTCCACGTTCTGTAAAATTGAAAAAAAATGCAACTTCTACATCAACGAAATTTGAGAATAAAGAGGCAGATGTTTACTTTTTGCACAAAACCATGATGACAATGTTTATGCAAAACAAATTCATATTGTTCTGACAACCTTAAAGTTTAGTATCACTAGACACATGCTGATTATCTAAAATGATGCAAAAATGAGGGGGGCAAGTTTAAGTCCAACCAGACAGAAGCATGTTGCCATTTCCAAGATAATAGGGCAATTTATATCAGATTCAAGAATGCATCATAATTACTCCACAAATCAATGCTTCAGTAAGTAGCTAAATGTCTGCATCCTGACAAAATCTAGTAACTCAACAAATTTACAGCCTGCCTTTCAAAGAAATTAACCACCGAATATTACAAGAGTGCACATTAGGGAAGGAATTGTTAGATTACCTGGATGTAATCCATCCATCTCAAAACATGAGGCAACTTTTCCCTATCAATTTTAGACAAGCCAATCTGCATGATACAACCAATAAAAAATCTGACAGCATTTTCTAACATAAATACTACATTGTAATGAACTTTGAATTTACTGAAAAAGGAAACAACAAAGAAAAGGAAATCTTTCACTTTATAGGCCTCCCACCTTTTGGCATTAGATCCTTTATTTCACCTTCACCTTATAAACCCTAAACCCCCAACAGAAAGGGGAAAAAAAAGAAAAGAAAAGAAGAGAGGGTAGCCCCAATTCATGTAAAAATAAGTGGCAACGAAGAAAAGAAGAGAACACAAGAAACGACATTGCAACAGAAGAAGAGAAACGCATCATTTAGAATAAATAGTTGAAACAAACTAACATGTGTCAATCTTCACGAGAGCCCTCACCTGAATTTAAAAATTGTGAAACAAATACAGAGAGCATGAATACCAGAATTTGTCAATTCTGATTCTCTCTCTATATTCACATGTTTCTCTTCTCTCTCCTTCTCTTCTTTCTATGTATGAGAATTGAACTGAATTCAGTGAATCTTTATTTCTCTCCAAAACAATTTGATATCAAAGTGGTTGATATCAACAAAGATGGCGGAAGGCACTAGTGGAGCTGAGGTACAAGGAATTGAAGAGAACGTTAAAAGCCTGTGGAGGACCAAGCTAGAAATGAAAAGTTCTTGTTAGAGTCCCAAAACAGAGCGAACAAACACGAAAAAGGGATGCTCGAATTCGAATCAATGTTCTCAATTTATGCAAAGATTTGGGGTAGAACAAGGAGCAGGGCGATGTAAGCCTCTGGAGTAGGGAAATAAACGGGCTAAAGATGCCTTGGACAAAGGAAGCTCTGCAATTCCCACAAGACTTAGCAAAATAGAATTTCCCGTCTTTGAAGTTGAACGAATTAAATCCTGGTTATATAGCTGCAAGAAGTTCTTTATATTGGACCCAACATCAAAAGATTTGATGGTTGGGATGGTAGCTCTACACCTAGATGAACAAGCACAGGAATGGTACCAACATTACCTGAAGAACAGAGTCAAGCATGAAGCTGTGAATTAGGAAGAGTTTACCATGGTAAACAATGGTTTGACATAGAGATATTCGATGATCCAATAGGGGATTTAAAATCGAAAGGGCTGGTCCAAGAGTATTGTGCTTAGTTTGATCACTATTTGAGTAGGTTGTTGTTGCCGGAGGATTATCTAATTAGACTTTCCCTTGAAGGCTTCAAACCATAATTGGAATTAACAGTCAAGCTGTTGGAACCAGTTTCACTACAACAAGCATATGTGTTGGCAAGAAGGCAAAAAGTGGTGATGCTAGCAAAGGTAGGAGTGACTTTGTTCAGAGGAGTTTATCTGAAGTTACCAAGCAAAGGAGGAAATAACCCCAATCCAAGAATTCATCCAGGGATAAATATACCAAGGAACTCTCCATCTGACAGATTGCTTCCTACCCTACTTCCTACCCTACCCAATCAGACTCGAGCCACTCCACCCAAGTTTAATAACAAAATATTGAAGCATGTGAGTAGCAAGGAATTTGATGAGAAAAGAGCCAAAGGACTCTGTCTCTAGTGTGATGAAAGATATACCCCAAGTCATAAATGTAAGAAGCAACAGCTACAGTTATATTTGATCGAAGGAGAAGATAATCCACCAGACACAAACCAAGTATTGGAGAAAGAGTGGATGGGTGAAGAAGAGATTACAGACACCCCTTCTCCCAACGTTTCCCTGCATGCAATGATAACCATGGAAGGAGAATGAGAATTCAAAATGATTTAGAGTCTCGAGAATGTATCAAAAGAGAACAATTCACATTTTGATAGACAACGAAAGCACTCACAATTTCATGGATGCTTCCCTTATCAAGAAAGGAGGATGTGAAGTTAGAGAAATTAAACCGATAAGCATCACCATAGGAGGAGGATTAAAACTATCCCGTAACCATTGTTGCATGAATTTCACGTGGTCCATGCAAGGAATGTAGTTCACAATGAATGCACTGGTGTTGACGTTAGAGGTTGCAATGTGGTATTAGGAATGCAATGGCTTGTAAGACTAAATGATGTTCTTCATAATTTCAAGAAAAGGACAATGACATTTAGATGAAATGGGATAATAGTCACACTGAATAGCAACCCAAGCGAAGGATCTAAGGTGGTAACAAGTAAAGATTTTCATAAAGCTCTCAAAAATTCGAAGAGGGGGCAACTCTATATGATGCAACTCACTTACAGTATTGAACGCTAGCTGCAAGAGATGGGGCTATCAGAAAATCAGTGGAGCACCTTCAATGAACTCAACAATGTTTTGGCGAAATAGACAACAGTATTCAAAGAAGCAACATAGTTACCATTTAACCGAAGCCTAATCACCAGATACATCTAGAAAAGGACGTAGATATCATCAATATTCGACCGTATCGCTATTCAAGAGTCCAGAAGGATATTATTGAGCAATATGTCAAGCAGTTGATGAATCAAGGATTCATAAGACACAGCATCGGTCCTTTTTCTTCGCTAGCGATCCTCATTAAGAGGAAAGACAAATCGAGGCAAATATGTATAAACTATGACGAGCTTAACAAGCACACGATCAAAGATAAATTCCCTATTCCCTTGATTAAGAAACTCCTGGATTAATTGCACAAAGCCAACTGGTTCTCCAAATTGGATTGGCAATCTGGTTATCACCAGATATGAATGTAACCCGAGGACGTTTCAAAAACAACCTTTAGGACACACGGAGGGCACTACAAGTTTCTCATTATATCTTTCGGTTTAACAAAGCACCATCTACATTTCAACGATTAATGAATAAGATCTTTCGTCATGATTAACCAATTCTGAACTTTTAGTAATGTCCATATTGCAAGTGCATACAAGTTTGAATGGAAAAATTAAGAAAAGTTGGGGAAATAGACCCTACAATGCATAATTTAATTAGGAAACTCGAGACAGGCAAACTGCACTTTGGAGCATATAAGTGGAAGCAAGGCTTGTTAAGGTGGAAAAGGAGACTAGTTGTTGGTTTCAATGAAGTATTAAGAAACATATTAATTAAAATGGGACGTGAAGCAATTGGAGGCCATTCAAGGGCACTAGCTACGACAAAGAAGATTCAAAACTTGTTTTATTGGAAATGAATGGCCAGGGATGTTAAGAACCACATTAAGAAATGCAAGCTCTATCAAAAGAATAAGTGGGACACAACTGCCTATCTTAGACTGCTACAACCTATAAAATTTCCTAATGGAAGTTGGAAGGAGCTTCGTCTAGATTTCATATAAGGACTACCAGTGTCAAAAGGAAAATTCCATCATATTAGTAGTAGTAAGCAGATTTACAAGTATGCTCACTTTGTTCCCATGAAACATCCACACTCAACTGCGGACATTGCCCAAATGTTTATTAACCATGTCTTTAAACTACATGGAATGTCAGAAGCTACAATCAGCAACAAGGATCTAACATCCCTAAGTCAACGAGATTTGTTAAGATTACAAGGAGTGAGTTTGAAATATTTAACTACATATCATCCTCTATCCGATGGACAGACAAAGGCGATTAATAAGATTTTGGAGACTTATCTGAGATGTTTTTGTGGTTAAACGCCTCACAAGTGGAATGACGGGATTCTTTTAGCTAAATTGTGGAATAATACCACTTATCACTCAACCATAGGAGCAACGTCATTTGAAGTTTTGTATGGATATTCCCCAATAATTCACATTCCTTACATCACTGGAGACTCTAAGGGTGGTAGCAATAGGTCAAACATTAAGAGATAGGGAAATAGTCTTGGCGATAACTAAGTTTCATCTAGCAAAAGCTCATAATAAAATGAAGCAACAGGTAGATAAGAAAAGGTCCGATAGAGAGTTTGAAGAGGAAGAACTGGCATTACTCAAGTTGCAACCTTATAGACAGTATTCGCTACAAAGAAGGAGAAATCACAAACTATCTCCTTTATATTATGTCCCCATAAAATACTAAAACGCGTGGGAAAGGTAGCATATAAATTGGCCTTGCCAAAAGGGGCGATTATGTACCCTGTTTTCCATGTAGCACAACTCAAAAAGGCTCCCAAAGAGAAAGGAATAGAGCTGTCTCCAACACTCAATATGACAGAACATGTCCCTGTATCAATCCTTGAAAAAAGGATGGTTAAAAGAGGTAATAAACTAGCCACACATGTGCTAGTCCAATGGTCAAAACAGCAAGAGCGGCAACCTGATAATATCTATACGAGCTTCAGAAGAAATTCCCAAAAGTTAGTTTGGTGGACAAAAATCTTAAGGGCAAGGGGATTGTTAGAGATTAAAAATAAGCAGCATCAAAGAAAAGAAGAGAACACAAGAAACGACATTGCAACAAAAGAAGAGAGAAATGCGTCGTTTAGAATAAATAGTTGTAACAAATTGATTTGTGTCAATCTTTACGAGAGCCTTCACCTGTATTTAAACGTTGTGTAACAAATACGGGGAGCATGCATACCATAATTTGTTATTTCTGATTCTCTCTCTAAGTTGTCAAATATTCACATGTTTCTCTCTCTCCCCCTCACTTCTTTCTATGTACGTGCATTGAATTGAATTCAAACAACATAACAAGTTATTCTATCATCAACAAAAGCTCCGATACAAAATGTGGAAATATGTTGGGTTTTTTGGGCTCTCAACTTTTGTGGAAAAAGTCCAAGACTAATGGGTAATGTCCTAAGGCCCATTAGACATTTGTCATAGTTATTGACACACTGTTAAGGGGTAATTTTCACAGTTTTTGGGTGACAAAAGTGGGCAGAATTTCTGCAGGAATTTTTTAGCAAAATACAACACAGAGCAGTCGTAATCAAACGAACGATCGGAGGTCGAAACGTTGTCCGATTGACCTAAAATTTTAACTGGAGGTAGTCGACATCCTAATATACATTCTGAATAGAGGAAATCGGATTTTGACGGTTAGATATTTAGTAATAAATTTTGTAAGACTGCTGGTGTTTTGGTGAAGTTTTTTACAGACTTTGTTATCTATTTTGGGATTTATCGCTTTTGTTGATTGTTAAAGGCTATACCTCAATTGTGAACTTGCTGAATAGTGTACTCTACTTTTGATTGGTGATAGTACAATATTCAGCAAGCACACAATTGAAATACGGCCTTTAACAATCAACGAAAGCATCAAATCTCAAAATAAATAACAAAGTCTGTGAAAAACTTCACCAAAATAGCAGGAGTCTTACGAAATTTATTACTAAACATCTAACCGTCAAAATCCGATCTCCACCGTTCAAAATGTAGATTAGGATGTCAACTATCTCCAATTAAAATTTCAAACCAATCGGACAACTTTTCAACCTCCAATCGTGCATTAGATCACAACTGCTCTGTGCTAAATCTTATTGAAAAATTTATGCAAAAATTCTGCCCAATTTTGTCACCCCAAAAACTGCTAAAATTATCTCTTAAAAGTGCTTCAATAGCTAAAGCAAAATCCTAATGAGCTTTAAGACACTACCCATTAGTCTTGGACTTTTTCCATGTAATTTGGGTGCCAAAAAAGCCCAACAAAAGAGTATTAAAGTTGAATGAATGAAAAACCATTCTGCAGTAACTCTGCTGCATGAGAGGCAAAACAAATACAATTAACGGATAAATTCTTACCACACAAGAATGCAGCAGCGCGAACAAAATAACATCAGCTTCGGAGGGTGTGAATCCATTGCCCAAAATAACAGATTTTAGAGCCAATTCGTCATTTAACAGAATGAGCTTATCAAACGTCGTTTTAGAATCTGCCGGAAAGTTCTCAGCAAATCCAACCCATTTCATCACCTACAGCGAAAAGTAAGTTACGGAGGCCATGAACAAAAATTACGCTTAGCAGCGAGAATCAATCAAGAGTACCTCATCGTTATTATCCTTCTGCGGGGACCATTTCCCTGCTAACTTCAAGATGTGTGCCCGCAGGCCGGTAACATCATTGATTGCCAAAATGGATTCCTGGGAAATATGACATTAGCGAAACCACAACAATCTGAGAAGCTAGTAGCTGAAGTAGCAAGTGACTGAATAAAAAGGGGAGCATTACGGGGTTCAAAGAAACGGAAAAATGGTGAGACAGAGCTAATGCAATTAAATGCTTTCTCTTGAGACTAATGCTTTCATTCGCAGCAGCCATGTTACTTGATTCTCGTTAGATCTTCCGACTTAATTGTAGTGAAAGACTTGAAAGGAAAGGGAAGGACACGCCGTGACTTTTAGGGTTGATTTGATTTAGTCATCAGCTCTTTTCTTTTCCGTCGTATCTTCAGTATTAAAAGGATTGGGCTTCAGACGATGCCAAAAGTCCCAAAAATCTTACCAAGTCACAACTCGGCCCACTGCGAGTTTTCATGCTTGGATTTTGTCGTAAGACTAGACACTCAAATGGGGAGGAGCCTAACCTAGACGAAGGCAATATAAGCAGCACGTATACGTCACAGTCCATCTCCTAATTCTATCAAAAGAGAAATTTGGATAACAATGGCAATAGCCAATTTTGAGGTCATTAAATTAATAACTTTTAGTGTAAATTACCTTTAATTATTTAAAATTAAATTTTCACTAAATAAATCTTTTAGCTTATAAATTGTGAATATTTAATACCTTATCATCCCACGTACAATCTAATTTTTTTATGAACAATATTTCAAATATTTTTGAAAAGATGACTTTGTAATTTCACACTTTATTTTAACTTAATATGTATCAATTTGTGCCAATAGATTTATAGGGAAAAAGATGCAAAGAGATCAATTCTAATCTTATATACTTCATCATCATCATCACCCAGTCTAAAATTTCGCAATAAAACGAAATTTAGGGAGGTCTGATAGTACGTAATCTTACCTTTATATAATAAAGAGACTATTTTCGGTAGACCCACATGTAAATGAGACAATAGAAGAATGATGCAAGTTTGAAAGAGAAAAGGCAAACTAACACGAAATAAATATGTAAAAAGACAATTTAGACCATAATAATAATAATAATAAGGAAAATAATAATAATACTAAAAATATATGGAACTAATAATAAAAAAATCTTATATACTTGTCATTGACAAAGAATAGCAATCCAATATTAAAGCTCAATAAAGATGTTGTGCTTCTCATTGTGACAAGAATTCTTACCTCTCATGAATTCACACAAAATCAAATCACTTTATAGAAATGTCTGAAGAGTGCTTTTCATGAACAACAAGGAAAGAAACTACGCCTAAAATGTTTTCGGTGTTCATAAGTAGCGCAAGTTAATCAAAAGCAACCAATTTCTTAATAGAGTATCTGAGTATGTAGGTAGACCAGTTGGAGTAGAGGTCTAACGAATCGATGACGTTTATTGATATGTCTAATGGTTGAGAAGATAGTGGAGTAATAGTTGTCATCAAAGGGCCATTTTACTTACAAATAAAGTATGTAGATAAGCATAACTTTAAAGCCCTAAAGAACGAATCCAAGTATAAAGTGTAGTTGTGTGTAGTGAGATTGGCATCCAACTTTTGCTTAAAGGCAATATAAACATGTTCAAACTTCCAATTGGTGGTAAATCATTTATTTGAAACTTTTGATGTCAAAAAAGAAAGTATTCGGAAGTATAAGATTAATCTTCAAATGCTTTAAGCTATATGTCTAGCCCCCAGTTGATCCATCGAAAAGACTATGATATGACAAATTAGTTGTCTAACAAGGAATTCAAAGAAAGGGAGTCTCTTTGGGAGACATGGCTGAACTTATATATTTTAGGAATGTCAATTTTGGCTTGGTCTAGTTTAATTTTGATTCGGGTTGACCGGATCACGGACTAAGGTCAAGTCTGTGACCCTATTAAAATGACAAAAAACGATGTCTTTTTGTTAAGGCTCGGCTCATTGACATCCCTATATACAATTAGAAGTAAACAGAGTATAACAGTCAAGATTGGTTAGATAAGAGAGATTAAAGAATACGTATAAAAGGAAAGCTCCTTCAAAATTCCAAAGATTTTAGATGGCTTAAATGTACAACTATAAAGTACACTATGGTGTGTACTAGGTTGTATTTCGAGCCTTATACTTTGCCTACCTAGGTTATATGGTCTCATTTGAAGTGCCTTATACTTTAAGGGAATGATAAGCTATGAAATGTAGATCACATCAAGGGGCCTCTAATTCAGCAAGTAAACTACTCAAATAAGGATACTAATAGCCAATGTTGAGAAGGGATACTTAAGAGTATGTGAAGAACATATAATCTAATATCATTTGCTAAGTGGAGTATAGATATCTTGAGCCCTTTTCCTCTACAGGTGCAACATATTAAGTCTATAGTGGCAGTTAATTACTTTACTAAATGGGTAAAAGCTTTAGACCTATGCCACCATTACCAATAGAGTTATAGAGCATTTTTTAAGACTAACCACCATTCACTACAAGAAAAGTAAGAATTAGCGACGAAAAATTACCGACGGAAAATAAAATGTAGCTAATTAGCGACGGAATGTCGACTTGAAAATAATTGTAGCGATGGAAAATAAAACGTAGCAAATTAGCGACGGAAAACTTATTTTCGTAGCTAAAATCGACGTGAAAATTTTTTTATTTAGCGACGGTTTTAATTTTCCATCGCTAAAAATAGAGGGAAATCATCCCGCCAACATTAGCGACGGATTTTAGAGACGGTAAAAGTTTCCGTCGGTAATTGCTATGAAATTAGTGACGGAACACCTATTTCCGTCGCTAAAATCAATGTGAAAATTTTTGTTTAGCGACGGTTTTAATGTTCCGTCGCTAAAAATAAAGGGAAGGCGGTAAAATAAAATTTAAAGGCGGGATAATAAAAGTTAAAAATTCCGACGGAAATCTTCCGTCGCTATTTCCGTCGATAAATGTCGTTTAAAATATCAGACCACCCTTCCCCCCCATCTGGTAAGTTCCTCTTCTTTCTTGCTTTTTGTTTTTTCTAATTTCTTTATTACTCTTTCTTGGTGGGTTTTTGATTGTCATATATAGTATTGATTTATGAGTTAAATTCTTTTTGTTGTTGAAGAAGAAACGAGTATTATTGAAGAAAGCTCATAAGATTCAGTATAGGGAAGCTCTTTGAATACTCTACTGAATCCTGGTTAGTTTGCGTCTTCAATATTTCTTTCAGCTCTCCTCATCTCTGTGTTAGTTTATAGGCATTTCTTTGATCTGAAATTTTGCTTCTTGTATATTTCTTGTAAGTCTATTAAGTCTATAGAAGATATTTCTTAAAGCAATATTCCAACGAGCCATTTTGCCTAATTTGTTTTGAGGGAAATGTATAATCGTTAGATACTTTTTGTTTGGCGGCTTTAGTTTCAATTGCGTTTCAGGTGAATCGGAGCTATAGAAGCCTTAAGCAAACAGTGAACAGACTAGAGGAGGACTCCTATCTTGTAGAGGCTCCGAGAGAGAGATGTTGTTAAAAAGATGGTTGAAGAACACCTCATCAACAATGATGGGGATTTTTTTATAAAAAAAGTTAATTTTATTTACCGATAGAAATTTACCGACAGCCGTTTTAACGACGTTTTGTTCCGTCGGTAATTTCCATCGCTATTTTACATTACCAACGGAATTAGAATATTTTCCGTCGGTAATTTCCGTCGCTAAACACCCTATTTCTTGTAGTGTATGTTTTCACATTTTCCAACCTTCTCATTTTAAAATCAAAACAAATGGACTAGGATGTTAAACATTCTCCAATCTTGTTCTTCATGTATTAAACATATTTCATCTTCAACAACATGTAGAAAAGTAATGAATCTTCACAATTTATCTGATTCATCTTGAACAAAATCATTTTCTTACATCTCCATGATTAGTCCTTGTATCGTTACCTTCTTGTGTTTGGTCTTTTCCTTATTGATTAGACCTATAATTCCTTGTCAATAATCATAAGAATTATCAAAATTAGGTGTTGGGACAAGTTGATCTATATCATTCCCTCCCTTTTTGAAAGAATTCGTCCGTGGATCACCTACATTACACAAAGTTGATCTCTATTATTGATCTTATTTAATACTTGAAATTTATTTCCTTTAGGCTGCAACTTAAAATTCTTTTGTATAGGAAATCTCTCTTTATACATATGAATTCAAACTTAATCTCCAGATTTAAAAACAACATTTATTCTAATTTCAAATGCATCATATTCAACTTCAAATGTTCTGTCAAATTAAGCAAACATAACAAAAGTGTGTTAGTCAACTTTTCTTTCAATGTATAAAAGCTCTCTCATATATATCCTACTGAAAAACATCAAATTTTTAACAAATATATTTAAAGATATTCCTATTGAATTAAAATTTCCCTAATCTTTTTGCAAAAACTTGATTGTACATGAAAACGTATCTCATTCGCATTCTTGGGTATAGGTCAGTTCTTAACTGTCTTAACTTTATCTTCATCTATTCTTATTCCACATGAAATCATAGCAAAACTAAGAAAAGCAATAAATTTCATGCAGAATATACATTTCTTAAGATTAAGATACAATTTGTGCTTTTTTAAAGCATGAAAAATTGTAAGCAAATATTTAACATGATCATCTAAAATTTTCTTATATACTAAAATATAATCAAAGCATTCTACAATAAATTTTCCAATGAAATAACACAAAACATGATTTATTAACCTTATAAAGGTACTAAGTGTATTAGTTAAACCAAACAATATCACTAACCATTCATATAAACATTATTTTATCTTAAAGATAGTTTCTCATTCATCACCCTCTTTTATGCGAATTTAATACCTTATAGTGATTTATTGATGATTCAATGACCAACACACATTCACCTAATTAATTATGAAATTCTCTCATAACATTTAGCAATTATTGACATGAAAATGCTTAAGATACTCACTTTAATTTATATATGATTTTAGGTACAATTCAGAAACAAAGGAGTTAAAGTGAGTCGAAAGCATTATAATTGAGTCATTTTTTGAAGATTCACATCCACTTGTCTTCATGGAACAACAAAGAAGAAGATATAGCAAGATAAAGCGTAAAAGAATGGGATAAAGGATAAAAGAATGAAGGATCAAATTGTTCATGGTATGTTGGAAAACCTGCATAGCCAAGAGTTATCATTCACGGCTGTGCATGTTTTTGCATGGCTGCGAGGGTTGCTGCCAATTATTCAATCATTTAAGGTATAAAGAAAGCATAGGTTTGCACTTGAACGTGAATTTAATGGACAACATCATAAAAAAAATTGTGGAAACCGAAGGAGTTGGACAGCTACACGTGAGTGGAGGACTGAAGCAAAGAACGGGAAGATGAAGACACCTAATGTGAGTGCATGGTGTCTCACGTGAATGAGGCACCACACACACACCAGCTGTCCATTTTTCTACATTAAAAACCTAGCTGTCCCATGCAAGATATCTTATGGATAAAACGTGACAAAGCTTGGAGAATAAGACAAAAAGTGGACAGCAACCGAAGGCCATTGGTTGATTACAAATAAGACAAAAAGTGGACAGCAACAAAAGGGTCCTCTTCAGTTTTGAAATGCCACCTATTAAGGTATAAAGAAGGGACAAGGGGGACGACAAGA
>JANVCL010000212.1:18983323-18997416 GCA_026546855.1 Erythroxylum incrassatum | reverse complement strand
GTACAAAACGCGCTGAAGGCGATTGCCTTTAGGGCACTACTCTAACAATCTTACAGTACTGTGCAAGTATAAGTCGACTTACAGGAGAATACAAGTCGACTTATAGTACTGTGCATGTGTAAGTCGACTTATATGAGAGTACAAGTCGACTTACACTAACAGATGTGACATAAAAGGAAAAAGATTGTCATCGTCATCAACATTCAATTGAAGCTCTGCTAAGGCACGAAATTTAGGGAGATCTGATAGTATGTATTCTTACTTATACATAGTAGAGAGGCTGTTTCGGATAAACCCACATGCAATGTGTCATGAAGATCTTACAATATAAATGGATGTGCATACATATCTAAGAAATAAAATACAATAAATAAATAAATAAATCAAATAAACATAAAAGGTATGAAAACAACTAAATACAAAAATACAACACAATACAAATAAATAGTAAATAGAAACACCTAGCAAGAGCAATAAATATAACACAAAATAATGTTCATGTAGAACAAGTATAAGAATAGCAATAAATGTTAAGTGAAATACATACCAGAAGAGACACATATCGACTACGAAAGACCCGTAGGAACCCATCTAAGATATACACCCTAGAAAGTATATACTATATGCAAAGGACACCAGTTTTTGTAACCTACAAGAAAACGAATGTCCTCTTCTAAGAGAGACCATAACTCGTATTCTAGTACGCTAAAGTTTTCTATTTCAAGCTAAGTCCTCAGTCAGATCTAACCTATCTATATCATTCTTGATCACTTCCTCTAGTTTTTTTTGGCTTTCTTTTTTTCTCTTACAACCTCTAAGTATTATTTTCTCGCATTTTTTCATTAAAATGTCAAGGTATCTCCTTTTAAGATTTTCGAATCATTAGATTTTTTTACCTTATTTCTTCTAGCAAAGTTACACATCTACTGGAGCATCTTTATCTCCATCACCAACAACTTATTATTATGTATTTCTTTGATAGGCAAATACTTCGCCACATATAACATGGTTGGCCTAATCACTAAGTGATAAAATTTACCTTTGAACTTGAGTGATATCTTTTTGTCACATAAAACTCCTGACGTACTTCTCTATTTGAACCATCCTAATATGATACTATGGATTATATCTTTATCGATCTCTCCATTATTTTGGATGATAGACCCTAATTATTTAAAATACTCTTTTTGTGATATAATTTTTGATCCAATCTTTACCTCTACTTTGGTAGTCGCCTAATGGCCGGAAAATTTGTATTCTAAATATTCAGTCTTATTCCTGCTCACTTTAAATTCCTTTGACTATAATCTTTTTCTTTAACATTCTAGCTTAATCTTGACCTCCTCTTTTGTTTAATCTACTAAAACAATATCGTCATTAAATAATATACACCAAGACACATCTCCTTGAATATTTTTGGTAAGCTCATTCATCACTACTACGAATAAAAAAGAGTTGAATGCAGAGTCTTGGTGTAACCCAGTACTAATAGAAAAATTCTCTATATCTCCTTCTATCATCTGTACTCTAGATATTATCCCTTCATAGATATCTCTAATCACCTTTATATATGTCATAAGAACTCTTTTCACCTACAAACACCTCCACTAGATTTTTCTAGGAACCTATCATATACCTTCTTTAGATCATAGCAAATTTCTTTGTTTTTACCTGTATTATTTCATTACTCTTTTAAAGCGTTGTAAAGTTTTTGTCGTAAGTCTTCCTGACATAAAGTCAAATTGATTTTCCATTATAAAAGCGGTCTTTCTTTACAAGTCTAATCTAGAGTCATTATTTCGGGTTATCAGTACAAGTTAGTAAGGGGTGGATTGATGAGTTGGGGTTACAACTGGGAATTTGGTTGCGAAGGATAAATATAGAGGCAGTGCTCATAGGCATGTGTCTATATACAAACACGCCAGCTAAAGTAAAAAGCCAAAGCCACTTGAATATTCTCTCACCATACAGTAACTTCCAAAGTATGCAAACATGTAGCCTGTAGCTTAATGCTGCATCGTGGTTTCTTTTTTCCGCTAGCTGGCAGCTATCAGGACCGTGTACAGAACTTTTTCGGGTCTCTATTTTGATAAGTTAGTAGTAGTCACAGTATACGACTACAGTATTCAGTACCTGGTAGACAATTGTATACATTAAAATAAAAATAAAGCAGTAGATCAATTCGGAAAATCCACAAAGTCTCTTATTGGATAACTGGTAACAATGATGTTTTGAAAGTTTAAACTCCCGAAACAAAAGGGAAGACTGTTAAAAATACACGCATGTACGTTTTGGAACAATATAACGTAGGTCCGTTGAGGGGGACATGTAAAGAAGATAGGAAAAGCAGTAGTCGTAAAGCTAAAGGACTTTGCTCCATCTCTCTCAATCCCTGCCTGGAATCTGCAGCCTGTGAAGCGTAAGTTGTAGCAGTAGCAGTTCATTTCATTTAATTAATCCACCAACTTTCCTTTATTGCGCTTTTTACCCTTTCCAGATTGCTCCTGTTTCTGTCACAATTCACCAATCACCACTTTCTCTATTTGTAAATTTCCAAGTTTTTACCATAACAGTCACTCCATACCTTGTGTTTCAGCATTTCTCAAGTACTTGTACGCGTTTCATTCCACCAATTATTTGTTCTTTTAATTTATTTCTTCACTCCATGTTAACTTATTTCCTGCACCAATACCAATAGTCTGCAACACACAACTAGACTACTTAGTTATGCCCTCGGATATTCTGTCTTATTTTTTTATACCAATTTTATCTTATTTGATGTCAATCATTTATTTATATGGGATTTACAAAAATAAATAACTGAGATCAAATAAGACAGAGTTGATACACAAAAAATGAGACAAAAGATCTGGTCCCTTAGTCACTAATCTTTCAACTATTCCAATTGTTACCCATAGTCTTTTTATATTACAATTTATAAACTCTTAAAGTTATTAATTTTTGTTAACATACATAATTATAAATTATTACATATACTTAAATTTTGGAAAGACGGTAGAAAAAACGGACAGGGGTGAAATGTAAACGTGGACGCCAGGTAGGAAAAACGGACACCTAAACGTAAGAAGACACGTGTATAAACCTAATAGATAGTATTAGCCCGCTTACTTTTCCGTTAATAAATGACACGTTCCCAACTTTTAATAACCAATTTTTTATATATATATTGACACCTCTGTCCCTACCCTCCCACCTTCTCTCCCACTCTTTTTTCTCCTTTTTCTCAGAGCATTCACTGCTCTAACCAGACTGCCACCAACCTTAGCCCTCTCTCTCTCGAACACAAGCAGATACACTCTTAAGTATAAAGTTTGAACCCTAACTCTTGCTCCCTTTTCTTTTAGTTTGTGGAGTTCAGTACTGATTGGCCTTTGAAAGCAAGCAAATTACCAACTTCTTCCTACCCCATTTTCTTTGCAAGCAAGAATCATCATCTTCTTCTTCTTCTTCTTTCTTTTCTAATTTCTCTGTTTCTGTGCTCCTGCCAATCTTTTCGAAACTAGCTCCGCATTTCTGTGTTTTTTTTTCAAATTGTTAAACTTTTTTGGTTCTCTTACCGAAGTTTGAAGCTGCAATGGCGAAGTAGGGGGTTCCTTTTCTATGCAGCAAAAATGCGGGCACTGTTGGGAACACACAAGTCAGTTACCTTATTGCTATTGCTATTGTTCTTAGTGTTTCTGTCACGGCTTGTGAGATCTCTGAACCCCTCGTTAAACGATGACGTGCTTGGGCTGATTGTCTTCAAAGCCGATCTTCAAGATCCAGACGGAAAGCTCTCGTCTTGGAATCAGGACGATGAAACTCCCTGCAACTGGGTTGGCGTCAAATGCAACCCGAGGACCAACCGGGTCTCCGACCTCGCTCTTGATGGATTTTCTCTCTCTGGTCGGATCGGCCGCGGACTCTTGCAGCTCCAGTTCCTCCAGAGGCTTTCACTTTCCAGAAACAACTTCACTGGTTCTATTAATCCCTCTCTCACTCGCCTTCCAACTCTAAGAACTATGGATTTGAGTCAGAACAGTCTCTCTGGCCCTGTTCCTGGTGATTTTTTCAAGCAATGTGGGTCTCTTAGGGCCATTTCTCTGGCTCGAAACAATTTTTCAGGGCAGATTCCTGCTTCCTTGAGCTTGTGTGTTACTCTTGCCTCTGTAAATTTCAGTTCCAATCAATTTTCTGGATCTCTGCGACCTGGCATCTGGGGCTTGAACGGGCTTAGGTCGCTTGATTTATCTGAAAATATGCTCGAGGGTGAGGTTCCGACAGGTATTGAAGTTTTGAACAACCTGCGTGCTATTAATCTCAGCAAGAATCGTTTTAGCGGGCAAGTTCCTGATGGGATTGGAAGCTGTTTGTTGCTGAGAACTGTTGATTTTAGCATGAACTCGTTTTCTGGGAACGTTCCAGACACAATGCATAGACTTGGCTTGTGCAGTCATCTCAGTCTGAGCAACAACTTGTTAACTGGCATAGTCCCAAACTGGATTGGAGACATGAAAAGCCTTGAAATTTTGGATCTTTCCAGGAACCAATTTTCTGGTCAGCTTCCAATCTCCATAGGGAATCTTCAGTTCTTGAAGATAATGAATTTTTCTTCAAATAGTTTAACCGGAAGTCCACCGGGGTCTATGGTCAATTGTGACAGTCTTTTGGTATTGGATTTGAGCCAAAATTCATTCAATGGCGACCTTCCTGGGTGGATTTTTAGTTCGGGTTTGGAGAAAGCTTTGCATTCAGAGAGTAAGCTTAGTGGGATTCTCCACTCAGTTGCAAAGCTTGAAGTTTTGGATTTGTCTTGCAATGATTTTTCTGGTGAAATTGGATCTTCCATTGGGGCTTTAAACAGTTTGAAATATTTGAATCTATCTAACAACTCTCTCATTGGTTCTATTCCCGCTACTATTGGAGAGTTAGAAAAGATGGCTGTTCTTGACTTGAGCGAGAATAAGCTAAATGGAAGCGTTCCTTTGGAAATTGGTGGAGCTTCTTCTTTGAAGGAACTGAGGCTGAATATAAACTCACTCTCTGGACAAATTCCTGGTTCGATTGGCAACATATCTTCCCTAACAACTTTGTAAGCTCTCCGTGCTTTGTAGTTCTTGTTCTTGTTTATGCCCTTCGTAGTGGTTTAGTTTAGAACTTACATAATCTGATGACCGTTAGTATTTCAGCTGATTATTACTGAATTAGATGCAAAATAGTAGCTTGGAGTCTAGGTCTATGCCTTCATTGGAAATCTGCAGTTTCTCGAGTAAATTGTTCTGGCATGATTCGAAAATAATCCTGTTTCATCTTGTAATGCTTTTTTCAAGTGATTAGGTAGCCATCGGCAAACCTTTAAAAAGCAACAAATCGCGAGCTTGATTGTGAAGCAATATTTAACATCTTTTTGTCAAATATTGGTAGTTAAAAGAATATTTAACATTTTCTGTCAAAATTGGTTGTTAAAAGAATATGACGTTTAAATTGTCTGTGGTCAGAAATGGGGAGAAACCGTAGATGCGTGACTTTCAACTTTATTTTTCGTTGCTGCTGAAAGATTTTATATCACTTCATCATTCTAACAAGTTACTTCATTTTTCTTGTTTCTTTCTCCTTCCCCACTGGGAAGATTCCTATCTCAAAACAGCTTGTCTGGACCAATACCTGCTACATTGGGAAAACTTTCAAACCTACAAGATGTGGACTTGTCATTCAACAGCCTAAACGGTAGCCTGCCCAAACAGTTGGGCAATCTTCCTAACCTTTCCTCCTTCAACATTTCTCACAATTATTTGCAGGGTGAACTACCTGCTGGTGCTTTCTTTAACACCATATCACCGTTGTCTGTCGCTGGCAACCCATCGCTTTGTGGCGCTGCTGTCAACAAGTCATGCCCTGCAGTACTTCCCAAACCTATTGTTCTGAACCCAAATTCATCTTCTGACTCACCATCTGACTCTGTACCACAAAATCTTGGTCATAGAAGAATCATCTTGAGCATATCAGCTCTTATTGCTATTGGTGCAGCTGCTGTCATTGTTGTTGGGGTGATAGCTATTACTGTCCTCAATCTACGTGTTCGGTCATCAGAATCTCGGTCTGCAGCTGCCCTTACAATATTTGCAGGTGATGACTTCAGTCATTCCCCTACCACAGATGCCAACTCTGGCAAACTTGTCATGTTTTCAGGCGAGCCTGACTTCAGTACTGGAACACATGCTCTGCTCAACAAGGATTGTGAACTTGGGCGTGGTGGGTTTGGAGCAGTCTACCGCACGGTACTTGGGGATGGGCGTCCAGTTGCAATCAAGAAGCTCACAGTCTCAAGTCTTGTCAAGTCCCAAGAAGATTTTGAAAGGGAAGTAAGAAAGTTGGGAAAAGTCAGGCATCAAAATCTTGTTGCACTTGAAGGTTACTACTGGACTCCATCCTTGCAGCTCCTTATATATGAGTTTGTCTCTGGTGGAAGCTTGCATAAACATCTCCACGAGGGATCAGGTGGACATTTTCTTTCTTGGAATGAGAGGTTCAATATAATTCTGGGGACTGCTAAGAGCCTGGCCCATTTGCACCGATTGAATGTCATCCATTACAACATAAAATCAAGCAATGTTCTTATTGATGGTTCTGGCGAACCAAAAGTGGGGGATTTTGGCCTAGCAAGGCTGTTACCAATGTTGGATCGCTATGTACTGAGCAGTAAGATTCAGAGTGCATTAGGGTACATGGCACCTGAGTTTGCCTGCAGAACAGTAAAAATAACTGAAAAATGTGATGTTTATGGGTTCGGGGTCTTGATTTTGGAGATTTTGACTGGCAAGAGGCCCGTCGAGTACATGGAAGATGATGTGGTGGTGCTCTGTGATATGGTCCGAGGAGCATTAGAAGAAGGCAGGTTGGAAGAATGTGTTGATGAAAAGCTTCACGGGAACTTTCTTGTTGAGGAGGCAGTTCCAGTAATGAAATTGGGTTTGATATGCACATCACAAGTGCCATCAAACCGGCCTGACATGGGAGAGGTAGTTAACATATTGGAGCTGATCAGATGCCCTTCAGAAGGTCAAGAGGAATCTGGATGAATATGAGATAACTAATACTTGGAATTCAAGAGAAGTGCATTCAAGATATATTTGGATTTCAAGACAAGGGATTCAGAATGAATTATCCGGAGAAGAGGAATCCGGTTTGTTCAATTGAAGAAAAAGGAGAAATTTGGTTGTATTTTGTAGTCATGGTTCTTTTGTTTCTTTTGAGTTTTTTTGTTTATTCTTCCTGGCATCGGATTCCTCTTCACCGGGTTCCACTATTTACCAGTTTCTAATGATCACCAGACATTTTATTGTGTAGTACTTTGGTTTCTTAGTACTAGTATTATCTGATTCGAACATAGATTTCTGAAGTTTTTTCCAAGGGACTATTAACATAGAGCTGGGAACTGCAAAACTATATATGCCTATGGGAATTGCTAACTAAACTCTAGTAATGAATTCTCTTTGATTCTTGTCATAAAATTTGACCTGTCTTTGTTTGTCAATACGTATTGGATGTACCATCAGAAACATGCTTTCTTGTACAAATTTCGTGTCAGACACATTTACCTTGATAAAAGACTGATTTTGAGATATCCCAATTCTTCCCGTCATTGGCATTGCCAGGTCATGACAATTGCACTTATGTTAAAATACATTAATTCTTCCAAATCAAAAGCGACGTGTTTCTGGGAGCCAGAGCCTAGAGGAGTCCCCGAAGATTCTTTAGCTAGCTCCCCCTTCGAAGCAAGGAAATCCTTAGTGCTCGACTTGAATAACAGGAACGGGGCACAGTGAAGAAGGAAAGCAAAAGCGAAAAGCAGTGCATTGGGAAGAGGGAAAGGTGCTTTTGGGTAAAGAGAAGCTCTTAGGCCTAATGGAATTACACATTGTCAAGTCTGTGAAATTTAGAATTTCACATACCATGATGCTGTCGGAATTGGAAGTCAAATCTTTCTACTATATTGTTTTTTGTATTATTCTTCATTGCCCCCCACCTTCTTACGTTCTTCCTTTCCGAGTGCATCTCTTGTTTCTTCTTTCTATGGAGTTTTCCTTTCCATTACCCAAATGAAAGTGCGATTCTTTAAGATTTCTCCCATAATTTATTTATACCTAACGTTTATCTAAAGAAAGAAAAAAAAGTGAACATTCCACAAGAATTGACAAACTGCTCTCACATGGGTTAGTCTTTGGCTTCTTCCTTTTGTCTTCACCCTCGTGTCAGTGTCTGTCATGTCATAATTGCTGCAGGCCCTCTTAAGAACCCATTTTAAATCTGCCTTCCATAACTAATCTAATCAGGCATCACCCCCTACCAATAGACAGTAGTACAGCCAATATAGAGATATTTAAAATTTACCCCATATGGGGAGGGACAAGTACAGTTTACGAGTGGGACTCAGTCAAAGCCACGACATTCGTTGGTTGGGCCCTGAAGCAGAGATTAGCTAGGTTTAGGATATTGTATAAGCACATGGGGGTCCTTAATAATCTCGTGTTTTGTCCATGGTTGGTTTGGAGGGAATATCCAGTTTGTTTTGGCTTTACACAGAGGTTCAGAGGGGAGATGACCACCCTTGCTTGTCTATGTTAGTGTGTCCGTGTCGCGTAAATTTCCACGTCAACCTAAAAAAATCAATGACTTAAAAAAATTTATTATTAAACTCGTCAAATTGGTTTAGTTTTTAAAATATTGGTTTGAAATGGGAAGAAGAAGAGGACGTCGGATGCATAGGTTGACGTCGAAATTTACGCGACACGGATTAATAATAAAATTGTTAAATTTATTAATTAATCAATCTATTTTTATAAATAAAATAAATCAATTAATTTATATTTAATAATCTCTTTTTAGATAAACTTTAATTTTTCAATAAGTAAAAATAATTTTTAATTATTTTTTAAAATTTTCAATTGTTTAATCGCGTGAACTATTGTACAGGTTTCCCTCGTCTTTTTAGGATCAACTAACTCATATGCAAGTGTCATTTACACGGAACCTTTTCTCTTTTCAGCTTTCAAAGTTTTCATTTGAATATTTGCTACTATCATCAAGATTTGCAATAACGATTGCTTTGCCTAAACTTGTGCCTCAATTTTATAATAGCCTAATACTAGTTAAATTTTTTAACATTTAAACATCTTATCTTATTGATTTAACTTCTTAATAATAAGATAAAGTTACAAAAAGGATTTTTACAATGATTTTATTAAATCTTAACCTACTTGATTCTTCACTTTTATTCCTTTAAAGCTCTATTAATATACATATGTACTATATTTTACTTATTTTATTTATCTTTTGGTTATTCAATTGATTTAATTGGCATCTTTGCCCATTTTATCCTTCCATTAAACTTAATCTTTCACATATTAGCTTACTAATATCACTAAGATAAAAATATTAGTAGCAAAAAGTTTTTTATTATTAAAAATATGAGTTAGAACATTTTTTAGTCCAATAAAATTTAATAAACCATTGCCATGAAGATTGCTTTAGAAAATGGATTGACTTCAACAATCTACACAGTTTATGGTCTTAGCTTTTTCCTAACAAAACCTTTTAGTTGTTCTATATAGATTTTTTATTTATTTTTTCATTTATGAATAAAATCTTTACATCCATATGGTGTAATTCAAAATCCATTCTAATAATTAAAGCTAAAATTAGTCAAACTGAAGTAAACTTACAATAGGTGAGAATGTCTCCTTATAGTTAGTCTCTTCTTGTTATGTGTATCTTTTTGCTAACAAGCGTGATTTATCTCTTTCTATATTGCCACCATTCTTTCTTTTAAATTTAGAAACTCATTTTTTCCTAAAGGATTTATATCCTTTAGTAAGATCCACCAAGTCTTAGACTCGGTTCAATCTTATTGAATTTAATTCTTCCTCTATTGCTTTATCCTATTGATCTTTAGTAAGATTGCACATAGACTATTTTACATTTTTCAACTCATCACCTTCTTATGAATATCAAAATGCCATGTGGGAATTAATCCATAAGCACCCCCATTGAGCATAAACTAATTAATAATATCTTAAATTGCTCTCAATACATCTCATCTAATTGATATTAACTTATTGAATCAGTCTGATCTAATATATCATACAGAGATATTTCTTATCCTATATCTACTTACATTGTAAAATTATTCTCGTAACTCAAATTCACTTACTTTTTCATCATCTCATTCATGTATAAGCATGTATCATTGGGAATGTTTCTAATGCTACTTATAAGAATACTTTTCTTCTTTATGGTACCTTATTTTTCATACTTATGTGAGGTTTCATAAACATAGATGGCATATCCTCAATGTTTTAGATTTGATAAATTAGGTTTCTTATCGATCCATAACCCACACAATGCTTTATAATTGATTTAGTAGGCACTAGGATATGTACACACGTAGTTTTTAGTAATGCATCATACTGTAGGTGGTAGAAACTTTCATTGTGTTATCATATACCTAACCATTACTAGAAAAGTTCTATTTTTCCTTTCTACAACACCATTTTATTGTGAGTTTTTTTGAAATAGTTAGCTACCTATCTATTTCCTTTTTCATCAAATAACCTCTTAAATTGATAAGAAATGTATCCTTATCTTGAATCAATTCTTAAAGCCTTTATCTTCTTATTTAAGTGATTCTTAAATAAAGTCATATACTTTTGGAAAAAATGTAATTCTTCAAATTTACGAAGAATCAAATATAAATGTCTATAACTAGTTAATCATTGATAAAGGTTGTGAAATAAGTACCCATATGCCCTGACCTCACATTTATTGGGCCACAGATATTTGAACCATTGCTTACAATAACTCAATAACTTTTGTCACATAATAAATGGTTTTCATATCATTTCATCATATATAAAATATTTATAAGTAGATAATTTTACTCTATTTAGATTTTTAAAATTATCTTGGACTAATCGATTTATTCAATCATGTCTAATATAACCAAGTCTAGCATATCACAAATTAACATTAATATCACAAGAATTATATGATATAAATAAAACAAAATAAAATATATTTGTTTCATAAACAACGTTAATATTGTAAAATCATTTAACATAAATTTATGGTTGTAGTAATTGCTTCCAATCAAGATATCTAATTCAATAATATTTAATATTGAAACTAAGACTAACTAAAATCACGAAAAAATAAGATTATATTATATCTTGAAATTAAAAAGTACATCATCTTTAATAAGGGCCAACCACCATGCATGACTAACTTTTAGTTGTCTTTGCTTAAACCTCAACTTTAGAGTTATCGCTGACATATATCCACTTTATCTAATATGAAATGTGTTGGAATTATATGAAGACATCATTTTCCTTTATTACATGGTTTGTGGCTCTCGATTATACATTCTATAAATGGTGTGATTCAGTTTACAAAGCAATAGAAACAAATACAACATACTTATCTATATTATATGATCTCACCTTCTTAAACTTGCAGCAATCATAGAAGAACTTATCTTTCATTCCACAATTATAGCATTTTACTATCATATTTTTATTCTTTGGAAGACCTTTTCCTTTCTCATCTTGATTAGCCTTACCCTTCGTAGAATCTTGATAATTATGGAAACCTTTTTTTCTTCTCCGTCATCTAGACCGACCTTAATGCTTACTTTTCTTAGTTTTAACTCCATGTGAGCTTGAATTAGTCATATTGATAAGTGATATATAATATAAACGAAACCAAAAAATAATGCTAAAGAATCATTAGGCAAGTTTACCTATCATTCTTATATTATAGCTTAATAAGTTGAGTGTCAATACCATGAAGACTATAACTACTAGTACTAACTATATTTTTATTATCTATCTAACTAAATGAGTGATTAATGTTAAAAAGTAAAGTAAACTATAATAAAAATAAGAAACAATTTGTCAAGGTAATAGATAAGAATAAAGATAACCAATTGATAAATAAGATCCGCATGAGAATCTCCCTAGAACTTTACTATGCTTGAATTTATTATGTTGTTATTGATGTTGTTCATAAACATTTAATCCTTATTTCTTCAACTCATGGGAATTTAAAAGTTGCAATTGTACCCTCTATCAAGACATACAATCCCTATCCTTTAAGTATTTTCAACAAAGGTTCTCAAATCAAAACTCCCCTAAAAACAAATTAACTCATTATATGAATTCCATGATAGATTTCATTCTAACTCAAAAGGATCACATGGTCCTATATGTAGGGTTCCATTTAACCCTCATTATTTATGTTGTGATATACTCATATACATAAGATCTTTTGCATTCACTACTGTAATCCTTTATATGAATTCAAAATCAAACCTTTTTTGTTTATTATTGTGATTCAACATAATAAATAAATAAATATACATTCTCAAGAAAACTAAAATCTTTTATTAAATCAAAGAAATTAATTCTAAGTAATAATTTTAAGATTCATCCCATATAAGTATATATCCCAATTTAGTTCATAAAAAGACAAAGAAATCTATCAATAAACAATAAATAAAATAAGATAAAAAAATAGGTTTTCATAGGTCTTGAATCTTAATGTTCTTGCGTGATTCTTGACGGAATTCTTACTTTTCTCTAAGATTGTTTTGTTCTTGATGTGTTCTTGAATTTCCTATAACGGTCCTCTTATTCTCCAACCTTTTTTAATCTAATTTTGACTGATTTCTGTTCCTCTCTGATGGCTCTCCCCTTTCATTGTGTCTCTCACCTTTTTATCATGAAACCTTAAAAATTATGTCAGACATAGACCATATAGGACCCATCATGTGTTGATTTATCTTCCCTTTAACATCTTTCTCATAACAATTGCCATCAACATGGGTTTAACACAACCCTTTATTAGTCTTATGTTTCATCATTGCTCCTTCTAGTCAAAAACTAGAAGAAAAATAATGAATCAACATAGAACATAAGTTTAATATAATTCCCTTTTTAACCCATTTCTTGAATAGAGATCTTTATTACCCCTATATTATTGAACATAGGTCCTTAGTGTCTGTAGGTTATTGAACATAAGTCTCTGTTGGCACCATATTCTGGTCTTTCCTTTAAACTTGTGCCAAAATTGCTCAAACTTAACTCAAACTTGCCCTAACTCATTCCTTCTTTATTGGAAAGTTAGAACAAGATGTAAAAATAAAATATAAGAAAAATTAATAACCAAATCTAATAAAAATTATCTCAAACAAGAAAAATGCTTTCAGAATCATGCTAAAAACATAATCTAATGAACACTTACCGTATATACACCTTAATATGGGACGTGAAAGCCTTAAGATGTTAACTTTTCAATAATAAATGTCTCATAACATCGTCTATCATGTTGATATTCTCATTGTGATTAAGGTGCATTTTCATTTGCTCCAAATGTTAAGGTAAAGATCATAAGCAACTTGCTTTGACTGCTCATCTAACAAGATACGACCACCATCCCTCAATTTGCTAACCAGGTTTGACAATATCCTTAAATGCCTTTGTGTTGAATTATCCAGCCTTTTCTTATAGGTGTCTAAGGTCAACAGTGTACTAAGAATTAAACCAACAACGTTCCTACAAGATATTCATTCCTCCTTGTTACCTGATCCACCTTTTTATTCTTAGTTGATGGCTTAAACAACATCTGATCCTCCAGTTCTGACTCATTCTTTGGCGTAGATGGAAATTTTCTATCTTTCAAAGAATGATTTGAGTCCCAATACAAAGATATTAAAAAATACTATCCATACCCTGTTACATATAACATCAAATAGATTGGTTCAAAGTTAACACCACCAAAAACGAAACACTTGTTAATATTGGAATCAAAATAGGTAATAAAAGGGATTCTATCTTTGATGAGAATGACTACTAGGTGGACATTGTGCCATTGGTTGTTATAGACTTCGCTGGTTAAGAAAAAAAGACACTGGCATAAAAAATAAACTTCTTATTGATAATCTGTTGGAGTTATGTAAATATCGTGCCCTGGAAAGCAAGTGTATTTACATGTAACTTTATCTTCTTTAGTTACAGTTTTGTAATGAAAATATTTATTAT
>JANVCL010000212.1:18963414-18979646 GCA_026546855.1 Erythroxylum incrassatum | reverse complement strand
ACAAGTTATTTCCGTGAAAGACTTTACCTGAAAACTTTTGAAGTATCTTGGGTTTTCAAAGAAGGGAATTCTCGAAATGAACTAGAATACATTGTTCACTGGCTACAAGAAGCTATATCATGTTGTGTCAAGTATATCAGAATTAATTTTCAGCCGAGGAAGGAGCTCCATGTATTAACGCAACAAGTTCATGCAAGCATCCCAATTGATTCGTTGTATCGGCGCATCTCTACCCGGTTTGGTTGCATTAAAGTTTTATCATTGAACTCAGCAGCATTAGAAGAATCTAGTTTAAACTTCGGACGTTTGATCGGAGACTGGATGAGGTTACGTCGATTGAAACTTGTGAACATTAGAGGAATAAAAAATCTTACGTTTATTAGTACGTCTCTGGAAGAGCTTTTCCTTGATAATTTTGAAGATGGTTCTCTTCGTCAAATTTATATTGCCGAGGCTAAGAAACTAAAAAAGTTGATTGTTAGTCTTAATAGTTACGATGACAATGGCCGCTTTTTATTCGTTTATGCTGCACAACTTTCTACTCTGTCGTTAAACGGAGACATAAGGGTAATTAGCTTGGGAGATTTGAGCAAGCTAGAATCTGCCTTTCTTTACTGGAAAGAAGATCCTTACCGCAGGAGCCAGAACAAGCAGTTGCTTGATACAAAAGTAGCAGCAGTTCTTCGTTCAGCGAGTCGGGCAAGGTTTTTGGTCACTGACGAATTGTTTCTGCAGGTAAGTTGTTAAAGCAGCATCTTCTCATCACAGGAAAATGAATAAAACTAACGCAATGTTTCTACAGGATTAATTCTAATCTTAATTAATGGTACTTATCACCTTACTAATTTCCTATCAAATGGTTCATTCCTTTCTGGTGTTCTTTCTTACATTCCAGTCTCTTCTGGAACGAGAAGAGTTGGCAATTCCAACGTTCGATCGTGCAGAAGACGTCATTGTTTACGTGAGCCCTTCAGGCGATTTCCAATTGGATCCAATTGTTATCTTCCTCATTCACTTTCCGAATGTAACGCGTCTTTTTCTTAGATCACATCGTAGAACGAGAGACGTGATTGATAATGTAAGCAATTTTATGGCGAACTTGAAATTATTCATATGATTAGCCCTTCTGTTGACCGCCTTATCCACTTATTATCTTGTTTCAGCGAGGTGGTGGAAGAGTTGACTGGAAGGACCATCGGGTAGTTCAGGTCATTCAACAACTGGAAGTGATTAAGATACAGATTTTCAACAGGATAAGAACAGAAGAGATCATTAAATATTTCCTTCGGCGCTCAGGAGCACTGAAAAAGGTGACAATCACTTTTCTACCTTAGGACATCCCAGCTCAGGAAATGCTGACGACCGAACTTGAGGAGGCAAAGGAACGTTCTCTTTTCCCAATTTTACAACCACATGTAAATAAGTGATCGTGAAGTGTTTTGAGAGATGATGCTTTCTTCCTTGTCAGTGTTGGAGTTTAAGAATCTAAATACCCTTGTTGTTGTTTTGGTAGGCATCAAAAACTGGAATATAAAATCACCTCGCTTCAGATTTGTGTGTAATAAAGTAACCAATTATATGACAAAATTTTATTTTATTATTTATGATAAAATTGGTTATAAAGAGTAACCAATAATTAGTCATAAAATATCTTTTAAAATAAAACTATGTCAATTATTAGATATATCAATTTAATAGATGCATCTTACATATTATAACTTTGTGAAAGATTGAACCTCTTAGGCTTGCTTTGTGTTAGGTGTCACGGCAACTTTTTTAAGATGCAGTAGAATTGGAGTAATTTGGTTCAAATCGTTAGGTGACAATTAATTTTAATCATAAATTTTAACTCAGACTTTCTTTCATGATCACCAACTAACAATTTCATTTGTTTTCGACTGTCTAATGTCACTTATGTTTAAGTGTTTCACTAACATTTTCAGTTGAGTGTTTTGGACAACCGAGAGATATGTAACAAAGTTGACATTTTATCTATCCATTCATAATAATCAACACAAAACAACTCTTTTTTAAAATTTCTCATAAAGAACTTTTTCTCAAAACTCTCCAACTCTTTATAAATGATTAAATATACTAACAAATGAATTATGAATGATGATTTTATTCAATCTTATAAGAACTTAGGGACCAATTAAGCTAAAATCATTTACTTTCTCCTCCAACCGACTGAGTTAGTGGGAAGATGTCACTTCTTTCTTTAATTCCACCAATTTGTAGATAGTTATTTATTTTGGACATTAACCTCACTTTTGGATATGGGATGAGTATTTAGAAGATGCTTGTTTATTGCCATGTCATCTAGCCCTTTTTTTCATTACTTAAAAAAGCACTGCCATTTTGTTAAGTTGTGCTTCCATTTTCTTGGGTCACTATTTGCATATTCTTACCATGTGTTAACACATCATTGCACGTTGTAATCAATTGCCTTCTTAAGCTTTTAGTTTTAGTCACCCCATACTATCATTGTACATGGTCTATCCAAGCACATTTATGGTGCAATCACATTCTTTAAACCCTAAGATAGTAACAATCAATGTATGGTAAAACTTGCATGATTGCATACTTTTTAACCTCCTTGTCAAAGTTAAGTGTCTTCTTGTACTTGCAATCTTAGCATGACTTACAAATTTTATCTTTTGATCTCACATCTAAATCTTATATTTCAACAAAAAATTTGGCCAATATGCATCATTGCATGCTAATACTCGCCTACTCTCGACCTTTATCAACAATGCATATTTTGCCTCACCTACTCTCAAGTCTTTGTCTTGTTCATTAAAGCAAATGTTATGTATCATTTAAGGCTCACCAAAACTTACACAATTATGTAACTTAGACTTAAAGGTCCAATGAAATATCTCCAATTAAATATCTCCACTAAAAGAACTCAATGTCCTCGTCAAAATAATTTGTGTGCACTCCTTGCTTATTGGCACATATCTAGTATACCATTCTTTCTGTATTAGGTTTGCTTTTGCTTTTATTTGGACGTTCCTTTGCAAGGCCAATTGCATCTGACATAACATAATCATTAAAGTAGACTTCTTTTATCAAGCCTTCATATGTCATTTTTTTTCACACTTCACAACTATGAAATTTATTTGATCCCCAGCTACCTTTTATTTTGGGCATTCTAGAACAAAGTGCAAACCTTGACAAATAAAACAAATAGCATCTTATTTTGTTTGTTTCTTTAACTTACATTAAGAAGTTTCATATACTTTCTCCTTATCTTTCTTTGAACAATTTCGAATTCCACTATTGCTCTTGCCCTTGTGCTAGTTTGAATGAATGGTGACATTTGGAGATCCATCACGGCATTTGCAAGCATTATAACACTAGGAAGGTGCTTCACATTTTGCCTCCAAAGTTTCATTTGTGGTCAACCTTACAAGTCACTTATGAAGTTAAATAACTCATTTTCTTTAAACATGTTTTGCACACTTTATATTAAAGATATGAATTTTCTCACATACTGTGACACCCTAATACCTCCTGGGAGGATATGTGGATGTCACACAAAACAGTACAAACAAACCAAAACATTTCGCGGAAGAATAACATTAAAAAAATAAACATTTCCAAAAACATACCAAACCTTTCACACATGCATTTGTTTTCAAATCTCAAACATACATATTGAAATAATTAAATCGTTAATCAATTCGCAGACTAACCCTAAATTTTTCTACGCGCAAGTGAATAACAAATCACAACTGCAAAATAACAAAGACACCGACGTTTGGTAACGCAGTTTGGCATACTTTGCCAACGTCTGTGGGGCCTTCACCCAGATTAAATTCTTTCACTGTAGTTCACAAAAAAATTACACCAGATTGATCTACCCTGTAAGACCCAATCTATGTAACCGACCTACAATCTAACTACCCGTGAAAGATCTTCACGCCCAATAACACGACCGACTCGCGTTAACCTCGTTAGAGGATTTTCCTAACTGTTTCCATTCAAAAACAAAAACAAATAAAACAAGAAAAGTCAAATTTTCAGATCTGAAATTGTTCACCAATATAATCAAGTTGCTCCTCCAATAAATCACGCATTCACAAACAATAATCCTTCTCTGTTCCACAACCAACAATTGATCAGTAATGCCCAGAAAATTAGCAACCCCACCTCAAGCGTGACCTCCTTACTAGAGATAATATAAGAATGACAAAAGAGCTGCTCAAAGACGCTCACACAATCAGCCCAAAAGAGAAGTGCAAAAAACCAAGTAGCCACAATTCTCACATAACCCAATATCCACGCACGCGTAAAGCAATTCACTGCAGATCTTTTCTTCAACATGCGTGAACCTTACTTCTTACTCACCAAGGAGATATTCACATATCTTAATAGATTTCAAAGAATCCACTTAAAAAAGGAAGCATAATCAAAATAGATTTCTTCAGTTGCACAATGATGCCACACCCACACATATATTCAACAATTAACCTCAAGATATAAGATACCCACCATATGTTTTTACTCAATCCACCGTTAATCCTCAGCCACACAATCTTCGCTACACAACTCAGATATTTTTTCTGCAGCTTTTATTCAATAATCAATTAACCCATGCTATCTCGTTTTCACGCTAGTGATTTTCAAAGCATATAATAATTCCTATGTCCAATTTAAAATGCCAAAACCAAATAAGATATATATAAAATATATCCTAACAAGATTAAAGATAATAAATATAAAGTATAGCGTGGAAGCAATTTTATATACAAGAACATATTTTCAAACATGAATTAACGATATTACCAAGATAGGATAACAATAATGTATCAGTGATCACTTAAGTATTTACATAGAAGATAATCCATATATTAAAATCCATTTTTAAAATAACCTATTGATAAGTCTCCTATCTCTCTAGAAAGACTTCTTCTGTCTTTCTTTAGATAAAGTATGTTTTCGCCTGTGGTTGTTTTCGATGTAGTTCACTTTTAAAAAATCAATATACTTAATATCTAATAAACTTAATAATTAGATATATATATCTCACATTCCAATAAACTACTTCTACCATGTTTAGTTCATATATAACATATTGGAAGCATAAAGGAGAGTTTGAATTATAACGGGATATCATTTAATTAAAAAAATTTAGGTGAGACCTATAACGGGTTTCCCATTTCATATTATCTTAATAACTTTCCTTATACATTATCACCACCTAATGGTTAAGAATACCTTCCCGGAACTATAAAGGTAATAAAAATAAAAATAAAGATTTTTATGGGAAAAGGGGCAGGGATCATAATAGATAATTAGGCTAACACAAGGAGTAAAGAGCTAACCTACTCCCTGCATTGTGAGGGTTGAAGGAGGGTCATCAATTATACATAACCTTCCTTTTGCATTTTACAAGGAGTCTATTTCTGTGACTCAAACTCGTGATCTTTTGGTTATAAAGGAGTAACCTTACCGGTTATTTCAAGGTTCGCTCTTAGACTAACACAAAAGGATATCACAAAATTGGTTAAGGTCATGACTCTTGAATGCAATTGCATTATGGAAGAGATTGTATTTTATGAATGAATAGCTTCAATTGGGGAATGTTTTAATTAATATGATTTGACTGAAAGTGAAATTATTTGATTTTCTAAAATGAACGTAACCAAATAAGCTAAAATGTATTACAAGATATTGTTTGTTCAAGTACACTACCTATCACTCGATGGTAGTTTATGACATTAAAACCTAAAGAAAAATACGTCCCTAAATTTATTAAAAGTTACTTCTTTTCTCTTACGTAAATTTGAAACAATTGGCATCTAATGTTATTGTATATTGTACTTAATTTGAGGTAGCTAGGCTAAGGTCTAGTGAATTTCATATTATAGATAATCTAATCTTAAAATTTTAAAATCTAAGGCCAAAATGGATAATCTAATCCTAAAATCTAAGGCCAAAACAATTTGCAATAATTCAAAATATAACAAAACTAAGGTAAGAATTTAATTCAATCATGCAACTCATTTCTAAGAATCAATTACGAAAATATTATTGTAGTAGCAATTGAAACACACACTCAAGAATCAACCTAAAGGAACTATCAATTGAGAGAAAGGGAAATCTTTACCTATCTTTAACATTAACCTAATTGATTATGAATTATTGGATTATTGGTCCTAAATAATTCTAGGGTTAATTAATCTCACTCGAGTTATAACCAGTAACCCTAAATTATAAACCCTAATCAGATTATAAAAAATTGCAATCACTTAATTAACAATCTATCCAAAATCCTAATTAGATCTAAAGTTGTCCAATAAACTATCGAGAACCTATATGGAATCGCTCTTCACACAATTACCAATTTGATTAATTTCTCGTTCTTATTAAATCACCTAACTCTCGTTAGCTCAATTTAATTATTTTTCATTCGATTCACCCTCTTAGTCTATTACCGAATCATGCAATCATAGAAATCAATCACAATAAATCCAATAAACATAAAACAATAAAATTTTATTAAATAAAAGATTAAAAAAACTTGAAAGTGAGTATAGAATATCTCAACATTCACAATCATATCATCAAACTGCTATTCCCAATTTTATACAATAATAAAACTGGAAAATAACAAGAAATACAATTCTAAACTGAGACAGGAGGCAGCAACGTCGGGAAACTCCAAATTCAGGAAGTACATTGATGTCGGCTTCTTTTCCACTTCTCTCTTATTTCTTCTCTTTCTAAATCTCACAACAATTCTCTCTAGGGTTTCTCTCCAAAGTGGCTGATGCAAAAGCCCTTTCTTTCTGTTCTTGTTGTTCTATTTATGTTCTTTTGTGTTTAGGGTTGATTTAGGGTTTTTC
This sequence comes from Erythroxylum incrassatum, assembly GCA_026546855.1. Lineage (NCBI taxonomy): Eukaryota > Viridiplantae > Streptophyta > Magnoliopsida > Malpighiales > Erythroxylaceae > Erythroxylum > Erythroxylum incrassatum. The sequence continues at coordinate 18,972,792 of JANVCL010000212.1, read as the reverse complement.
CCAGGTCTGAAAGGTCCAAGAAATCCCTCAAAATGCTAAGTATGGAAGTGGTTGCATATCTTCCCGACGCAAGCCACGACCGTGGCCTACTTCTAAGCCTTCTGTCACGATCGTGGTTATGTGCCACGATTGTGGGCCAATGTTTTGGCTTAAATGTCTTCCGAAATTTCTTTGTTCTTTGTTGTTGACCCTAAAATACTAACAAACATATCAAGATATCAAAAACATATATTTAAGCTCAAAGAATTGTACTAACCCAATAAACACTTAAAACACAATTGATTCATAAACTAATACAATTCTAATCTAAACACCTACTAAATGATTGAATTAATAACTAAACACATATCAAACTAAGCCTAAATATGATGCAATTTATATTTATCAACATCCCCACACTTAAACGTTTGCTTGTCCTCAAGCAAGAAAAACCAAAAAAGACACAAAATCACAAAGCACACAATGCAATAATGAGACAATGGCTTTAACTTCATGAAATAAATTTAATTTAAAACACAATCATTTGAGTCATTTCAAATCATTAATGAACAAAATCCGCAACTGGGGGCTTTGAACTAAATATACATATTAATTCAGATCCAAGTATTAATTTATTTACCCCTTTTAATTGTATACACACATTAATAATTCTTTGGTCATTGAAACTTTGTAACGACTCCTAACTATGTTTTCATGAAAGGTCAAGCTATTACAAGTTCGGTAGGCTTTTATTAAAAAACACCTTTTTGATTATTATTATTATTTAAACAAGGACCTAGTCTTTTACTCGAAGGCAAACATTGGTGATGAATATCGATCCAGTTACTCAACTAAGTCATTTTCTATTAAACTGCTTGGTTGAAACATCATAATATCCTTTTAACGTGGAGGCACACATTTGTGATGCGTGCCGATCAAGTTACTCAACTACATCACGTTCTCAACTGGCTACTAACTCTATTCATAACCCGAAAGCCAGTGGAATAGTAATTTATTTAACATTAACAGAAACACTATTTTTTATTTAATGCCACCTTGTTACTTTAGCTACTCGTTTCTGTGAAAAATACTAGCAAACCTACTTAAGTCAAAAGATCTCAAATTATGAATGAATGTGACAATATAGAGGGTTACAACTTAACACTAAATCCTAATTAAGCTACATATTTAACCCAAGAACCCCAATTCACTAATTTTTGCGAGCTAATGATTCTCCACAACCTAATAAACTATGTTTAAAATTAAATAAATTTCAATCCATCTAAGCTATTGACGCATTCACACAATTCACAAAATGCAATGTAACAAACTATCATACAATATGCAAAATTCACAATCAAAGCAAAACACATAACCCTCCCTACACTTGAACAATACATTGTCCTCAATGTGAGAGGGGTACATAAACACACCAGGAGAAATAAAACACGAAAAATGAAAAACATAAGAAGAAAATACTAACAAAAAATGAAAAAAGTGGTTAGAACACGAAACCGTTTATGGTGATCGAGGTGGTGACGACGATAGTGTTGTTGAGACCAAATTCGCTTTACATCAAGAGTGTTTCCTTATCTTATAAGTGATTAAAGAGAGTAAAAGAATTAGCAATCCAAACCAATCCAAATCATTCAAAACTTATTTTAGAATTTAAAACATTCAAAACGTGCTAATTTAAGGTGCTAATTTAAAACAATCCAAATCATTCAAAACGTGCTAATTTAAGGTCATTAGCTTGACCTTGCATCCTTGGAATCTCAGTCGAGATCAATTATGAGCAGCTTGCTTCTACCCTCTTCGTTCAACATCATTTTTGCATCCTGTAAGTAAGCTACAAATTGCAAAATGATCAGAAGGATAATATTGATAAAATTATGAAAACCAATTAAGCTCAGTAATTTATTTTTTTGAGCATACTGTCAACAAAACAAGCAATAACAAACTCCCTGAATCTTCCATGGAATCCAACAGTTTTCCCAGTAAAAGGGTGAGTGTTCTCTTTTTGGGTCTTCCTCATTCGCCCTCATCTCCTCTTCTTCTTTAGCTTTTTGAACAGAGACTTTCATAGCTTCTTCAAACTTGATGTCTGCTGTCATTTGTTCTTTGTCCTCTCGTCCCTTCAAAGATTCGAGCGCATGAAATTTTCTGAATGAGTCACCCTCTTCCAGATTCTTTAATACATCATTCATGTTGAATGTCACTTGGACATCACTAATCTGAATGATGAGGTTCTCTTCATAAACATCTACCTTAGTTTTATTGATGTTCAAGCATGGTATACCAAAATCTAGGGAATAATAGGGAGAGTTGGCATTCTTTTCCTCAATCTTTTTCTTCGTCTTTTGGTCTTGAATAAGGTGGGGTTCAGTTGGGTTTTCCACTGGTCCTTCTGGCACTCTGCCATTTTTAAGTGTGATAGCCTTATATTGCTCTCTTTGATGTATTTTCATATTACTTAGATATTCTTTTACACTTCTCGTACAAAATTCATGGGAAAGTTGTCTCACTTGAATCTCTAGGTTGTGAATAGACGAGATATGATTTTCCATTACTTGCTTAATTTGCTCTTCTAGTCTCTTCTGGCCCTCTTCCGTGTCCGTGAGCTTATCCAAGATCTTGTTCAATTTAGAATCTCATGAATTGGACTCATCTTGTTGATATCCTAATAGGTCTTGACGTCCTAAATGACTCCCTATATTATTGGACCAGTAGAAATCGGGGTGGTTTTGCCACCCCGGATTGTATATGTTTCAATAAGGATTGTTACTTCCCTAACCATATTGTCCTCATTGTAAATTGCAAAAGTTTCTTGCTCCCTATAATATCTATCTTCCACCATTGTTCTTCCATTTCTTCTTGACGTCTAGCTCTTTAGATGTCTCATTTCTCATTCTAAGATATCTTGTTGTGTCTCTACTTGACACCCCAAACTTCTTTCTCTATTTTTTATTTAAAAGCAAATGATAGTGAAAAAGCCTTGGACTAAAGAACTAAATTAATCACCTCCCCAGCAGCTCTGTTTTTCTGTTCTTATTGTTCTATTTATGTTTGTTTGTGTTTAGGTTAAACTAGGGTTATTTTGGGGTCTGAAAGATCCAAAAAATTCCTCGAAACGCGAAGTTTGGAAGTAGCTGCGCATATGCCTAACCATACATATTTACATAGACGTTTACCTCCAAAATAGCTCCAATTCTTTTGATTTATGCCATAATTTTATGTGAATTCTTCTCCTTTTGATTGATGAAGGCAACTGAGACTTGAAAATACGCTTGAAACCAAATAAGTAACAAACATAATGTAAGACTCTTAAATAACAAGAATAACACATTCAATATAGGCATAAAACATAGTACATTATGTTTATCAAATAACTTAAAATATAAGAATCATAAATAAAAGGATTAAACATACTTTTTTCAGATTCCTGTAAAAAAAGATTCTTCTCAAATTATCAACCACAAGTTATTCATATGTCAAGCCTTCAATGTTATCTACAAAGTAGAGTAAAAAAACTCAAACAATTTTCAGAAGAAAAAACAGGAGTGCTAGCTCCTTGATGTTCTTTTCCTATTTATGGAAGAAGGCATTAGGATTTCTTCATAGTTAAAATTAAAATTACTAATTATAATTGAATACGGTGCTGAAAATATTAAATCGCAAATACTAAACAATGTCCCCGGTGTTGATAAAACAATAAATCAAGTTTATGAAGATTATGTTGTATTGGGTTATGAAAGAGAAGTATATTTGAATGAAGATGCAAAATAAACATAGGTATGAATAAAGAAGTTACGAGTACCTTGCAAAAGCCAAAATTCAACAATAATGACAAGTTAATGCATTTGACTACAAGAAGCAACAATATTTATGCTCTTAATGCCTATGTGGAAGAAAAGCCATTTGGTTTGGTTTTAAAACGAGCTCCAGTACAATTGTTGAGACAAACTTTAGCTTAAATGACCAACATGTGAAATTAAGTTTAGAAGATTATGAATTGGATGTTTGGAATATCAACGCAACAAATGAAGTGGCATATTGGAATAATTACAGAGGAATTACATCCTTTTTTGACGCAAGGACAATGGCAAAAAAAGAAAAGGAGAAACAATTTATGATAGTATTTGGATTTTAGAATTTGAATTCAAGACTTGCATGATCAAAATTTGTTACATTTTATTTTGACAACGAACTCAAACAAGCCAAATTCCGTACTCGACCTCATATATTCCGTACACTAATTTTAAAAAAAGGCAAATTAGTCGACTAAGAATGGGACTTAAGGTGACAACAAAGAGCACTCGACCTCATATATTCCGTACAAGCAACTGCAGTAAGAGGCATTAAGGCCATGTAAATTATGGAATCATTCATGTAAATTGAGGCAATCTGATTTGGGATTTTGAAAAGAATGTGCAGACAATTTTATGCGGATTTGGCTACTACCGCTTTCTACTTCACAGATCCTTGCCATAAATATGATCTGCTAATTTCCCCCGTGCAATCAAATTCTGTATGATTCTTGTTAAGGTCATGAGTACTCCCACCATTCATGTGGCGAAAAATATTTGGTCCTTGTTGAAAAATCGATACACTTGATGGTCTTTTAGAAGTTATAGTATGCACATAATATCTTAACGATGCAATAACAGCAGAGCTGCTCAAGACTGATTACCAAACGACACCCAAATTGATATTTCTCTTAGCCCATCACTGATTTGCAATTACTAATCAAAAGCATGTTGCGGGCTTGTATTACATCAGAATTTTGTACAACTGTACAACCACTCGATTTGCAATCACGAGTGTTTGATCCCATACCTCATTCTTTTCATGCGTAATGAAAAAACAACATTAATGCATTCAACAAATAATGAACACAATAATTCAACACCTTACAAAAATTCCTTTTGTGGGCCAAAAAAATTACAGGAAGTTCAATGCTTTGCAAGAAAGGAAAAGAAAAGGAGATCCATTTCTACCGTCAAGGGCAGACCTGTGCCTTTGTATAGAGTTAAAAGTAGTAGTACAAGAGAGAGGGTAACGGGTGTTAAAGACGAGCTATATAAAAGGATGAGTCAAAAACAAGAAACATTATCCTTAGACATAAGAAAGTTGCAGGTCGAATAGATGGAAGCCGCCGCTGCTCTAACAGCCAACTCTTTTTCAGACACATCTGCTTTTCCGGATCTGCATGCAACAATATTTCATAATTACATAAACACCGTAACACAATGTTCGCACGCCACAAACATAGCCGATTTACGTTTATGTATGTATAATCCAACGTCGTACGTTGAAATCCATATAGGATTTGTTCATTGCAAATTAAAGCGCTACCATATAGTCAACTTTAGTATCAGAAGATTGCAAAGAAACAGCAACTACAAGGCTAGTAACAGATTACCCTGTATGTAACTTCGTTTGTCCCTGCTGCTGGGCGTCAAAGATTGCATTCCAATGGAACTGTTGCAGCCCGTGATCACACTGCACTTGCATGTCTCTTACTTGGGTCAACCACGTCTCCTGACGTTGGAAACATAGGAATATAAAGCTTTAATTGGACTTTGCTTGACAATATATTTCCCAGTTAATGAGAAGTTAGCTTTGGTCTCATGCAAATCAAGTCGTTGGCCATTAAGACAAGAATATAATCAAATTTTTCTGTTAAGAATCTCCATGCGAAGGAATTGAATCACTTAACCAAACAAAACAAAAGTAACTTCGACTCCAAATATTGCCTAGGCTTCTTCTAAATGAGTAAGGTTGGATTCCACCTTCCAATACAACCTAGAGTACTACAATATATTGCATCATACTTACAAGTTGTATCTCTTCTTCGGTCAGTGCTATATCCATTTGATTGAACAAGGTGCTCCATCTTTTTATATGCAAGGACACATTTTCATCAGTGGATACATCATCACAGCTTTTAAAATTGTTACAATCATGCTCTTGATTGGATGACAGTTCTTTCATTACCAAAAAGGGCAACTCTGTCGTAATTACAGCTCGAACTCGTTTCTTACTACGCCTCAATGCTGAAAACAATAAACAAAATAGAACTTATTACCTTGTGCAAATCATGATGTTTCCTAGCCCAAATATATAGAGATAATGAAGGACCACCTGTTAGGCGTCCTTTAATGTCTTGGTGAAGAAGTTCCAACCATTGAGATGCAACACTGGCAGCTGAAAGTATGACAAGCATTCAGATCAGGTGAAGTGTTCGGTTTCTGCTTGATGGTAGCGGTAAGATACCAAGTACAAAAAATTCCTGGAACATAATTAATGCTACAATTTCTACAATCCATTGCTAAGTGATCCTAGTTCCTTGTGCTGAAGTTCCAATTATTGTGGCATAAACTTCCTTAAACAAAAATCAGTCACTAACCTTTGGCAGATAGAGAAGAAACATTAGTTGCATTTGTTGATTCCTCATTAGATAAAGTGCTAGGCTCATTAGAGGCCTTAGTTGATGATGACAACCTTAATACCAACGTATCATCCTCACTAACGGCTGTAGTGTGAGTGACAAAATTGCTATTACATATCCTGTTTACTGTGCTTGAACCACCCTCTCCAACTATTGCACAATCTCCTCTCTGTTTACTCGAATAGAAAACACTTGAATGGCCTGTTTCTTTAGTTTCACTGTTTGAATGACCTGTTTGCTGGCTTTGCACATGATTGCTTTTATGTTTTTCTGACCTGACTAAGGCCTCTATGATCGAATGAACCTGTTTCCTATTTCGTACATGGTTTATGATCCCGGGGTTCAATCCATTAAGCAGTCCACTGGGAGCAGCAATTTTTGTGAACCTGTCAACCTGCTCTCTCTTTGCAAGCTCCATTTTTTTCTTGAGAACATCATTTTTGGGTTTTCTCCCACGTTGCTTTGGCATTGGTATCCCCCCATGGTAAGGTGTGATAAAGTCACTTTTAAATGAAATCCCTCCATGAGAAGATGAGATAAATCCATTTCGTTTCATCTCCTTCCAAATCCTTAACGAATCTTTTTCCTCCACTGGACCAGTAGTACTCCCAACCTCAGAAACATCCCCCAACTTCAAGTGATCTTGATTCTTGAACTTCAAAGAGCTTGTACCGTCTTCTGCATTTAGATCCAAGTTTTCATGCGCATGATCATGTTCAACCGCACGCTTCCTGAGAATGGAGACCTCACAATTCTCAGCATGTTCTGAACTATCATTGCTTGCTAAATTGCCTGGAATAGGAGCCTCACTGTTGAGATCTAGAGCATTGGCAGTGTGATTGATCTCAACGGACACAGTGGACCTTGCACTTCTTTCCGCCCGAGAAGCATCCACATCCAACGTTACAGGCACGTTGGTGATTTGGAAAGCTACCCCATGAATCTGAAATTGGTCGCGATCTTCTTCATTTTCAGGGTGCCGAGTGCTAGTTACTGCATGATTATCAGTGACCCCCAGATAAGAACAAAGCATATTAGCAAGTTTCAGCCACAAAAACAATGTACGTAAGGAACTCCCAGCTAATTTTCAACCTAACATAGTAGTGTCAGTTTGTTCTCCATTTTGTCAAGGGATACTGGATTTGGAGGCCTTACATATTTCACTACAGCTGCATTGGAAAGGGTGCGCTATAACACATTGCGAATTGAAAAGACAAGCTAAACATATCTAAAATTGGAAATTCCATTTCATATTAGAAGGAAGAAAGCACACAAATAAACAAACAAAACATTATAATCGATCAATTCTACAGAACTGAATTCTGTTTTTCTGAAGCAGAAATTGGCAACGGCAAGAAAGTGAGAAAAGCAAGAAAGGAAGTACCTTGAGAGCTCATCAGGGATTCAAGCTCTCGCATTTTAGTCCGCTTATTTGTAATCTGATGCTGGTCTTTTTGTTCATCGCAGCGTCGTTTCTCGCCTGTCAACTGAAACGTTAAATCGGAAATTAGTAATGATTTTTATGAAAAAGAAACATATAAACTGCGAGAAAAGAACCTTTGAGCGGAGAATGGAGAGTCCAGAACTAGGTTGGTCTTCCATGATAGTAATAGTCAAAGATTAAAGAAAGCTCAAGACTTTAGGCAAGTCTTGCAGAGAAATGGAATCACTGAGAGCAGAAGATAGGATTGGAGGATTAGGGTTTGTAGACAGAAGTGTTTATAAAAGTTTGAATTATGAGCAGCTAATGAATTGGTTAGAATGCTGATTTTGAAAATTGCAGAAACCATGGGAGCGAGATAATAATTGCCAAACGACAGGACAGGTTGTGTCTGATTCAGTAGTTAAATTATAGTATTAAATTGTTCTAATGTATTTACAACAAAAAAAGAAAAAATCGATGACAACGTAGTTCAAATTCAAAAAGAGGAGGGAGTTTTTGTTTAACTTGGTGGGCTTTCAACTTTGGATCTACTCACTCACTTTGTTATAGGCTTTTCCACTTTGGTGGCTTTCAACTTTGGATCTACTCACTCACTTTATTATAGGCTTATGGAAAACCTTTTATAGGCTGCAAGAGGTTTGGTTATCTTGTTCATGAAAAAATCTTGCGGGGCCGGTAAGTAATAATTATCACCACCCACAATTTATTACTTAATAATGGTTAAAAGTCAGGTTAAATTTGTATTTGATATAATTAAAGACAAATATATCAGATAATTCTAAAAAATATGTCAAGTAAATGTTTATTTGGTTTTAATACTTTTCATTATGAAGCTCTACTCTCAATTTGCAACACAATTTTGCTACTATTTTTTTGTGTCATTTTCCTTATCACGTGTTATTTATTATTATATTTTGGTTATCTACTAAGCAAATATGTAAGTGTTATAGCAAGCAACCATGTCTACTTGTTGTTAGTATTTCTATTTTTTAACCAAAAGTATTGTACTTGGACTAAGGTGAGGATTTAAGTTTGATATCACAATTGGATATTATAAGTGTTAGTCTTATATCTAAATGTGTTCATTAATTGTAATCATTTTGACATTTTAAGTTTTGAGAATTGCTTATACATCGATAAAAGTTAACTGGTAATGTTGTTGTAGAGTTTTAGAGACATTTTTTTGGTAATTTTTTTGTAATTTATATAATAAATTTTGGTAATTAACATAAAATCCAACTTAGCTAGTATCTATCTAGAATAGAAGTTGTACTAAGAAGGGCAAAAGGGTTTTTGTTTTTAAATAAAGAAGAAGATCTAGTGTCCATGTGCAAAGTTTGATATCTTAGTGTGACACTCGTCTAATTGGTGTGAAGTATATTTTGTTATGTGTGCTAAATTTTATTTAACATAATATAGTATATTTCGTATCATCCAGTGGTATACTTTGTGTAATATAATGGTAGCTTTTGAACAATGTTATAGTATTTTTGGTATAATACAA
>JANVCL010000212.1:18948362-18960268 GCA_026546855.1 Erythroxylum incrassatum | reverse complement strand
CAAAGATGGCATGGTTAGGCAAGTGACAAGTGTCACTTGCCACATGTCCTATTTTTAGGCACTCTCAAGGTTTCTTTTCAATTAAAAATTCAATTTCTAGTCCAACTTTTTTTCCAAAATTTCAATGGCTCAATTAATAAATCCTACAATCATTGCTCTAATTTTTCAGTTCCATTGGATAGTAATTTTCAGTACTGGAAACCAATCAGTCAGCCCCTTGGCGATTTTTTCGATCCAAAAATTTTCCCCGAAATTTTCCAAAAATGTAAAACACACAACAATCCACTTCAATTAAATTTTCAAGCACAAAATCATATTTTTCACAATAAACACATTTATAGACACATATGCCGGGAAATATCATGAATGCATGTACAGTCATTTTTCATGTGCAAGATTTACTATTCACGTGTATGCGGATGCTAGATTATGCATGAACATGTAGAGGCATTTCTAAACGCCCATTGAACACTCAAAATTACTATTCTAACCTCCCCATTAGTGATGGGATGTTACACGCTTTCTGGGAATTAGAAACAGTACCAGATACAGAAGGCAGGGGGTTTGAGAAGGGGGGATGGGTCGGAAGGTAAAGGCAGGAAATCATCAGCGTTATGGGAAGAGGGGTCTGGCATGATGAAGAAAGAGGAGGCGGGGAATAAATTGAAAAGGGGGAAAGACTAGAATGCCCTCAGAGGAGATTCCAGAAGTGGGAGTAGCGGGTATGAAGATGGAGACTGGAATAATGAAGAGAAGAAGCCAAAGAGAATGGGAAACAATGTAGCGTGGAGGATTCAGAAGAAGGAGCAAAAGTTGTTGAATGTATCAAATATGATAGAAGTTGCATCAATTTAAAAGAAATTGTGCCATTTATGAGTGAAAATGACAGACTGTGAAGACTTTATAATGCTTGGAAAATGCTATTGCATCGCTGGACCCTTTGTATAGTGGGGTGAATTCCCTTCCAAAGGCTGGTGTATAAGAAAAAGAACCGGATGTCAGGCCTCAACAAGCTGCTAGTTAACATTTATTCCCTGTTGTTTCATTTTCTCACCGTATGGGTTCAAATCAGCCTGGTTCTTGAAACAAATATATTACTTGTACTGCTAATCTCCAATCAAGATCCAACTTTATCTACAAAAACATTCATATTGATGGAAAAATAGTACTCAACATTTAGATATTGTACCAAGTTATGGAATTAGCCAGTATTAACAAAAAGTTCTAGTTAATACTAAGACCAAAATAAGAAAATATAAAAGTTTAAGAATTAAATTTAAAAAAATCTTAACCTTGATCTCGTAAAGTTAAAGATCAAATCTCTCAATCTCTCCTTTTCACTATCGTTATCATTCGATACTACTCGTCACCAGTTTACGAAATATTATCCAACATATAGATGAACTATAGGATCTTTCAAACGTATGCCCCATTAATTTAAAGCCAATCATTTACTTTGATTTAATTATAAACCACCGATTAAAAGACGCTTGAAAGGAACTCATTTCTTCCATAATTTTTCATTTAATAATGCTTGAAAGGAACTCATTTCTTCCATAATTGTTCATTTAATAATGTTTAGTGTTATCAGCATACCTTAACACATTATCTCATATTTATAGATAATATCAATTTTCTAATTGATCATCAAAAATTAACAAACAAAAGATCACATCCTAAACTCATCAAGTGTGTCTGTCCATTATCATCCCCCACTCACACATGATAAGTTTAGATAATATGATTTCTTCTTGTTCTCATACTTGTCCAATAATCCGCATAATTAGCATACGATGAGGGCACATAGTCATATATTTGTTAGGAATATATAACTTCTCAATTAGAATTGATTCTTGAGTATATAATGTATGTTATACCCCAGGTCTTATCTAGCATTTCAATCTCCTTTAATCTCATTTATTTTATCGTGTTATAAATCTATTCAATTTTCTTATTCAAAGTCAGTGGCCACCTTTGAATACCAACTTTTCTTATACGAGTCAACAATCAGTAAATGACTTTCCTCTGTTCTCAATTCCCTTAAATTGAATTTAATTTGCTTTCCTATAATTGTCTTATAAGATCATATCAAACATGATCTTCTAGTAACATTCTAAAGTAGCAAACCTTAAATTTAATTCTTAAGAATTAGATGAGAATCCTAAGCGTATGTTGTGAGATTCCCTTAACCATTAGGTTCTCACACATTGAAAGTTGAGATCTTTGAATTTACATTAATCTCTTTTATGGTCGTTTTTGCACACATTGTAAAAGTCATGTGCTACGGTGTCATCTCCCATTAATTAGGAGCATATGTCTTTCATAAATGCAATGTTGGACAAATGTTAGTTCAAACATACTTAATGTTTAACTTAAGTTCACTTATCTACTCTTAACTTTATTTTTCCAAACACTCACCTAGCAACTATAAACAGATATAGTCACTATATGGTCACTCCAAACCAATTTCCTTTTGACTTATCATTTAAATTGACATTTATGGTTTAAGTTTCTTACTTTATCTCTCTATTATCAACTTAATAATAAACATAAATTTTGTCTCTTCTTTAGTCTTCACAAATACTAGAGTCGATTGCCCATGTGAGAAGGTCAATCTTTTATCTGTCTGACATAATTTTGATTCACACAAAAAATGTCATACAAAGTAAACATATTTCAACATTAAGTAATTATTATTACTTAATAAACAATGTCAACCTGTGTGTATTTATACATGATAATACATTGAATAAATAAACATAGATAAATGTTAATCAATTACATTTCAATATCTATATAATTATAGTGACTTTATATGCACAATATATGTATCTCAGGAAATTGACTTTGTCATTGGACCTGCTACCATATCTCGTGTAGATATATACTTCATATTCACTTATTATTGTGCAACTTTATTTTCACATAATTGTACTTAGTATCTATATGCTTGGTTTTACAGTAAAATTTATGGTCCTTTATATAAGCAATTATTTCTTGATTGAAGCATTGATTATTAATGGATCAATCTCACTTTAAGTAACCCTTAAAATAACCAAGAATCGTCTAAGCCACATAACTACTTGTACTACTGCTGAAAATGCTGTAAATTTAACTTTTATTATGGATAAAGCAATACATGATTGTTTCTTACTTTTCTATGATATAACATCATTGTTAAGTAAGAAAACAAATCCATAGGCAGATTTTCTTCCATTTACATCTTCTCCCTAGTTTGCATTTGTATACCCTTGTATATGTTGATTGTTGCCTTGATAACATAATCTATAACCAACAATACCCTTTAAATACCTTAATATTTCTTTATTGCTTTTCTATATGCTTATCCTATATTTGATTGATATATGCTCACCATCCTAATAGCATAACAAATATTTGGCCTTGTACACATCATGACATACATATGACTTCCAACTACACTATAATAGGAAATTTTCTTCATTTGTTCCATTTATTATGGTGTAGATGGGTAAAAATTCTTATTAAGACCTTCACTTTTGTAATAGGATTATCTATTGGTTTGCAATCTTGTATATGGAATTGTTCTAAAATCTTTTGAATATAAGTCAATTGAGAAACTGACAATAATCTCTTTAAACGATCTCTTGAAATCTTAACTCTAAGAATGTATATAGCTTTACCCATGTCTTTCACCTCAAATTTATATGATAATCAATCTTTTATTTGCTTAACAATCTCACAGACATTACAAGAAATCAAAATGTAATCCACCTATAAAGAGAAAATTCTAAATTTATCTTTAGATCTCTTAATATATACACAGTGATCTTCATCAAGGATATGAAAATCATATGAAATGATTACATTATGAAAATGTATATATTACTATCTTGAAAAGAGCTTTAGACTATAAATCAATTTCAATAACTGACACACGTTATGTTCTTAGCTTGTCTCTATGAAACCTGCAGGTTGTTCCATATAGATTTTTTTAATTCTCCATTTAAAAAAGCATTCATTACATCTATTTCTTGTAATTCAAGATCCAAACTGGCTACTATAGCTAAGATTAGATAAATTTAAGTAAACCTCATAACAAGTGAAAATGTTTCGTTATAATTGATTTCCTCATGTTGTGTATATCTTTTCGTCACAAGGCGTGCTTTGTATCTTTTGGTATTACCATTAATGTTTTGTTTTATTTTGATCTTATGGGATAATCATGTGAATTTCTTCTTCTATTTTAAAATGATGTCAGGGAATAATCCTACGATTACTTTAGCGTAAATTTAGTTCACGAGAAACAAATTCATCAATGTCTTGATTACTCCCACTTAAATCAGATACGATAAGTAAACTTTCACTATATTATTATCTTAATTGCCCTTGAGTTGATTCTTCAAGTTTTAGATTACTCCCACTCAGATAAAGTCCCTATTTATGGTTCTCAATAATTTAATCATTTTGATCAAGATTTTCATATAGAAATAGATTTTTCCTACTTCAACTTGCTTGGAAAATCATTCTATAAGAATGTGACATATCTCAATTTGAATTTAATTACTTCTTTGTTACCTTGTTTACCTATGAAACATATCCTTTCAAGTGTTTAGAGTATCTAATAAAGATGCTTTTCTTCCCTCTTTGGCCTAGTTTCCTATATCTATGAGAGAGATTATGAACATAAGCATCACATCCTTATGGTCTTAGATGTTCCATGTTAGGTTTTCTTCATATCCATAACTCATACGAAGTGTTTGTAACTAATTTTATAAGCACTTGATTAAGTACCTAAGTGGCTGTAAGCAATGCATCACCCTAATAGGTGATAGGTAGATTTTTTGGTGCCATTATAGACCTAGCCATCTTTATTAACATTCTATTGCATCTTTCCACAATGCCATTTATTTTGGGGTTCGTGGAATAGTTAAACGTCTTCTTATTCCTTTTTTATCACACATCTTTAACTTATCAAACAATAATTCTTATCCTTAATCAGTTCTTAATGCTTTTATTTTCCTGTCTAATTGATTCTCTGCTAAAATCACATATTTTATTGAACAACTTAATATTTCTGATTTGAGAGAAAATAGATAGACATGTCTATACAGAGTATAGTCATTTATAAAAGTGATGAGGTGCATTGTTACGCCCCATTCTCGAAGCCCAAGATGTTGGACCTCGTTCCCCGAGCCCAACTATCTGGAGTCAAAAAGCGTAAGCAGGTTTCCTTGGAGGGTTATTTCAACGAACCCTCACTTATTTTGAATCAATATTTTCGAATTCAACACCAAAAACTACCAACATGTTAGGAATCCAATGCTTCAACAATCACTTAATTTGGAGGTTGGATGAAGAAGTTATGGCCAAAGGAATCCAACATGTTTATGTCCTTACTCCAACTGTACATATCTTGGCGCAATTGCCATAAATTTTTCTATAAATGTCTTATTGATTTTGTTTTTGGACGATTGGAAAGAAGACATCGAGATTTACAACTTTCATGAAGACCTCAAAGTGAGATTCAACCTCTAAAATGGTCAAAATCGCGATTTACTATAGATGTCTCTTGAATGTCCGTTTAATAGACATAGGCTGGCTTATAAGCCATTTTTCACCTGAGAAGGTCCGTTTAATGGACCTAATGCCCGTTAAATGGACATTGGCAAGGCAGGGGGTCCTTTTTTACCAGAGAAGGTCCGTTAAATGGATATTGGTGACCCAAAACTCCTTTCAAAGCCTCTCTAATGCTTCCAACATCCATTCTAACATCATATTCACTCACAATCTTCCCAAATTCAACCTTTCTAGTGTAATAACACTCCTCAAACATTCAATTACCAATTTGAATGCATTAAACTCCCAAATATTAACTCCAATGACTCATAACATACACAAACTCTCATCATTCTCTATAGCTGTCATGTTCATACCTCCTATGTAGCATCATCACTTATAATGCTCATATCTCTCAACTCCGATACCCAAAATTTATATACTTTATACCGTTGGAAAGATAAGAGGATTAACTACAACTTTCAAGAAGACCACTTTGTCTAATATAGCCTATATTAACCCAGTTTTCTCCCCTAAATTCAATACACAATTTTCACCCCTATGAAAACTTGAAATATGAATTGTAAACTATAAGATAAAATAAGCATATACACAAAGGAACTTCTTCAATCCTCAATTCATTTCCAAATCAAAATGAAGTTCATACATAGCTTTAATTACATATTGACATTACATCAAATCTTAACACAAGTTAAAAAAATACATTAGATGCTCAATGTTCAATATGCTTATAAAGCTATCCAAAAGTCTAGCCACTAACTTAGTACAAAAGCTAACTCTCTCGGAATTTGTCCAAATGCCTTGCAAGGATCACTGATCTTCTCGATCTGCACCTGAGGAGTGGGAAAAATATTGGGTTGAGCTACACAGCTTAGTGGCTAAGATATTTATAGCCATTGGCGATGAGCCACACAATCAAACATATATGTATATTCATATAAGCATATTCATCTTATCTTAATCCAACGATGTAAAATCAACATTCACAGCACATAGATCAGCACATCATCACATTAAACATATTTGATGTCATTTTGTCATCCAAGCATAACACGTAATTTGCATCATAACTTAACATGTCAAAATGCAAATGCACACACAATTGGCTCGAGGGTTCAGTGGAACAAAACGGAGAAACTGAAGTTTACACTGTGAACGAAACGAGTCCACTTTTCGGATCTCGTGGGCCACAAGCGGGCAGCCGGGAGAAGGCTTTACGTCGACATGCACGCGACTACGAAATAGTTCCTCTCTTGCCCAAAAACAATCAATTCTCATGCTTAGTTAAATCAATTACAATTTCATATTCTCATGCTTTTTGTTTATACAAAATGTCATGACACAATTCAATGGCATAACATGATCATACTTACAATTTAACCATATCAAAATGTCATAATCTTTCAATGCATAACATAACATAAAACACATCATAGCAATTCAAAATAAGCCATTTTAGCACATATTCCACACACAAATCATTTTGCTCATATTACACAACAACTATAAATAAATTACCCACCTTATTTCGCTTGAAAATCTAAACTCAATTTGGTCCTTCTCCTTGCTTTTGGGTAGAATTTTCTTGATTTCCTAAAACAAACCAATTTTCCCATTCAATTCCAATTCAACAAAATCCCTAAAACTTCAAAATCACAACAAATGAAATCAATACAAATCAAGCTCAAACCTAACCTACCCATAGTCCATCTAAGTTAGAAAACCCAACCTAGCTTAGAAACCCTAAAATCAAATGAATTTCCTTAACCCATCTTCTTTCTCCATTCATTCCCAACACAAAGCCCATCTTTTCTACTTCCTTTTTCAAACCAAACAAGAAGAAAATAGCATGGAGCTTACCTTGAATAAATCTTCATCCTTCTTCTTCTTCTTTCCTTCTTCTTTTCTTCTCTCCACGACTCTCTCCTTTTCTCTTCTTCTATTTCACGTTTTTCTCTCTTTTCTAACTCCCACGATTTCCTCTTCTTCTGTTAAACAAGACCACATTTTGCTTGTTCTTCCCTTTTTACCCTTTATTAAATTGGTTCTCCCAATTTTGCCCCTTATAGTCCATCAACTACTAACATATTAACTCCTTATTTTGATCAGGTAAATGAAGAAATTTGATAACACTTCCTTTTAGAAAATTGTTCCCTATTGTCTTAAGTTTCTGATGACACTAAAATCATTCAATATAGTTTGGAAATTTGAAAGTTATAACCCAAACATTTCTGAACTATTCTTATACTGAAACAATATTATGTGTTCAACTTCCATCCAAAAATTGAAATTCTTAAGGACTGAATTAGAACTCGATCTCATTAGATAATTTGTAGCCCTATTTCTCTAGTTTAATCCAAATTAAGAATCATCTCATTTTGATAACTAGAGAAAAAATTATAGCTAAAACATCGAAGCATGCTCAATAAACATGTTCCAACTTCATTTTCCAACTTGTAACTTCTAACATTTCACATATAATAGTTATAACTTCCAAGAAAAGTTTGGGGTTCAACAATATTGCTTCCACTGCGTTATGATTTCTAAAAAGGTTTTTGAAATCCACCATTTAACCAAATATTGCATGTTTTCATTTCCAATCCAACAATTGGTATCAGAGCCGTTTTTATTATGCATGATTTAGGTTCCTATATGGCTGTTTCATGGGTTGAGAATCATTTTTATATGCTGCATATTTTTATGTGATAGAAATATATGGTTTATGTTTTGCTCTTTTGGTTGTCCATAGATTCTAAAGTTACCTTGTAAGTTTTGCTCATTTGGTTTCTAATAAGGAGGGTGACCTATCATCGTCATGTTTCCTCCTTGGTTTCGTCTTTACGTTTCTTTGATTATGTAATGTACAAAATCATGTAATGATGAACATGAAGAAGCCATGGATTGAAGAAAGGAAGAGGTAAAGTTTCGGTTTTGATTATGGTGTCTTGGTAAATTTTTGGATTTTAGAAAACAAAACTGTTGGAATTTTGTTTTAATAAGTTTTTGGTTATATGAACATTTTTGTAACAAAGTTTCGGAATTTGACATGTGTTGGATTTCTTATGTCATATACAAAAGTCTCGGTTTTGTTAAAAACAAGTGCAGATTTTTGTTTTCTATTGGACAACAATTTGGTTTTATAAAAGTTTAACAATTTTGTTGGAAAAGAAAAGCCATTACACATTTCTTTTACCAAATGGGCTGAGTCATGTGAGCGCAGAGTTCGAAACGAAAAATCCAAGTCCAAGAAGAATATTTTGAGCTTAAAAGGCTTGTAATTATTTTTATGTTTTTTGAATGGACAATCAAATGTGGCTTATTAGTTCATGTGATGAATGGATAAATGAATGCAAATAATATGTAATATTATGTGATTGCATGTCGTTTAGAAAATTGACAACCCTAGGCTTTGCCATGCATTCATTATGTATGAGATATCTAATGAAACAAAATAGGATGGATAATAAATTGCATCTAGACAAGATAGTATTTAAAACTTAAAGCCCTAAAAGATTGAGTGGGAGAGGATGCTTATGTGAGAGTCCACGGTCTCCAAATGATCGCCCATTTGCATATGGTGAAGTGTTACTCCCCACCGGAGGGCATGAATCCTAGATCTTGCATGGTTTGGGTCTCCTTAAGGATAAGTCCAATTATTGGTAGCAAATGTGACCTCCCACCGAGGCATGGTTTATAAGTACCTTTAGTGAATGAATCAAATGGTTAAACACCTAACATTTTTTATCAATAACCTGCCCACCGTAGCTCTATCGGTGAAAGTATGGACTAAATTAAGACGCTTCTTTAAAAGTTAAGCATGAAGATGCTTGGTAGCTTTTTTTAGTGGGAGGGCCCTAGTTTTTCTTTTGATGGATAAAATGGTCCACCGTCACTTAGTCTGTTATAGATAAGAAAAATAACCGTCGTATAAAGTTTTAAATTTTTTAAACTTTGTTAAATCTATCATCATGCATACATGCATCATGATTTTATACAAAGTTCCAATATTATTAACTAATATGCTCATGTTTTAGTAATTTATATTTTCAGACATAATCATCCACAAAATGAATCCACTCACTTTGCTCTTGAAAAATAACAAATTGGAAAATTGAGAGAATTTTAATGAATGGAGACGTAACCTTGACATTGTTATTCAATATGAACGTATTTTATGGGTAAAAATTGAAAATGAGCCTATACCTTTGGGTGGAGATTCAACTCCTGAGCAAGTCCAACAACATGAACGTTGACAGAATGTTAACAAGACTACTAAGTGTTATATTTTAACTTCTGTCAGCAGCATCTTGCAAAAGCAAATAGCTTGTATGAAAACTGCTAATGCAATGTTTCATCACCTACATGAGATGTTTAATGTGAGGACCAGCTCTGCAAGAGTGAAATCTATCCAAACCTTTCATAATCTCAGACAAAAACCTGGTGAACTGGTGCAAGATTACAAACTTAAGATAATCTCTGCGGTTATTGAGGTTGAGATGCTTGGGGCGGATATGGATGTAGATACGCAGATGATTATGGTCATCAATAGCTTAAACTCTTCTTTTCAGCAGTTTAAGTTGGGCTATGAGCTAAATATCAAGGATTACACCTTGAGTGAGTTGATGAATACCTCCAGTGTTGGACCCCAAATTGTTCTTGGAAGTTAGAACTATATATATGAAGTGTTAGAGGTTAAAAGTTAGAAAATGTTACATTGAGCATGCTTTGGTGTTTTGGCCATAAATTTTTCTCTAGTTATCAAAATGAGACAATTTTTGATTTGAATTAAACTAGAGAAATAGGGCTACAAATTATCTGATGAACTTAAGTTCTAATTCAGTCCTTAAGAGTTTCAATTTTTGGATGGAAATTGAGCACGAAATATTGTTACAATGTAAGGATGGTTTGGACATGTTTGGGTTATAATTTCCAAATTACCAAACCAAATTGAATGATTTTGGTGTCATTAGAAAATTAAGACAATGAGGAACATTTTTCTAGAAGGAAGTGTTAGCAAATTCCTTCAATTGTTCCATGATGATAAGTTAGATGTATGATAGAAAATTGTGGTTTTGATGAATCAAATGGATTGAGATTTAAGAGTTTGATGAGATAAATTTGATGTTTGAATTGTTATGAAGTAATTTTACATGAGAAGAAGTGAATTTGGGAAGTGTATAAGTGTTTATGGTGTTAGGTTGAAGGTGGGAGGCTTTGGAGGGGCATTGGAGGCTTTGGGGAGCTTCAATGTTCGTTAAACGGACATGGATGTCCGTTTAACGAACATTCTCGGGTGGAAAAACACCCCATGGCCAGTCAATGTCTGTTTAAAGGGCATGTATGTCCGTTTAACAGACATTCTCAGGTCATTTGGCCTCCTAAGCTAGATTCATGTCCGTTTAATGGACATTCACAGGAAAGTTTGTGATTTTTGACACTGTTAGAGGCAGAATCAGGTTTTGTGGTCTTCATGAAAGTTGTAACTCTTAAAGTCTACTTTCTAATGGTCCAAAAACAAAATCAATCCGACCTCTATAGTGAAAGTTATCGCGATCGCGCCATGAGATGTTCAAATCGATTTAAGGTATGAACATGGTCTACTCTTTTAGGCATAACTCCCTCATCCGACCTCCAATTAAGGTGATTCTTGGACCAATAGATTCCTAAGACATTTATCCTTCTCTCCATAAAAATTTGTAGCATTTGGATTTGATTTGAGAAAGTTTGCATGAAAGTAAGTGAGGGGCCGGTTAGGAGAACATGATAAGGGTTTGAGCAGACTTGAGCTTTTTGAGCATATCTTTAGCTATAGAGCTCCGATTGAGATGATTCTTTCTTCAAAGCAAACTAGAGACTTAGGGCTATGATTTCTATGAAAAGGTCAAATGGAAATTCGGAGTTGAAGATTTCCAAATTTTGTTCACAAGTAGGAGAATTGAGTTGTATAAGCACACCATGGAACAATTTGTGAGTAAATTTTTGGGATGTTATGAGAATGAGAAAAAAACATGATGGCTAACGAGGGTTTAATGTAAGAACCCTTCAAGGTAATATGCACGCTCACGTTTTAGGATTATTAAAGCAAGAGTTGGACTCTGGAATCAAGCGGGGTCCAACAGACGAATGAGTAAGCAAGAGAGTTGGGTTCCGGAAACACGATCCAACAAGGGTTTATAATGAAATATAATGGAATAGGATGGAAGGAGATTGTTTCATATTACATCTCATTGTTGGATCGGAAAAAGAAAACATGCTTTGTTTGGAAAAATCGTAGATTTCAAAACTTTTAAGAAATCATTACTTGCAGCGGAAGCAACAAATCCAAATCAACATGCCAATCCATACAT
>JANVCL010000212.1:18877545-18892337 GCA_026546855.1 Erythroxylum incrassatum | reverse complement strand
GACCTCTTCCCTAACATTTTACTCATTTCCAGAAGCAAGGATCGCTGCATCTCCCCCATCGCCATTCGCATGGATGCCTGAATTTCCTCCACTCCTGCCTCCAAGCTAGCCATACGAGATTCCAATAAGTATACTCGGTCGGACATCTTCGGTGGCATCAAGGTAAGTTACTCCACTTCGCTAGTCCTATAAAATCGATGGTCGTCTCTCCCTCAATTGGTATCCGGCAGGTCGGACCAATGATAGAACTCTAGTTTTATAACACTAGAGATTTTAGTATTGATTCAAAGAAACCGTAGTGCATATAACTGCTTACGGTAGAATGAAAGTAGTTCTTCCCTAAACCAGAGCATAATTGCTCCTCTCTCCATAACCAGAGCAGATTTACTCCTTAGAAGGTGTTAATCCTTCTGTCACTCTTCTTTTCTTAAATTTCTCCTTCCCTCTCTCTTTTCCTTTCCCCCTTTATAACCTCCTTAGGTAAATTCGGTTATAACTAACTAGCCACCTCAACTGATACCTAAATCCCTCCTTGGCCCACTGTTTTTCCTCTAGAATAATTCTCTCTCTCTCTCCCGGCGATCCTAACACTCGATGCATCACTTGATATTTTTTCAGGAGGGTCTCAATCGTCCGGTTGCAAAAGTGAGTCCCCTTGTCAGCAATGATGGCTCGCGGGACTCCAAATCTGGAGAAAATGTTAGATTTCAAGAAATCTACAACCACTTGAGAATTGTCAATTTGGGTGGCTTTTGTTTCCACCCATTTCAATAATCAACTGCAAGCAGAATATATTGAAATCCAAATGGGGAAGGAAAGGGGCCATGAATTCCATGTCCTAAATATCAAAGATCTCACAAATTAATATGGGAGTTTGAGGCATTTCCCCATGGGAACCTAACATACCTGTGCGTTGACAGTTGTCACAAGTCTTACAGAAATCATATGTATCTCAAAATAGAGATGGCCAGTACAACCCACACTTTAGAATCTTGCGAGCTGTCCTCTTTGGGCCTAAATGACCTCCATATGGATAAGAGTGACAAAATGTCAAAACAGAAAGAAATCCACTGTCAGGTACGCACCATTTGATGACTTGATCTGCACAAAATCACCACAGGTAAGGATCATCCCATACATAAAACTTTATTTGGCTGCCCATTCTTTCTTTCTGTGCCTTAATGAAATATATAGGAAATCGATGAGAACCAAGAAATTTACTATATCAATGTACCAGGGAGTCGTCAACTGTACTGCATATAGCTGCTCATCTAGAAAATCCTCATTGATAGGGCCCGTCTCAGCACTATGCTCCACTAAGTGGCTCAAATGATCTGCTACTCCATTCTCTGAGCCTCTCTTATCCTTTATCTCCACATTGAATGCCTGAAGTAAGAGTATCCAACGGATGAGCCTTAACTTTGCCTCCTTCTTTGTCAGTAGATACTTCAAAGCTGCATTATCAGAATAAACAGTAATCTTAGTACCCAATAAATAAGACCTAAACTTATCCAAAGCAAAAAACTACTGCAAGAAGCACTTTTTTTGTGGTGGTGTAATTTACTTGGGCATCATTCAAGGTATTCGAGGCATAATAAATAGCATAAGGGATCTGCCCCTTAATTTGACCCAAAACTACTCCAATGGCATGGTTGGATGTGTCACACATGAGCTCAAATAGCAAAGTCCAATCTGGAGGTTGTAAGACGAGTGCAGTAACTAACTTCTCCTTTAGAGCATCAAACGCCTTCTTGCACTGCTAATAAAAAACAAACTCTTTGTCCTTTTGAAGCAACCTACACAATGAATGTGCAACCTTGGAAAAGTCCTGAATGAACCTGTGATAAAGCTTTGCATGGCTAAGAAAAGATCGACCTTCTTACACAAAAGTGGGGTAAGGCAAAGAAGAAACAAGGTCTATCTTGGCGCTATCAACCTCAATACCCTTAGTAGAAACTACATGTCCTAAAACTATCCCTAATTGAACCATAAAATGACACTTTTCCGTTAGTTTCAGGACATCGTTTAAGTACCAAAATGAGGTGATCTAGGTTTTGTTTAAATGAATCCCCATGCATTGTAAAGTCATTTATGAAAACCTCAATGATTTTCTCAAGACACTCATAAAAGATACTTACCATGCACCTTTGAAAGGTAGTGGAGGCATTGCACAATCCAAAAGGTATCCTTCTATAGGAAAAGGTGCCATACGGGCATGTAAAGGTCGTCTTCTCTTTACCCTCCAGAGCAATAGTAACTTGAATATAACCTGAACAACCATCAAGAAAACAATAGTAAGCATGACCAACAAGACATTCTAACATTTGATCAATAAAGGGTACAAAAAATTGGTCCTTTCTACTCATCGAGTTGAGCTTGCGATAATCCACGCAAACTCGCCATCCGTTCTACACCCGAGTCGGAACCACCTCTCCTCTCTCATCTCCATAACTGTAATGCCCGACTTTTTGAGAATCACCTATAAAGGACTTACCCACTTGTTGTCAGAGATGAGTTATGTGACTCCCACATCCAGCAACTTCATCACTACCTTCTTCACTTGAAACGTCTTTGCACTTGATGGAATGGGGTAGCTCCTTCCTCAAGAAAAATCTTGTGCATGCATAAGGAAGGACTAATACCTTTAATATTCACAACTATCCATCCCAATGTCTTCTTATAATCTTACAATACACTAACGAGCTTTTCTTCTTGTACCTTTGTAAGATTATTTGCTATGATAACTAGAAGTGCGTTGTTAGTGGCCAGATAAGCATACTTGAGGTGAGTTAGTAAGGGCTTCAACTCCACTTCTAGTGCTCGCACAATAAAAGGCAACAACCGATTAGTACTAATGGGCAATTCTAAAAAATGAGAGACATACCTGATAAAAAAGGCTTGTCTCAAGTGCCCAAATTGCTTCCTTTAGGTCCTCTCTAAACTTGAGCTTGCTTTACCAATAATCAATCACCTTTTGCTCCAGCGTGGTAGTCAAAGCTACCTCCAAAGGGTCACCTGTACAAAAAAGAGACTAATGATCCACCAAAGAGTCAAAAATATCTATCTTGACGATCGACTCACAGTCTGATGGATAACACATGACATAAAAAATATTGAAACGAATGACATTGCCATTGAACTCCATAGTCAACACCCCATTGTGTATATCGATTTTGGGATATTTGTGGTCGAGTGAGTTCAGTGACTTATTCTCTAATAGACATCTACACATTAATTTAAGTATTTCCATATTTTAATTTATGAGAACAATTACTTTATTCCTAAAAAAGAAGTATATATGTGCTAGTTTTACCATTTATCAATATCTAGTCTTGATAAAACTCCAATTAGGAATATTTAGGAATAACACAAAAATGTAAATTGAATATCATAATTATGATCTCATCGTAACTTAAATTACACAATAACTATTACAAGAGTTTTACCTTTAATATGAAAATGTCAAATATAATTAACATAGAATGTTTTTATTAATTAAATAATAATATCATACATCAAATTACAACCAATAGATAAACTGCAAGAGCATAAACTAATAACGAGAACCTTCTTTTACTAGTTGTGGGAGTAAGAATCCACGAGATGCTTCTTTCATTGCCTATGGAAGGAAGAAACACCCTGCTTTTTCACCACTGATGGAAGTAATTTATGTAGGCGTTAGATTGTTAACGATTACGATTGGAAGTTTGTTATTGACGAGAACAAGTTTAGAACAACTGATAACTGGCATTGAGTCTTAGATTATTAGTTGGGAATAAATGAAAAGATGTCCTGGGCGAGAAGAGAAAGCTTGTTTCAGAAGCTTAGTTATATTTTACCCACTGCTCTGTGAAATATCTATCTTATCCTTTGTTATACATTATTTTATGAACTCACAAGATGGCTCCATTTAAAAAAATTAATGATTTATTAATCATGTAATCAGGTTCTTAATTAAAAAAATTATATTTAACTGACAGTACTCGGATGATTTATACACGACGCAGCCATCGTCAAGGTAAGGTTTCTGTAGACAAAAATGGTAGCCCCATCTTCATTTACAAGTGGGATTGTATTATGTTGAAACTCACAAATCCCAGTATGCTTTTGAAATCCATATTTGTTATCCTTCTTTGTTTTTCTATACCCTCAAGTTTGGTCGCAACCGTAAAGAATGCCTAAAACGAAACGTTCGCTTGCCATGTACCACAAAAAAGGATGTGGATATTTTTTTTATTTCTGATGTCAGAGTCTCTTGATTCCCAGTAAGTTTTTATCTAATCAGTTAGTTTGACTATATGAATCTGTTAGACAAATGTGCAGAGTAGTAGTTTGACTATATGAAACTGTTAGACAAAAATGCAGAGTCGGTAGATATCAGTTTGATGAAAGTAATCCAATTACGTAGGAGGGCGACTAAATTACGTTGGAAAGTCGCAAACTAGAAAGTTTTTTGGTCAGGATAGGCGGCTCAGCTGCTGTCTGCCCTTTTCAAATGTTTAATCATAATGGATGGGGGAGACCCATTTTCTTAGCCATCTTATTTTTCCAAGCCAATTGATCCCCGACATTCCATTCTTCTCTGATTATTGAAAGTCAGAGCTGTTTGATCAGAGTAGTTGAATTCTATGGAATACGTTTTAACGCTCTTCAGGACACTCCCTTCGCTAGATAATTCATCCAGCAGCAGCCTCAGCCTCAGCCTCATCTTCCAGGAATTCACGGGTCCTGAAGCGACCACGAGACGTCCTGAGCAGCTTTTTTCCAACTCCAGAAGGCAAAAAGGACCATAAATGATCCCTGAAGATGAGTCCTAGCAGCTGGACCTGCTAACCTGCTGCGCATGGTATCTATGTTGGTGATTCGGACAAAATTAAACTAAAATTTTGAAATATTTATCCCATTATCTATATTTGGAGCGTGAGATTACATTAATTTCGATGACTTGTGAGGGAACACCATAAACAACTTTACAATGTCCACAGAAATTCTCTTACGTTGCTAAAATAAATAAATAAACAGAAAGAAGAACTATTTAACCTGCTTCCGTGAATTATCTTGCTCTGCTAAAATGAAGAAATACAAATGAAGTGTGTAATTACTAATCTTCTACATAACATATATGGGTGTGAGAGTTACATACACATGATCACTAAGCATCAAGATTCAAGGCAAAAACTAATTAAAACGACTGTTGCCTAAGTAAAGATCAAAGAATAACAAAAAGAAAGACCCAATATACGCCAAGAACTAATTTGTAGGTCAGTTTCTAGTTGTTGAGGCTGTTGGTCCCTCCGCTTGGTCCAGAAGGTGGTATTGATGATCCCTTTGGAAGCATACTCAGAAACATTCGTCCATATTTCCCGGAGATTCTTGATGGGATTCTTGAACCGGACATCTTTTTAGGTTCCATGTCAGAGGGCGAGACATGCTTGCCAGAATCTTTAAGCTCCCAAGGATTCTCCGACGCTTCCAGGACGATGTCGCTAGGAAGTGCAAGATTCAAGGAAGCCGAATTATGAAGGAGATGGTTGCGCAGTACTCTAGCTGATGAGGTTGAGAATAAGAGTGATAACATGACAAGAAAAGGAAACAAAACTGCGTTGAGTACTGGCTTTGCCATTAGTTGTGGTTATTTAATCCAAGTCACCAAACGAGAATTTGATTGCTTTCTTCTTGTGCACAAGGGGAGAGTTATATATAGAAGAGAGTATGGTGGAGGGAACAATATGAAACCGCTGCTCGAATTTGACAAAGTCAGAGGTTTTGGTGAAAGATTTGCTGACAAGTGAATGGGTTGCTCTAGGGGCCCGTGGCGCGGTGGACTTGGTCGGTAGATGCTTGCTTACGACGTGAAGTCGCGAACCTATAGCAGCATTACGGAATACGGAGAAACAAAGTGGAATTTGCTTCGTTAAGAATAAGATAGCACAGTCACGAAGGAGACTCTGAAATTTGACCACTAAAGTCTTGTTCTCAAGGCCACTTGGACGGTAGAAACTCGTCAATTTTCGTGCAGGCTATCTGAGAGCATAAGTAAATTGGGAGTGGAGTGGGTGAAGAGCGCGTGGGATGAACAGAGAGGAGGAGGTGAAGTCGGCTCGGGGATATATACTTGTACACGTTAAGCTTTCTAATTTGCCTCCGCCATTCTAGGTAATAAGTGCGACGCCGGTGTTTTCAATTTAAGATTTTTGTTTCACCGACAATTTGCCACATGCTGTCTCCTTTGATGCAATATAATTTGTTTTTTGATATTCTGGGAAAATTTTTGAATTTTTATAACGATTAAGTTGGTAACATCAATAAGCAATCCATTCGCGTTACGGGATAAAGAAAGTACCCAATATATTCAAACTCCACCTTAATTGATGCCTGTTTTCTTCATTGGTCCTATAAGTCTCAGCCACTATAATGTACTATACTTTAGTTGGAGATAATTGACTTCAAACAAATAGGAAATTTTACAGGAGTAAAAATATAGCTTGTACTAGACCTCATGTTATCTAAATCTCTTCCACAATTTAAATCAATGTTGAAAATACCCTATCAGCCCTAATACCAAACTTGATTTTTGTACGGTTCAATACTGATTTAAATTTTATAAAGTAATTCCTAAATTTTATAAATTATAAAATGGTCTCTTAGTATGTTATGCTATATAGTTTTTAATTTTACTTAAAGAACTCGTAATAATATAAATTTGATATAACAAATATAAGAAAAAGATTGTTTAATACAATAAAATACTTAAAATATTGCAATTGATTACATCAAAATATTATATGATAATAACAATATAGGTCCATAAATATAACAATAAGAGTTCGTGTCGAGTTGCACGACAAATCAAAAGTGAAACATGAAACAAAAACATTTACAGTTAAAGGTTCATAATCATATTACATATATAGAAAACATATACATCAATTTCAATTGAAATTAAAAGAAAAATCAAAAATTAAAAACCTTTATTCTACAACATAACTACTTAAATTGTATTGGCCTTAATTTTTATTTATACTATGAAATCCTCGTTAGTAAGAAGAGTCTCATCATCACCATTGTTCGAGTTTAACATCCCTAATGACATCTAAATTAAAATTATCTTCCAAGTAACTTTCATCTGTAAAACTTGATTTCGCAAAAACTCAATCCACAAAAAGATTGATATGATTAATAAAATTTGGATTTATAGAACTATCTATTTTATTAACAATTTTAGTAAACAAATAAAAACAAATAAATAAAAATTGTGAAAATTATATTCAACTTAATAATGACAATGACATATATTTCTCAAAGTTCCAACTATATCGAACAAGTACCAAATCATGTAATCCCTTATGTTCCAATCTATTTTTTTAGGAGTAAATGAATTCAAATGCTTCAATTCTTTTACACCCAGTCGTGCTCACAAATTGACTAAGAATTTGAATTAGAAACTTTTTCAATTATGGAACACTATTTCCAAATTGGTCTCATTAACCAATTGTAAGATAACAAAGTAATCTTATAAACAAAATGAAGTGATAATTTTAAACTATTAATAAAAGTGAAGAAATGTATACATGAATTAAGTCTGTCTCTTTTGTATATTTTAGTGAGCATCTTGAAATCATTACAAGCATCCTTGTATACCTCCTTTCATAAATTAAAGACGTTTTGCATCATCTTTTTTCTTAGAATGTAAGTAATAAATTCAATCAAAAGGTGGACATTACAAAAATGTGGTGTGAAGTTACATCTCCTAAGAATGGAGCTCAAACTAATGAAGAAAGTACACAATTGAATATATCCAATAACATCATATTCTAGAAGTTCAATTGCATTCAAATAGCATTAGACAAGAGTAGATGATTAATATTGATCATGATAGTCATCCTTAGTTTGAGCCATAAATGGTTCCAACTATATTCTTTGAACTTTTGAGCCTTACCAAAGATTTTGATATTTCTCATTCTCCAAATGTAGTGTACCAATATAGCAAAACCAGTTTTAAAGAACCTTTGATCTTCTCTATTAGTCGATCTCAGTTTGCTAACCCAAATCAATGTATTCATACAACTACGATCCTTGTCTTGAAACTCAAAGATTTTGAGAAAAGCACTCCATAGTTGATTGGTTTGAAGATATTTGAAGAGAATATGATATAAGGTTTCAACTTCTCTAGAGTATAAAGGGCAATTTGTATCCAGAATTTGAAACTTAATTCTATCTCTAGTTCCCAATTTCTATAGAGCAATTAACCAAAAGATGAAAGAGTGAGCTAAAGCAATACCTGATCCCCATATTGATCTATAAGATGGAAACTTGACCATAGATCCTCGTAACAATTCTTTTCATAACTGAGGTGCAAATTTGTGAGACTTATGGAGCTCCCATTTGGTCTCATCTTCTTATATTTGACTTAGAAGGTAAAAAGGCCATTGCTCAACAATATAATTGACTACTCTACACATATGGAATGGCCAATGCCACCTGTTGTTTCGAATCAAAGCTTGGACTTTAGTATCTCCTAGGATAGATCCTCTTAAAGTTGTAAAGAGGTTAGCGTTTTATAAAGGCCCTAAGGCATGCCAATTATCAAACCAGAAAGTTGTTTTCTTCTCATTTCCAATATGATGTTTGGTATGAGGATGCATGAAGGATCTCATATGTAAAATCAGTTGAAAAGTATAAGATTGCAAAGAAGTTTGAGAGATAGACCATATGTTTTTCTGCTAGATGTGAAGCATATGAACCCATCTTACCCAGAGGCTTTCTTTGTCCCTGTATATCTTCCAAAGTCTTTTACCAGCAAAATTCCGCTCATTTTGCTAGTTAAGTTGATTCCTAACCCACCCATACTACTTAGGAAGACATATGACACTCCATTTAACTTTGGATAATTTTCCCTACTAGAATTCTGCCAGATGAATTCTCTAATACTTTTGTCAATTTTCATAACTCCCTTAGTGATAGCTAGATATGATAACCAGTAGATATGCAAACTATTAAGAATGCTGATGGCTAACTATACTCTGCCTCTCTATGATAAGAATATGTTGTTCTATTGAGAGATTCTTCTATTGAATTTTTCTACGAGAGGTTTACAATCAGCTTCCTTAAGCTTCTTTAGAGAAGTTGGAACTTGTAAATAAGTGAGAGGTAGTTGGTGCACACTGAGTCTAGCATTTCCTATCACAATCATCAAATTTCCACTAATTTGTCTAGATAGGTAGACAACATTCTTACTTGGGTTAAATTTGAGCCTAGAGACTTCCTGAAATATCTGCAAGGCTTTCAAAAGAGTTCCAATAGAAATAGGATCACTGCCACATAGCACGAGTAAATCATCTATAAATGAGACTTCAGTAATCCGAAGATCACTACATCTATAGTGGAATTTGAAATTCGTGTTTTCCTCTATACACAATTGAGTGATTCTTTGTAGTACCTAAATATCAATGGCAAATAGATAAGGGGAGAGTGGATCACCTTGTTTGATTCCTCTAAAAGTGGTATAAAGTTGAGAAGGTTTTTCATTCATCAATATTAAACAAGAAATAAATGTTCTACAAGAATGAATCCATTTGATGAACTCAGATGGATATCCAAAAGTTTGCAGAAGTTGATAAGAAATTTCCATTCCATGGTATCATAAGCTTTAGTGAAATCAATCTTAAGTGCACAACTCCTTATATGCTCCTTTGATTTGTAATCTTTTAACAATTCTTGAGCTAAAAAGATGTTATCACCCATGCTTCTTTTTGGGATATAAGCACCTTGACTTAAATTGATTAAGTGAGGTAAGGTAGCTTTCAACCTATTGGCAATGATTTTTGCAATAATCTAGTATGTCACATTACAACATGCAATAGGCCTATAATCATTTAAGCATTTAGGATTAGGGATTTTAGGAACCAAGACTAAATTAGTCTTATTCATTTCAGTGAGTAGTCTACCACTTCTGAAAAACTCTTGGATATTCCTTACTACTGGAGTTTGTAAGATTACCTAATTCTCTTAGAAGAGCCTTGCATTAAAGTCATCTAGTTTTTGGGCCTTGTCAGGGTGGAATGAAAACACTGCTTCTCTTATCTCATCATAGGTAACTTCTTTGAGCATTTCAAACTGTTAATCATGGCTTATAAAACCTCCCAATCTATTGAGAAAAATGTTAGGAAGATTAGTTGATGTGTAGTTATAAGATTTATCTGTTTGAAGTATCTTCTTATTAATTTTCAACTCTTATTGATCATGAATCAATCTGCCATTGAAATCAAGGGATATTACTTTGTTTATATTTCTCCTATCCTTAATCACTTTATAGAAATATTAGGTATTTCTATCTCCTTATTGCATCCATTGGACTCTTAATTTCTGCTTTAGTTGAGAATTGTATGCATCTAATGCTTTTAAGTATGAGTTGAGATTAAATCCCTATTTCTCAATGACCATAGGATCTGGGATCTGAGGGATTGGCCATTAATAGCTTTTGAGTGAAAGTGAGGGCTTGTAACTTCTCTATCTTCATAGGATCAGGAATTTCCTTGAGGAGTTTAATATAATTAGCCTTGATAGTTTTTAGTAATTGTGCATATAGGAATGATTTAAAGCCCTGAAGTTTAATAATGGTAGCTGCTATAATTAAGTGAAGTTAAGAATGCTTTAACAAGGAATTAAAGAACTTGAATGGAGATTTCATTGGCCTTGTTTTGTTATTAACAAACAAATTGATTGGAGTGTGATATAAAACTAGAGGTTCACCAAACTCTGTATAGCTTCCATGAACTTTAGTGAGCTAATGATCATTGACTAAGCATATATCCAATTTTCTTTGTACTAACCCACCATCTTTCCTAATGAGTACTCCATGTAAAAATAGGTCCTTGAAATCTAAGAACAACTAGCCTAAGCTTAGCATTTAACTCTGTTAGTTCTCTAGCGTCCGCGTGAGTTATTCTTCTTCTTCCATTAGATTCACATTTTGCATCATCTTTTGTGAAATAATTATTGTGATAGTTAATAGCATTCACCTATCAACTTAAACTTTCTTTGCAAAATTTGCTCTAAAATAGACACTCGGATTAAAAAATTTTCTAATAGTAAAAAAGGAAAATAAAATTGTCTTTACCATCATTCATTAATTGATACAAGATAAAGTGTGTACAAAGAAGACCTATTTTTCATATTAGCCTTGATTGCTTCCTTCTCCCTCTCTATAACATTATAAAAGTAAGCTATTATTGTCTTCTTATAACTATCATTCATAAGTACACTTATAAAAGGCTCATAAACACAAATAACAAACTGATATTAGGACTAAAACTCATAATCTTCAAGTATAATTTTAGAAACTTTCATTCCAACATTAGACCTGACATGCAAAGCTATAACTCACTTATCACTTATAAATATTTTTTTCAGTGCCTTCTTCATTTAAATTAAACGTTAAAGTGATAAGAAATTAGTTATAAATCTTATAATTGTAGTACGACACAAATTCCTGCCATATGTGAAAATTTTCTCATTAAATTTAGAACCTATGCACAACTAGAAATGACTTAGTCACTTTTCTCTCTTTGGCATAATTCATCAATAATAGGAGAGTATATAACATCTCTTATACTTTCCAACATTAGGTTGATACAATGTGTAATTCAAAGAGTCCAATAGAAAAAATTATAACTACTTGACAACCTCTTCCTAACTACTTTATAAGCAATTTCATTGTTAGTAATGAATTGTATAAAATTTTCAGGCCTAACTGCATTTATAACTTCATTAAAAATATCTAACAACACATCAAAATTAATTACAAGGCCAAATGTAACAAATGACTTAAAAAAATCATCCTCCTAGCATAATGAATCGAAAAAATCATAATAAGATCTTATCTTCTATTTATCCAACCATTACACACGATTGAAAACTTATAAGTTGCCCATATCATTCTTTTTTTCACATAAATAAATTTTTATTTCACTGAAAAAACTACTTAAAATATTATCTCTATAGTCATCAATTGAAGAAGATTTATATCCTAAACTAAGAGGCAATAACATCCATCATAAGCCAGTAATAATAATAGATGGTAGCATTAAATCACACACCTATATCATACCACCATCTAACTATTGTCACGTTCACATTTTAATATGCTTCTCTGGATAATAGTGCACTACAAATTGAAGGTTAGGCTTTAAGAGTTGAATATGGATTAAAAAGTTTAGAAACTTGTCCTTTTCTTCTCTTTATATCAGTTGTAGTAGCCCCTTATTCTTTAGATAGGAATACTGTTAGATCCTAATTCCGGAACCCAACCCTCTTGCTCTGATACCACTAATGTTGGACCTCGCTTAATTCCAGAGTCCAACGCTTGCTTTGATATCATAAATGTTTGATCCCGCTTGTTTCCGGAATTCAACTCTTGCC
Organism: Erythroxylum incrassatum; assembly: GCA_026546855.1. NCBI lineage: Eukaryota > Viridiplantae > Streptophyta > Magnoliopsida > Malpighiales > Erythroxylaceae > Erythroxylum > Erythroxylum incrassatum. Next base: position 18,879,917 of record JANVCL010000212.1, on the reverse strand, counting down.
CTGATACCATGACATGTCATCAACAGTTCATCTTCATACATCCCAAATTTTTTTTCACAATTTGTTCAATGGTGTGCCCATACAAATCAGACACCATGCTTAAACTCATTTCTCCTAATTCATGAACATAATTGGAAAACTTCAAACCATAATTTCAATTTGAATTCTTCAAAGAAATCATAGCTCTAAGTCTCTAGTTTGCTTTGAAGCAAGAATCATCTCAATCGGAGCTCTATAGCTCAAGATATGCTTAAAAAGCTAAAGCATGTACATACCCTAATCAAGCTCTCACAACCGATCTCTCACTTGTTCTAATGCAAAATTTCTCAAAGCAACTCCAAAAGATCCAAATTTTCATGGAGAGATAGATACATGTGTTAGAAATTCATTGCTTCAAGAATGACTTCATTTGGAGGTCGGATGAGGGAGTTATGACCAAAAGAATAACACATTTTTATACCTTTAATCATGCAGTGACATGTCTTGGCGCGATTATCATAACTTTCACCAAAAATGTTGGAGTGATTTCGTTTTTAGACCATTGGAAAGAAGACTTAGCAGTCTAAAACTTTCATGAAGACCAAAAAGTTAGATTATGCTTCTAAAAGGGTCAAAAATTGCGATTTACTGTGACTATCCCGTGAATGTCCGTTTAACGGATATAGACCATTTCACCCGACAAGGTCCGTTAAACTGACATCAAGTCCGTTAAACGGACACGGGCGATGCTAGGGGTCCTTTTTGACCCGTAAAGGTCTGTTAAACGGACATGGGAGTTCCCCAAATATGTCCAAACCCTCTCCTATGCTTCCTACATCCAATCTAACATCATATTCACTTAATATCTCCCAAAAAACAACCCTTCTAGTGCCAAATCACTTCATAACAACTCAAACACCAAATTTATCACATAAATCTCTCAAATCTCAATCCATTTGAATCATCAAAACCACAATTCTCATCAATATACCATAGCTGTCACGATACACAAATCCTATGCAACATCATAACTTGTAACAATCATATCTCTCCATTTCGATGTCCAAAAATTGCAAACTTTATAGTGTCAGAAAGCTAAAAAGACGAACTACTTCTTCCAAGAAGACAAAATTTACCAATTCTATCTAAATTATTCCATATTTTTCCTGGTAGTCAGACACACATTCAGCCTCATGGAAAACTTGAACTTAATCTCAACCTCACTTCCTTAACTAAAGCAACACATTCTTATCCATTCAACTACCAATTGGAATTCATCAAATCATCAACTTCAATTCATTTTACTCATCATTCATAACGTTTCTATCTTTCTTGTCCATATTGCCTCACTTATATATATATATATCGATTCATATGCAAAGTTCATCAACTCACATGGATCGCTTCTTCAATTATATCTAATTTCAGCCCACATCATCATACACAATTCATATTCCAATTTGACAATACTCCATACATAATTCATATTTCAAATCCACACACATATCCATATTTTGTTAACATCATAAATTAAGAGTTTACAAACATCAATGGCATTTCCAAGCCCCAATACAATCTCCATATCAAAATACAATATACAAAACATGCAAAACCCAAAATTTCTCAAAATACATTTAAAGCCTTGTTTTACATCAATTATTCCAAAACCAAACAAAACATGCAAATTCGGATTTATTCCTTGATTCACTTTTACTTGATCTCTTACTCAATACCTAGAGATGGGGACAGAAAGGGGGTGAGCTCGAAAGCTTGTGGGTAACATGCTTATAACAAATAACAAGCAAAATTGTTCAAAAAGTTCATTATTATAAAAATGCTTATTGAATCATAAAACTCACTTTTCTCAAAATTCTTGTCAAGTGATCAAAATCACAAACAACACAATTCATGCACTTTTCAATTTGTTCAACAATTCACAAACACATAAGCACATCATCATGGTTCGGGTAAGTCCATATTCATGACACACTACACATTCCTATATAATGGTCCTGTGAAGCCGTAAACTTGAGGGAGTCCTTGAAGGAGCTCTGTGACACTAGTGGGTAGGCGAGAGAAGCTTATTCTTGGGTTAACGTGCACGTGACGGTTTTTGAGGGACTACCACAAACCCACATAACATGAAATTCATGAACTTGAAATACAATTGTCCAAATGGCAAAATTTTGGAAACTTGTTTTTCATGAACATGCAATTTTTCGAAAATCTCTTCATGTAGCAATTCATAAGTCATCAACCAAATTCACATAGCAATTTCTCAAATCATTCAAAAGCAACGAATGCATCAATTGTAGTAATTTCTCACATCAATCACAAACAATAAAAGCAACATTTAAGAAGCCATTGAAATCATTTTATTTTCTTGATTCAAA
>JANVCL010000212.1:18867351-18877445 GCA_026546855.1 Erythroxylum incrassatum | reverse complement strand
TTAATCCCACTTCACCTACTACCTTAACTAAATTTTAATTCTATTTCCTTATCTCTAATTCTAACTAAAAGCCAATTCTATATATATATAAATATTTAAACCATCAATCAAACATAAAACCCAATAAGCAATTAAACAATTTAAATACACAAACAATCAAATAAGCAATTAAGCAAATTAAAAAAAGAAATCAAGGTCTAACATATTAGGTATGTAAAAAGGAGCTAAAGTCTCATTAAAGATTCAAGTATGTATTTAGATAATTTCCCTTAGTTAGGATGATAATTTAGATGAAAGCTATAAGATTCAAGTAAGTGATCACTATAGAGAATCTTATAGAATTCTCTTACTAAACCACTGTTCCAATAGTAGCATAATTGTCATATGATGATATAGTATAAGAAACTCAAATGATTAGTTTAGTGCAAGTGGAAGATTATTGGTTTATGTCTTATAGCCAATTGGTTAGTTATTGTTTAGTGACATAATTATTTAAAGACATTCTTTATCTAATAAATATTTAGATACATATGATAAAATCTATAAGATGAATATATATAACAATGAAATTATGATGAGATCATAATTATAAGATTCATATTATATTTATATATTATATTTATATTTTTCCTAGTTACTATTCTATTAAGATTGGATGTTAATAGAGCATGAAAAGATTAGCACACATTATATTTCTTCTTTATAAAGGAATTAATCAATCTCATAAACTAAAACATAGAGGTACTTAAACAAACATTTACGTGCTTGTTAAAGAATAAGTTCATTAATATATATATGACATAAATGCCAATTCTTGAACATTTAGGAGAAAAAAGACAAGAAAGTTCCATCCGTGCTCCTTCTTAGAAGATTCCCTTTAGTTTCTAACTAAACAGGCTAAACCGTATGTCACTTTTTTTAGGCAAATAGGTCTATCAAGCTTAGCCTTTAGAGTCAGGATTGGGCGAACTTAGATCAAAATATCTTTCGCTTCTTCTGTCAACTATTTCCCTTGGGCTTGGTTCAAAGTTCTTTATATATATATATATATATATATATATAAGTTCATCAAAAATATATTTTCTCATTGTGATGATTGTATAAGTAATCTTTTGGCTTGAAATCTTCAAAATATCTCATATAGAGATTGTTATATGTTTATACTACTTATAACTTATTATAGTCAATGGTAGCTCAATCAATAGTGATTGGATATAGTATGAATTATATAGAGGCAGTTGAGAAATGAATATAAGATTCATTACTTTAAAGTGATTAGAGAGAATATTCTATCATTATTAATTAGTATTGATTTAGAAAATCTTTGTCTAAGATAGATACTAATAGTAAATAATTAACATGATGGACTCAAATAAAGTAAACATTAATTTCACACTCAATGTCTAACTAAAGTATTGGATGATAAAAGGATTGAATTATATGAAAAAATCACGTACAAAAAGGTTAGTCAAAATCACTTTGACATTCATAATATTTGGATGGTCATAATGCGTTGGTAAACACTAATCTTGATTTATAAATATAAATTATGTAACTAGAAAAATAAAGATAATTTAAAGAAATTTAATTTATCTAATCTCAAATATAATTTAAGGTTATAATTTTGGATTTGTTGTCAATAAATTTAGGAACTAATGGGTCAGACGCAAAGAACGGTTGATGAGAGCAAAATATAATCTAATCAAGTTAGAGATAAATGTAAAATTTAAGAAACTTTAAGATTAAATATAAAATATTTAATAAATAAGAACTAATATAAGATATTGGATCTTAATTGAAATTAATTTATATTTAATTAGAATTATCTGGTTAAATTTTGATTAAGATTAGAATTTTATTTTAATTAAATTGTTAAAAAGTTCAAATCATATTATAAATAAATTTAAACTCTAAAGGAGCTAGTATTTCTTACCTAACTCTCTTTACATCACTTATAAAGTTCTCTTAACATATTCATGTGAATACTAATAGAGGTCAGATATGTGTGCAGTATAGTGGTTGAGGTGAATTAATTTCAAAAATAATTTGAGGAAAAGGACAAAAAAATCAAGTTAGATAATAAGGTATGATTTATATTTATATTTATTATATTTGTGTATTAATCATATTATAAAATTCGAAGTGATATTGATTTTTTAAAAGGTAAACAATAAAGTTTTGTATTTGTTCTATTGCACGTCAAATCAGATCCAGTTTATTTTTTTTGAGGGAAAAATCAGATCCAGTTTTGATTTCTCACTATTTACTACTTACAAGGATTAATGAAGTCAAAATCGATTTCATTGGACTTTTTTCGTTGAAAGAACTTTCTTCATTTAGACTTGGATCACTATATGGACTGAGAAAAGGTGTTACTAAAATACACATGGAACAATTAAAGATAGACACAAACACGTTTAATCATTGCACTCCTTAGTCCTTATCATCTATGAAGTGGGCCATTAATATTGACTGGAAATTTTTTAAGTTGGACAAAAACAAGGAAATGTAATTTCAATCATTCTGAGCAACTAATGATCTCATGTAGTATCATGAACTAGAATAGTTTTCAACTTTGAAAATGTTGTAAAAGTGTGAATGTCCAACTTTCCGTAATGAGCTACAGGAGATATCAGGTTTGAAGATCAGAATTCGATTGAGCCAAGAATAGAAAATGATCGTTGGAAGCTAGATTAAAGATCCAATATTTTGTGGTATAAGTGTAAGTTATCCGATGGAGCAAAACTTTCCCAGCAGATGATTCGATCATGTCTGAATATGTATAGAGCTACTTAGCAGTTCGCATTTATTATTATCATCTCCATGGAAACTAGCTATAATAAACTATGCCAGGTTGGAAAAATGCTTTGAACGTAAGGTATTTTCCAATTCGGAAGGCAATGCAATTGCATCTGTGATGGATTGGTCTTATTCATGCACACCTATTATGCTTATGCAGAGAACATTTAGCTTCTTCTCATTGATAGTATGCAATCTAACTTAAACAATAATCGCCACTTTTTACCTTGCCCTGTTATTGAACAGCGACAATTTTTTTATCAGAAGTTTCTACGTCTGACACAGAACCTTTCCGCAATGGCTTCAAGCCCAAGAAGCCACCTATCTACATGGATTACAATCGAGGTCAATACAAAGACATGAAAGTCCTAAAAGCATAAACTTTTGCAGACATAAAGATGTTCAATGCTCATTACTAATGGAAAGAAAGAAAAGTTAACTGAGTGACCTTACCCTACATATATTTTAATAACCAACTTTACCATCTTAAAAATGACGCTGCACTATAAGTTATTCACATCTACATTCCAGCAACCTATCCTCCCCTCTCCTGCCACCCTAAAATCTTTAACTTCTACATTCCTGCAACCTATCCTCCCCTCTCCTGAAAATACCACCCTAAAATCTTTAACTTGGCTATGGCAGGGAAGGATTTTAAACTCATTATAGTGTTGCTTTTATGCATAGTGGCAACAGGTGTCGAAATACCTTGTGCTGTTAATTGTCTTGCCGGTAGTAAAGGAAGACTAGAACGTGAAAATGTGGAAGCTGATTCAGGAGATCACTCTGGAGGTAACGGTGACTATGATTATTATTATAGAAGATATGGCGATGTTCCAAGCCCAGGTATTGGTCACTGAAGTGGGATTTGGCTTATACAACACATTCTCTGTGTCTTATGATTCTCAGTTTACTTCCTTCTGTCCTATACATGTGTGTTTGTGTCTGTTAATAAAATTCAGCAATACTAGAACACAATATGTTTACTATTCCGTGTAATTAAGCTATTCAACTCAGATACAGATATAAATTCAAGTGGATTGAATATTATCTATCGAGCGTTTTGTTTCTTCTTTTTTAAAGTTATTGCTGTTGTAGCTTATGTGGTTTTGTGTGACAAATAAGTATTCTGTATTCTGTGCGTCATAGGCATAATCACAAATGGGGAACATCAAAACATGCATTGGCCCGATGTTCTATTATGTCTCTGGAATGGTCATGATACGATATGCCCTTGCTTTATTTGCCATAATTTAAATTTTGAAACCGTAGAAGCCAGGGCAAAGAGTCTCACCCTCACCTAACTAATGGTTACTTCAGTTGTTAGCAAAGTAATGAAAATTCATTCAACACTCTTGTTTTTCAATTATCTTGTTTTGTAGATTACTTGAAAACAGTCTCTCTATTAATTGAAGGTAAGGTTACATATTACTAGACCTCTCCAAACATCGTGTACGTAAGCGAAATTTCTACTAAATATTGTTGTAGTTATTATGTAAATTATGGAGGCGAAGATATGCCTACAAACATATGGTATTCTTTTATGTTTTTTTTGGGTCTAGCTGAAAGGAACTATAATTATCTCACTAGAAAACAAGAATTATTCACAATAATCATTCTATTATGAAAAAGATTGGTAGTGGAAGAAAAATATTGTAAAGAGAAGAAGAGAGCATTTGTGGTTTAAATTCAACCAAAAGAAAAAGGTTTACATGGATGAATAGTGAGCTACCACTGTAAGTGATCCGATGAAACTTCTAGTCTGGGCGTAGGAAAATGAAAGTGAGGCTTCATAGACATTTGTCATATGGTTGGTAGACAATTCATGGCCCCTAACCACCCAAACTTTGAGAGCTAGTTACCAACATATCAAGCAAAACTTATTGATGTGTTTCTGATGCGTTATAGGTTCATGATTTTTTTTCTTCTTTTTTGTTTAAGTACGAAATATCAGAAAATGAGCATCACACAGAAATATAAGAAGATCTCCAACACTTGGGGCAATGGGCTAGGTGGCTCTTGTAAGCCAAGGTGACCAATACCTCTACCATTTGTGTCCTGTAAAATAATTCAATTACGTGTTTCTATTTCTATGAAAGCGAGAAGAAGATATCAAGATTTGTATATGAGTGGGGGTGGGGCAAACAACCCAATGTTAACAAATGACAATTCTTATGTTTTGTCATATTGATAATTTGTTATTTTTGTAAGAATGATAGTTGTGCTAGGCTTGGGTTGACTCAATTTAAAATTAATAAAATTGGTCTGAGTTAATTATATTTCAAGTCTTTTTTATTTTTAAACTTTAAATCATACTTGAAGTTGAACTTTACAATTTAACCTAATTCGAAATTCAAGTATATCAAATATATTTTTTTAAGTGACATTGTTTTGCCTAGCAAAATAAAAATAATATTAAATTAAATTTAAAAATGTTAAGTTTGGCTCAAGCCTAGGATGGTTCGAATTCGGTCTGACCTAATGTCGAGCTTTGTTAAAAAGAAACATGTGAAAATATTAAATAAATAAAGTTACCTGGTCCTAATTGAGATTGTTATTTTGGGTTTTTTACTCTACTAATTGGATTATTACATCAATGTTAACGTGTGTCTTTCTTATATGTATATTATAAAATGTAAAGCTGTCTCACCAATTATTATAAGTGTGACAGTCTCACGTTTTCAATTAATTAACATCTTCAATAGGTTACAAGAAACTTACACACTTAAAATTATAATATTTTCCGTATAGTCTCAGGTTGTAAAAATAAAAGGTACTATGTGCAATGAAATTTTTTAGTAATTCTTTTAGGATAATAATGATTATGCAGATAATATTTACTAAAAAATTGTAACGTTTGCTTTTTTTAAATGATTCAACTTGAGTTATAGGGTAACAATGGAAGAAGAAAGAGTAACAAAAATTAAATAAAGTAAGTTACATGCATAATTATATTATGTGTTAGGGAAAAAAATGAGGAAATTTGTGAGTTCTCAGTTGATCAGAATCTGTTAAAGGAATTAGTTTCTACAAGTAGCAATTTAAATCCACGATACATATAATTCAATTCTAAGACAATGTTTAAAAAAAAGGAATTGTATTGGAATTGTATTAATACTAGCAAATTTAGAAAACATCATTACAATTAGTCACGTAATCTGGGTAAATAAGCAAAAAACACAAAATAGAGTAAATCAACTTGGCTAAGTGTTTGTTATTAGTTGTTGGCAATACAAGTTATTCAATTTACTAGATTATCTGCTTGAGCCACCTTGAACTTCACTGGATGTCAATGAGTTGCCTCCAAGTGTTTTGAAAAGTAGAGAATCCGACCCAGCGTAACGATGTATATAATTCGTAATTATCTTCCATTGAGCACCTAAAAAGGATAGTCCATTTTGAATATATGGAGCCTGTAATTTTGTCTCGGGGAGGCCTACCAGAATTGGCTTCCTATCCATTACCAATTCTCTCATCATGGACTGTGTGAGAGGGTTATTTACCCTATTGTATTCCATACGAGAGTGATCATTTAAGAAGAATACCCCTTCTTTTTGGTTTTTCTTCTTGTTGATCTTCTTTTAGGATTAGACGAATGCTCATGAAACTTTTCTGCTATCTTAACAAGTCTGTCATTCTTTGGTTGTTTTAACAACAGCTTGCTTGTTGGATCATTATATAGTAAGCCGATTCATCGTCTAACTCTTCTTCCGCTAATAATGAATTTTAGGTAGAGGTTATATCTTCCTATTTATTAGGTTCCTTTAACAAAGAGGTGTGCCTAGATGCTATATTGGGCTTCCCACCTTCAGTATCTGGAGCTATTGCTAAGTTACCCAGATTCTCATTAGCAACAATTTGTACACCCACAATCTCATCCTTATCCACTGAAGAAGATTCAACCCCCAATAATTCTTCCTATAATCTGGTTTGAAAAAGTTTTCCTATTGAAACTCATTTCTTGGTTGAATTATGGGGCTTCCAGGGACATGTCACCTTAATTTTAGATTTTTCAATCTCCCCTATTTCACCCAACTTGAGAATTGGTAAATGATCAGGTAGTATAACATTCCTTTTGACCTTTACACATAATTTTGCATACCCAATTCACTCCATTATGGATGTTTGAGCATCCATACAAAGAGGCTTACCTAAAGAGCTTGCTAAAAAACTCATTGTTGCGAGTTCAAAACTTAATGTATAATGCTGCTAGAAAGAAAGATAAATTCAGGATTTAAATAAATTTAAAAAATGCATGTATTATAATTTTTATGTAACTATATATATTAAAATTTTATATCACATGAAGTATTCTTATTTGTTAAATTATTCAGATAATTTATAGTATTTGGTACAAGCTATGACAAGCTTTAGGCTTGGATGACTTATCATCAACGGATAGAGATCTTGAATGATGTGGTAGATAAGATCACAATAGATAGATATTAGCTCTATTTCTAGCTAGGATCTAACCTTTAACTAAAAACTACAGAATGAAGACTTGAATGTGGTATACATATTTAAAGTCACTGTTGGAATCCAAAACTAAAAGCATAATGATAACATGAAGTCAAAGGAAAATTTCGTTCCAAAGGTTCTTATTATTAAACATTAAATTATGTACAAAGCTAAATTTAATGAATATTTTATTAACTTACCTAACATATGTACTCAATTAAATTTTGATAACTTATTTTATGATATAAATATTTATTTAAATAATAAAAAAGTTTGACTATAAATTAAATTTTAATAAAAATTTACTTTCTCTTTCTCTGTCACTCCAATTAATTTTACCTTGTCTTGTCTTTTGTTTGGAGGAGAATATAAGTAGATTTATAAAGTTGAACTAAAATTTTGACAAAGTTGCACAAAATCCCATTGTTGTTGAAACAGGACATCTAGTAAAAGTTAAATAGTAGGCTTGGTTTACTTGGATTTTACCTAGATATGCTAAAATAAGACAAACAGAAACATAAAAACCTATCAAGCAATGCAAAAATGGCAAGCGAACGTTGTTAGCCCTTAGCATATGAAGACACTTCACAGTGAGCTGGAAACAAGCCTTGGGTGGAAGGTTAGCTAGATCACACGCATGATGGTGGCATGAAAGAGTTCCAAGGTAACTTAGAAAGTTAGATCAAACATGATGCAAGTTTTGGTAGAGTTTTAGACCTTATACGAGTTAACTTGGCTAAGACTAAAGTCTTGATGGACTAAGGACTTAGTGTATGCTCAAATGAACCATGGCTAATGGACTTGACATAGGTAAGCATTGGATCGGACCAGTGTGTTATGACAAGCTTTAGGCTTAGATAACTTATCATTAATGGATAGAAATCATGGAGATATCTTGGATGATATGGTAGATAAGATCACAACAGATAGACATCAGCTCTATCTCTAACTAAGATCTGACCTTTAACTTAAAACTGTAAAATGAAGACTTGAATGTAGTATGCATATTTAAAGCCACTGTCGGAACCCAAAACTAAAAGCATAATGATAACATGAAATCAAAGGAAAATTTCGTTCCAAAGGTTTTTATTATTAAACATTAACTTATGTACAATGCTAAATTTAATTAATATTTTGTTAACTTACCTAAGAAATGTTCTCATTCAAATTTTGATAACTTATTTTATGATATAAATATTTATTTAAATAATAAAAAAGTTTGACTATAACTTAAATTTTAATAAAAACTTGCTTTCTCTTTCTCCATAATCAATTTTACCTTGCTTGTCTTTTGTTTGGAGGAGAAAATAGGTAGAGGTGTTAAGTTGAACTAAAATTTTGACAAAGTTGCATGAAATCCCATTGTTGTTGAAACAAGACATCCAGTAAAAGTTGAATAGTAGGCTTGGTTTAATTGGATTTTACCTATATATGCTAAAATAAGAGAAACAGAATCATAAAAACCTATTAAGCAAGTGCACATTGTTAGCCCCTTAGCATATGAAGACACTTCACAGTTAGTTGGAAACAAGGCTTCGGTAGAAGGTTAGCTAGATCACAAGCATGATGGTGACATACAAGAGTTCCAAGGTAACTTAGTAAGTTAGATCAAGCATGATGCAAGTTTTAGTATAGTTTTGGACGTTGTACAAATTAACTTGGCTAAGGCTAAATTCTTGATGGACTAAGGACTTAGTATATGCTCAAATGAACCATGGCTAATGGACTTGACATAGGTAAGCATTGGATCGGACCAGTGTGATATGAAAGGCTTTAGGCTTGGACAACTTATCATCAACGGATAGAGATCATGGAAAGATCTTGGATGATGTGGCAGATAAGATCTCAACAGATAGACATCAGCTCTATCTCTAGCTAGGATCTAACCTTTAACTAAAAATTGCAGAATGAAGACTTGAATGTGGTATGCATATTTAAAGTCACTGTCGGAATCCAAAACTAAAAGCATAATGATAACATGAAGTCAAAGGAAATTTTCTTTCTAAAGGTTTTTATTATTAAACATTAAATTATGTACAATGCTAAATTTAATTAAGATTTTGTTAACTTACCTAAGATATGTTCTCATTTACATTTTATTAACTTATTTTATAATATAAATATTTATTTAAATAATAAAATTTTTGACTATAACTTGAATTTTAATAAAAACTTGCTTTCTCTTTCTCTATAACTCAATTCAATTTTACCTTGTCTTGTCTTTTGTTGGGAGGAGAATATAGGCAGAGTTAAGTTGAATTAAAATTTTAACCAAGTTGCACGAAATCCAATTGTTGTTGAATCAGGACATCTGGTTAAAGTTAAATAGTAGGCTTGGTTTACTTGGATTTTACCCATATATTCTAAAATAAGAGAAACAGAAACCTAAAAACCTATCAAGCAATGCAAGAATGGCAAGCGCACATTGTCAACCCCTTAGCATATGAAGATACTTCACAATTAGCTGGAAACAAGCCTTGCCTGGAAGGTTAGTTAGATCACACACATGATGGTGGCATGACAGAGTTCTAAGGTAACTTAGAAAGTTAGATCAAACATGATGCAAGTTTTGGTAGAGTTTTACACCTTGTACAAGTTAACTTGGCTAAGGCTAAATTCTCGATGGACTAAGGACTTAGTGTATGCTCAAATGACGCATGGCTAATGGACTTGACATAGGTAAGCATTGGATCGGACCAGTGTGTTATGATAGGCTTTAGGCTTGGATGACTTATCATCATCGGAGAGAGATCATGGATAGATCTTGGATGATGTGGCAGATAAGATCACAACAGATAGACATCAGCCCTATCTCTAGCTAGGATCTAACCTTTTAC
>JANVCL010000212.1:18809248-18842456 GCA_026546855.1 Erythroxylum incrassatum | reverse complement strand
TGTTTTCTGGTTTCTGTAAAACTGTTGTGGTTTTTTTATTTTCAGAAACAAAAAATCACAACAGAGTAAACCAAACATGTTTTACTTATCTGTTTTTCTTTTTACAAAAACGGCAACAAAAAACGAAAGAAAAAAGGAAACAAACAACCCCTGAGTTTTTGATGGTTTGGATATGAATTATAATATCTCAAAGAAATTCAAGTGAATTTGATATTTATAAATATTTTTATGATTGTCATCTAATAATTTTATTTATCTGATTTTTGGAAAGAGAAAATGCAAAAGATTTATAAGAGTTTTGTATGTGTTCTTTTCTTATTTTTATATAAATATTTTATTTAAAATTATAATTATAATTCATATTTATCTCTGCGTGAAATATGAATTCAATGTTAATTTGAAAGACCTTTTTGTAGTAGGCAAGACTGTCGTGTAAACTTTATGTGTTGATATAAGTTTGACATAGATCTTTTTCCTAATTTTAATGTTTCCCAATTAATTTATAATTACTGTTCCGAAGATATTGGTAAGAAACTTTTATTTAAGGGGTCGTTTGATTCTACTTTTGTTTTTTTTAGCATTTAGTTTTTGTTTTTTTATTAAGAAACAAAACTCTGTTTAATTGAGATTTGTAATATAAAATTAAAAACAAAAATCTATTTAGTTGAGATTTGTAATAAAAAATTAAAACTAAAAATATGTTTAGAAACTCAATTGTAAATTGCATAATTTGTTAACTTGAACCAATAGCAAAACCTGTGACCTTGAAATTGAACGAATATCTCATTACGTGTATACATGGAATTTATTAGCCATTGAGCTTTGTATCTAGTCTACAAAAAACGACAACCCAAAAATGGAGAAGAACACTTGGAAATGCAGAAAAGTAAACCAGAAAACTATAAATTCAAACTAGAAATGCAGAAATTAAGTTAGAAAACCAAAAACATGAAATATAAACTAGAAATGCAAAATCACAAACTAGAAAACCAAAAACACAAACCAATAATGCAAAAATGCAAAACAAAAAATTAGAAATGCAAAATCGCAAACCAAAAAACCAAAAATGCAGAAACTCAATCCAAAAGACCAAAAAATGCAAACTAGGAACGTAAACCAAAAACGCAGAAATGCAAACTAGAAAACCAAAAATGTAGAAATGCAAACCAGAAAACCAAGAGAAAGAGAAGAGATGAGCTAGGGACTTAACAGAGAAGAGAAGAACAAAGAAGCAGGAGAGAAAGAAGAGATCAGTATGAGAGAAAGATGAGAGTTTCTACAATGGAGAAAGTTTATAAGAGGTGGAAGTAGAAACGAAAACAAAAACTTCTTGTGAAAATTTAGAAAACCGTCTAATTTCTATTTTCATGAATTTGTTGTGGTCTTTTTATTTTTAGAAAGAACATATTGCAACAGAAATAGTCAAACATGTTTTAACAAATTGTTTCCTTTTTTATTAATACCGTAACAAGGAACAGAAAATTAAAATAGAAACAAACACCCTCTAAGCGTTTATATTTGACCTTTTCTACTCTTTAACATTCAAGATTGATAATCAACTTTGAGTTGAAAGAAATTCATTGGACAACTTAAGTCTTTAAATTTTGAATACCTTTAATCGTCAAGTCAATAATTTACACAAGTCAAGATTTAACAATGTTTTTGTCTCTAAAACTAATTTAGTAACTCATATAATATATGGTTGTAAATGGGTCTCTTTTTAATCCATTATATAAATAGTACTAAATTATGTGCAGGAAAAACATACTTAAAACTAAAGACTCATTATCATAATATTTCCTAGTAGGAATTGCTTCCAATTTTGTTTAGTAATTTATTTATATTTTGACTTTGTATTTGCAAAGTAGTTTGATGACAACTTATCTTAAATTATAAAATGACAATGATGCTACTGTTAAAAGTCTTCATATGATAGCTCATTTACATATTTATGTGTAGAAGTTGATTACTCAATTTTCTTTAGACATATAATGGAAAATTTCAAACAAACTTATTATTGTACATTCTTACATACGAATCCAAAAAAAAGTCTTTCTAATTGAGTATTTAACCTTTTTTATGTTTCGTTATACTTTTACGTGTTATTAATTGTTTATCTTTATCACTTTGACCTCTTTCATTTTTTTGTTAGGGTTAATTACTTATGGTACTTTTAGCTATTACTATTAAAGTAGATATTGTTTTAACTCACTTTTAATATTAATAATGTTACAATGCTACTTATATAAGTAATAGAAAATATTTAAAAACTAATATATAATTTTTTTTCTTTATATGGGACTCTAAAAGTTTTGTATAGCCAACTTTTCTAGGTTTTAAAGCTCAATATGACTATGCTAATAAAGAATTTCTTAAGATCTAAAGAGCACTGACAAGTTGTTAGAGAAAGTGTAGCACTAACAAGTTGTTAAAGAAAGCGTTATAGCAACTACAGCTGAAAAGCCTAACAAATGCATTAAAAAAATGAGTTAGATTGGCTGAAGTTGAAAGACTTAAAGGAAAAGAATCACCTGTTTCAAATAATTGATCGATTTATCAACTATTCTTAACCAAGAAACTTCCAAGGACATTTAAGTCTCAATGAAGGAAATACATTAAGGTTATTCTACAATGAAACGTGCACAACTTCAAGCCTTGAAAAAGGATTTTAGGACTTTATAAATGATAGATATTCTCTAAGTGAAGTGGGTAAATGGAATTTATCTTAAAGGAACTGATTTCTAGTCTTATAAACCCAAGATGGATTGTAGTTGGCACTGGGCTAAGCTTAATAAGGTAAAAGAGAAATTTAGATGTGTTTACAACAGCTATGGTACATGGATAGGTAGTAGTATTGTTTATAATACAGCTCATGGTTATGATCTACTAAGAGGAAAAACTCATAAACACATATATGCAAACATTATTTGGGTTAGATTAAATGTGCTTAAGCATTGTTTTATTGCCTAACTTGCGGCTAATAATAGACTACTAACAAAAGACAGAATGCACTACCTTCGTTTCCTGGAAGGCACTATGAAATGCCATCTGTGTGATTCTGATAATGAAACCATTGCTCATCTTTTTTTCAATTGTCTAGATCATAAATTATCTTATTGGCTATTAAGAGATGGATTGGCTAGCACTCCAACCAATCAACACATCAAAGATGCTTTAATTGGATTGACAAATGCAAGAAATCAAGAGCTATCAAATGTATTCTAGCTACTATCTTATGTCCTGTGATTTATTTCATCTGGCAGGAATGAAATTATGTTCATTTCAGGAAAAGATTTAGATATAATTGCAACATATTATTAAAGAGATTAAATTGTGTGTTAGATGTAGAATTTTAGTCCATAAAGGCAAAATAAAGTATGTCTAATAGTGTTTTCTTTCGAAATTTATGTAACTAAAAATCCCTTAGAGTAAAGGGAATGAGGAACCATACCTAGTAGGTGGCTTCATTCTTTCACTGCCTTTAATGTGTATACTTCTATTTTTTATTTGGTAATATAATTATCATTGTTACTAAAAAAACCAAGTTGTATAGTGGATTTCTTAGTAATAAACATTAATGTTATAAATAATATATCAGACTTAGTACCAGATTTAGCTATGGTACGATACAATACTGTGCTAGTTAATATCGAGTATCATTTTGGGTAATCTTTTAAAATTACAAAATAGTCTCTATATATTTTTAATTTACAAAGTAATCCACCAATATATTGTGCTATATAATTTTTTAATTTTTTATCAACTCTGTCTCAAAATATCATTATAATATTTGCAATAACAACTATCTCTTCATTTATATTACTTTTATATATGAACAATAACCATAATCAATATAAGAAAAAGATCACTTAGTTAACACACAGATGTAAAATTAAGAATAATATAGGTCCATAAACATTACATGAAGAGTTCATACTAAGAACAAGAGTTCTCTCAAGGAGTTTGGAAGCTTCTATAGCTAGTAATGTTTCTTTTAAATACCATTAGAGGTGTAAAGCTCTAAAACTATCCCACCTTTTGTTTGCTAATGATCTTTTAATGTTTTGTCATGCTGATTTGGTTTTAATTCAAATTATGCTTAATTGCCTATATATATTCTCAAATTTATCTGGCCTGGACATGAACCTTAGTAAGAGTCGGTTCTTTTTATCTACCGATATGAATCATATAGCTCATCAGCTGGAAACTCTAACTGGCCTTCAAAGAGGTCACCTTCCTATTCGTTACCTGGGGGTTCCCTTATTAACAGGGAGACTGTCAAGAAGAGATTGCATTCCACTTTTGGATAAAATTGATACTAGAGTAAACAAATGGACCCATAGAACTCTTCCCTATGCTGGTAGGCTGTAGTTGGATATCTCTATACTTTTTACTTTTCAGGTGTATTGGTCCAGTCATTTTATTCTTCCTTCCTCCATTATTAAACACATAGAGACAAAATTAAGGAAGTTCCTATGGACTGGGAATATTGTGTCTAACTCTCATGCGAAGGTTAAATGAAATGACCTATGTAGACCTAAAAGAGAAGGTCGTTTAGGCATTAAACACTTATCTACGTGAAATAATGTGCTTATAGGTAAAAGAATTTGGGTTCTTTTTAATGATAGTGAAGCTTTATAGGTTAGATGGGTGCATACCATTATTCTTAGAAGGAAAGTTGTTTGGAATGCCCAGCCTAGTAATAATAGTTCATGGAGTTGGAGGAAGTTGTTACATGTTAGGGATATTATTAGGATCCAATTCAGATTTAAGATAGGAAATGAGATATCTACTTTCTAATGGCAGGATCCTTGGCATCCTAGAATTATCCTGAAGGACCTCTCAACTCCCAAAGTGATCAATGGAACGAAATTACCGATGAATGCAAAAGTTTATGAGGTTATCAGGAATAATGTGTGGAGCTGGTAGGAGACCACAATTGAGACCATACGAAACCTGGAGCCTTTACCATACCAACCAGAATGCACCCGGTCTGATAAATTGGAATGGCTAGCAAGCTCCTCCAAAACATACACAAATGCTTTGGCTTACACTACCTTAAGACCTCTCAATCCTCATGTCACGTGGCATAAATTAGTCTGGAATAAAAGAACTAGCCTAAAGTATTCTTTCATTCTATGACTAGCTTTTCTTAATAAGTTGCAAACGAGGAATAAGCTCTTCTTCTCTTATGTCCCAAATCACTGCTTTTTGTGTGTCATGGATAATAAGTCTATTAACCATCTATTTTTTGAGTGCGTCTATTAAAAAATGGTATAGACACATTGCTTAAATCGTTTTCAGATCCACTTGTCAAATCTGAAAAATCTTCAAGCCTTTCTAAGGTGGTATAACCACCCTCCAAACTACACAAATATTGACTTCAACCTTCTTACCACCCTCTCTTTGTGACTGTGTATAACCTATGGTCTGAAAGAAACCACCAAACATTCAAAGATAAAATCATGGAAGTTGGGAGTATCAAAACTAGAGCAGTCTTCCAAGTTATGGAACTTCTCAGCTTAAACACCGAAGGAAGGTAACTATTGGTATGAATTTTTTTCACTAACATTCTGTTTTGCAGGTTTCCAAGTCTTGACAATAGGAGAACAAAAATCAGATTCTCCTACCCTTCCTTTGGTTCAGAAGTACCATTACGGGATTCACCAAGGAGGGCTTGGGTGAGAGTTAGTCAAGCACATGAGGGAGGTCTCAAGTAAGGCATCAGATGTTTTATCTCAAGAGGTTTAAGAAAATTACCATGTCTTGGAATCATGTTGTTGGGATAAGATAGATGCAAGAAGCAGGGGGAAGGTATCTCCCTTTATCATCGTCGGTATCTTAGCAATGGTAATCCTTCCCTGTTTAGCAAAATAGAAGAACACAGTCAAAAAACATCAACCTATGCTCGAAAATTCTGGTTTTGTGTAGGAAAGCTGCTTTAATATTTTAGTCTGTAAATGTATGTGTAGCTGGTTAAGGTGTACCTTTTTAAGCATCCACAAGGTCATCTTGGATGTAAGATATATATAGGCTGACTGTTGTGATACGCTTCATGTCCTTCAAAAAGCAATTTGCAGAATTATCTCATGCTCTTAGGTGTGGTTAGGCTTGTTGGTACTGGAAAGATATTTGCATCTTGGGGAATCTATAGACTTGTATATAACTTTCCTATTGATTTATTAAATTATTGATTTACCAAAAAAAGGAAATAAAAACAATTACAGTTACAATTAAAATATTTATATTTATATTTATATTTACATTGCATATATAAAATTTAACATATACATTAAATATAAGTGAAACTAAAAGAAAAGAGAAAAATGAAAAACATAGGACTTTATTCAATAACATATCAACTCAAATCGTACTAGTGCTTATTTTTATTTGGCATAAAATTTTTGTCATTGAGAGGAGTCACTTCTTCACTATCATTCAAATTTATTATACCAAATGACATGTCAATATTTTTTTTATCCAAGATTATCTCTCAAGTCACTCTCATATATGAACCTTAATTACTTAAAAATTCATTCCGTTAAAAGATCAATATAGTCAAGATAAATTGGATCTATAATACAACTTGTTTTAACAAGAGTTCTAGTAAAGAAATAAAAATAAATTGTTAAGAAATTATAAGAAACTATATTCAACTTAATAATGATAATATCTTTTTCAAAGCTTTAAGTTATATTAAACAAAGACCAAATTGTTGAATCATTTATGTTACAATATATTTCCTTATTTTAAATGGATGAATTCAAATATGCTTCAATTTCTTTCACACTCAGTTGCACTCACACATTGACTCAAAATTTGAATTGTATACCATTGTAATTATAGAATATCATTTTTGAACTAATCAACAAAAGTAACCTTATAAACAAAATAAAGTAATGAATAATATCAAACAAGTAATAAATACTGGATTAAGTTTGTCTCTTTGTTAAATTGCAATGGGAATCTTAAAATCACCGCATACATTCTTATATGCCTCCATATGTGAGCTATTAAATCATCTCATGTGAAACAATTATTGTGATACTTAATAGTATCCCCTACTAACTTCAACTTTCATTATAAAACCTTGTTTAAGATAACCAATAGGATTAAAAATGTGTCAATAACAAACAATGGAGAGTAAAGTTGTCTTTCTTATCTTATATTGATAACTATATGATAATGTGTATACAAGGAAGACCTATTTTTCAAATTGGCCTTGATTGCTTCATTTGTCCTCTCCATAGCATCGGAAAATATCTTATTGTTAGCTTCTCATCACTATCAGCCAAGAAAAAAAGTCTCACCAAAGGCTCACAAACTCATATGACAAATTGACATTGAGACTAAAATTCATGATCTTCAAGTATAATTTTATAAACTTCCATTTTAGCATTAGACATGATATAATGAGATACGACTCATTTATCACTTGTAAAAATTTGTTTCAACTCCTTCTTCATTAAAAAAATAGTAAAGTAATAAGAAACGAATCATAAATCTTGTAATGGTAAGATGATAGAAATTTCTACTGCTAGTGAAATTGTTTCTCATCAAATTCAGAACCTATGCATAACTATAAAGGAACTTAGTCATTTTTCTTGCCTTTGGTATAGTTTCATCAATGATAGGAAAGTATTTAACATCTCCTATATTTTATAACATTAGGTCAATGCAATATGTAACACAAAGGGAAAATTATATTTGATTTGTAACCTTTTCCTAGCTACTTTATAAGCATAATCATTATCATTGATGAACTGTATAACACTCTCAAGCTGAACTTCATTCACAGCTTCATCAAATATCTTAAACAGAGTATCAACTTTTTTTAAAAGGTTAGATGCATTAATAGACTTTAAAAACATTACGCCCTTAGTAGAATAAACCAAAAAATTGATAATATATCTTCTATCTGTCTAATCATCACACATAATTGAACAGTAATAAGTTGTCTAAGTCATTTTTCTTTCATTCAAATATCTTTTTATTTCATAAACAGAGCTACTTAGAAGATTACTTCTGTAGTCATCAATTAAAAGAGCTTTATGTCTTAGACTATAAAAATTAATAACATATATTATAGTCAAGTAATAATAAGACTAAGCAGCATTAAATGATACACATGTCTTTTTATCTCCCTCACATCAGGTGCAATAATCCCTTCTTGTTGGATAGGAATACCACCTTCAACATTACTAATATCATCCTAACCACTACAAAAAGGACTTCCATTACCAATTTGTCGTTTTGTCTTTGATTTCTATCTTTTTCATTTTGACACTTGATAGTGGTATATTGCATAATATTTTGGTGGGTAGTTTAGTATATGTTTAGTTATTAAATTGAATGTTTAGTGCATCTTTAGGTTAGGGTTTTCTTTTTTAGTTAAATATTTATGTTTTGTGTATTTTGTGGGTTAGAGCACATGATTAAACCTTAATTTTATATGTTCGAGGTGTCTTGATGTATTTTTCAGTGTTTTAGGAAAAATATCAAAAAACAGAGGAGAATTAGAGGAAGCCTGAGGCAAAACCCACTAGCCAAGATCGTAACAAAAGGTGAAATCAAGTGTCACAATCATTGCATTATAGGCCAAGATTGTGGTCTACGCGATAGCAGACGCAAACAACCTTCCGGATTCAAGTTTTAGAGGGATTTTTTGGACTTTTCGAACTTGAAAAAAGCATAAGGTTGCCCAGAGTAGAAAAGAGTATATAATGAAAAGAAAAGAACCCAAAATTAGAGGAGCTCTCCATTCTACTACTTTGGGAAAAGATTTAAGAGGAGAGAAGAAGAAGAGAGAGAAGGGAGAAGAGGAAGAAGAGGAGAGGGCTTCCAATACTATTGCCTTCTCGAGTCATCCTGATCCCTTTTTAAGTGAGAATTTCGTTCATCTTGTTATTTCTTTACTAAATGTGTAAGATGGATATGGATTCAAAGATGATGTTCTAACTTTCTTTAAGGAATTTGACTTGATTTGATGTCAATCTAATTGTTTTTGTGTTATTGCAACTGAGTGTTGTGATTGATTGTTGTAGCTTCACGTTTCGGTAATAAATCGAGAGAGTGAACCGAATGATCAGGTTGTTTAATGAGAGTTAAATAATCTAATAAATCACACAATTAATCAAATCGGTAATTATACAAAGAGAGATCTCATGTGAGACCCGATTGTTTATTAGAAAGCTTAAGAACTAATTATGGTTAGGGCTCTTTATAATTGAGAGATTACATGTTCAGTAATAAGCTTGGTTTGTGATTATAACTTAAAAGAGAGTAATCCTCCCTTCGATAATCTAGAACTGATACCTCAATAACACATAAATGGTTAGGTTAGCATTGATGATAGGAAAAATCTCATCTCTCATAATTTGGTAAATTCTATTGTGTGTTTTCCCATTGTCAATTTGGTGGTGTGCACGGGTGTGCGTTAGACCAAGGTTAAAGATCTATAATTGTAGACATATATTAAATATGGACCAAAGTTAGTATTTCTCTCTCTCCCTCTCTCTCTCTCTCTCTCTCTCATTTCAACAGAACTTTCATTCTAAGCGTGAGGAACTTACCTGCAAGACCCTTATCATGAAAGGCATTTTGTTCTTTCCTAGTAAATTTTGGAATTCTCGTAAACCTCACTCCAGAGTTCATCCAATTATGAAATTTGAAGCAAGCGCTCCCGTAAGAGAAAAGGGTTGTGATTCAATTGAAGCACACCAGTGACTTTCCTACCCCTCTTTAAATACTCTCCAATACCCTAATTTCGCTTATCTTCTCTTTTTCCTTTTTCCAGATATGTTTATCTCTTGGGGTGTTCTCCATCTTCTCCAGCATTCATCCCTTGCAATCACCGTAGTCCTTGCCCAGACAATGCATGCCCATTCGACCACCAACGCACTCCTCACCCAAACAATGCATGCCTGTGCAATCTTCTTTAGCTAGTACTAATGTATGCCCGTGCGCACCACCAACCTAGCAGAAGCACATCCACACTGCCTCTACCAATGCAGTCTGTCATGCCTCCAAGGATGAGACACCCAGAGTTTCCTCGTCTCCACCACACAATCAACAGTTCCTAAATTCAAGTATCCCATGCCTCAACTTTCAAACTAGAGAGCACCAACAAAAGCATGTCATTCTTAAGGAACGTCAAATTATTTCGAATAAATTTTTAGATTCTCAAGCACTTATTGAATTAAGAATATTTGATCGAGTTCATGAATTTTTGTGAAATGTAGGTTGAGAAATTTTCTGAATTTAGGAAAAATTCTTACGTAGAATAAGATTAGAGTTTCTGACTACTTTAGAAGTAATTCATGAAACTACTACTAGAGACACTAATTTTGATTGATGAATGCACATTATGTGATCATTTTAGAAGTGTTGAATGTTATTTTTGGCTTTCCAAATAGTGATTTGTATGAATATTCTGATGATTTTGTGGCTAGTGAATTTTAGTCCCAAGTGACCACTTGTACAAAAGTGTTTTCTCCGGTCGATCTAAATCAACTGTCATCGTAGACCTTGTCTTTCGCTATCTCTATCGATTTTTAACTTTGAAACTATTCGGTAGAGGAGATAACAATGGGTTGGTTTCCAAAACTGAATTATTTATGTTATAGTGTATGGTACATATCAAGCCTTTTAATGCCAAGATTTGGTTAGGTGTGTATTTAAATGAAGTGACTAAAGCTAGTGCAGGTAAAACAGTAATTGGGGCATTTGTGACGAAAATTGCGGAACATCTTAGCTTGCTAATCGAGAGAACACCAATGCAGCTAGTTTTGGGCAACTCTACTCTCAACTTGAAATCTTTGGTGTCGATGAAAGTTTTCAGGTAGCAAGGCGACCGTTATGTTCTTATCCATAACGACATGAGGGAAGCTTCGAGCACGAGTTTTAGAAGTGGAAGCTACACAAGAAGATGATGTTCAACCGCCCGAAGCCACACATCCAACTTCTCCAACTACTTCTGTCGTGTACCAATCATTGGTCAATCAATTGATAGCATTTGAACAAGGAAAAAATGAGAGGCTCCACAACATTAAGGCTAGCGAGGCAGAAATCAATGACATGAATATAAATAACTAAGATAGAATGAGCAAGCATCAATGAATATGTATCTATAAATCATATGGCTTAAAATTGAGGCATACATCAGCTGAATACAACATTTTAACTTGGCTTTCCCATTCTTCTTACATTAGTCTACCTCTAGGAAAGTCTCGACTAAGATTGTTGGAATATGATTAGTCCTATTGTGTATACCCCGAGAAAAAGGACTAACCAGTCGTTTATTATTATAAACTTCTCTTTGAAACAATCCTGATGAGGTGTAAAAGTAATCATAAAGCTCCTCCTGAATGTTATTAAGTTGTTCATCTAGTTCTACCATCTCTTAACACTTTCTTGAAATTGAATAGTTAACAGAGATGGAGATTTGTAGAGAAGGATACTAATCCTCTTTTTACAGGGTGATGGAAGTTCTTTTTATAAAACTGACTGTTAGTATAAAAAATGCTAATGAAGGTCTTTTTGAAAAAAAAAAATATAAGAGAAATTAGTTATCGAATATATGGCCTGTGAGCTCATAAGAAGATGAAATGGTCTGTGAGAGAAGAGGAAAGACGGCAGACTTGCTTGGTATTAGTTTGGTCTTGTAAATCTCATCATCAGTAGATTTAGGAATCGATTTTCGAGTTCACCAGACCCAATGCCCAATACGAAGAAACGAACGCACAAAGTTATAATGGGCTTATGGGCTTGAAAGCTGTTGCTTCCTAGCTTAGCTCAGTAGCTAATAACTACCACAAAATGGCGGGACCAAATTGTTGTTTAGGCGGGAAGATTCTCTCACCATTAAAGCCGTTAGCGGTCGTCTCAAACAAGAAGCACGGAGACGCTGACGCACAGATTAGAGTTAGAGAGATCATTCACAATCACAAAATATGGTGGGGCCTTTGTACGATTGCCTGGCAAACCCTCTTGGAGCCGTTCGATTGACGTTCGAGAAGGCAATGGCTTCTGTTTCTGATCCGTCAGCCTTCGATGCTAGGGATTGGGGAGTCTTCGAAGTCTTCCGCAACTTCCTCTTCGAACAAGATAATCTATGCAAAGTAACTGGGTTTTGCAGCTTGCTCTTTTATTCGTTTCTGTTTCTACTGGGTTCTGGAATATTCTTACAAATAAGAATCCTTTGTATAGGTTCCGATGCTCAATCCTATAACTGTAAGGTGGGTTCAACCCAACACTCTTGTACGCTTTCGTGGAATGATACAGGACATGTTAGGAAATGAATTCTATGTTGGTGCTTTTAAGGTATAAACACAAATATACCCCCTTCTTTCTGTTTTTGTATTATTAACGTAGCATTTTGTTTGCTAACCAATTTTCTTTCTTTCTTTTTCGAAATACTGTTCAAGGATGAATCGATTTGGAGAACCAACAAGTTCGTGGATGTTTCTCAATTCGCCATGCCCCCTTCACCTGATATGCGCATTTGGGAACGTCGTTTGCTGTATTGTGTTACAGTGAGTTTTCGTCACTCGTGTTATGCATTTTGACATTAGCTCTCCGACAGTTATATCACGGACTATAATTGGTATTTTAAGTTTAAATACTTGATTTAATAGGTAGTAACTGTGTTGTCATGGGGGATTTGCCTCTTCAGTACTTGAAATAAAGCTGTTGCTAAATATAGCTTCTCTGTAAGAAACTAAACATAACTTTAAAAGTCTTATTGTTGTGAGCGGAACTAACTTTTTTCTTTGTGCGTCTCTTATAGGTTCCAGGTCTTAATACGTGGGCTGAATCTGCTACTGAGTCAGCCGTCAATGGACACATGGAGTCGATGTCTGAACAGAGAGATAAGCGGAGTATAATGGACATTGTAAGTTACTGATTGCAATGATTTACTTTTAATTTCTATGCCTTTGGTTTTATCTCTTTCTTATTATTATTTTTTCACATAAATTTTAATTACGGCATGTCTTGTCTTCCAGCTTTAGACTGTAATGGCTTTGGTTCACGATGATATAGTTGACTAAAGCCATTGATTATACTGAGTTCATGATTACCATTTTTTTGTTCTTTTTCAATCCATTTATTGAAAAGTGTATGATTCTTTTCTTCTTGTCGTTGTAATGATTATTTTGATTCCAAAATTATCATCTCCACTTGCAGGTCTCTAGTAATGAGTTTGAAGGTTTTCCTAATGCAAAGAGGATGGTATGAAGAATTGCTTTTTGCCTTTTGCTTTTCTAAACATGATCTTCGGAGTTCTTTGCTCATAACATGAGATGTGAGCACTAACCACTATGTTTCTAGCTTCTGAGTCAAAATCAGTATGTATGGTTAGTTGCCAGCACAGTGTTGTTATGTGCTCCTGGAAATATCAAGCTTACAAACAGAATTGTTACCTTTGACAGAAGGAAGACGGCCAGCCATCTCCATCTTCACAATCTCGAGACTCTAAAACTGAGGGTTCTTTTTCTGGTACAATTCAGCTGCCCCAGGGTGACAGGAGTTCTTATCCTTGTCTTGTAAAAGTAATTAGTTGATTTTATCTCAAACTTTTGGTTGTTGGACTCAAGACCCTGCACCTTGTTCCCCCTTGTTAAGTAATAAACTCAATTACCTGTGCAGATATATAACTCTCCAGAGTCTGATCTTAAACTGAATGAAGTGTTTGAATTTATTGGGGTCCTTACCTTTGATCCAGAGCTTACGATGGAGGATAAAGATGATAATGATGAGTGCTATGATGCTATATATACTCATCTGCCACCCAACAAGGTATTAACTTCTGTTGGCATCCCGAATAAAGTTGTAACAATAATATAAATACTGTATGTAACTTAAAATTTTAACGAAGAGTTTAGTTATTGAGTCCAAAAATTTTACGAGAATAATGGAATCTTAGTTTTTTTTTTGTTCTCTACACGCTCTCTAAGATACTAATGCAGCATTGACCATTTTCCTTTTTGGTCCAGGTGCCTAGGCTTCACTGTATTATTCATAGGAAGCTTGCAGTTGATGACTTTTTGCATAATCCCTCTCAAGTAGAGGTAACTTATATACAACCTTATTCTCCATTAACCACAACGTTATGCAAATTGATTGCTTCTACTTATTTGCGAAGCCCCATCTATTTTGTAAACTGATTACAACGTATCTTCCTTTGATTAAACAGCCAAAGCCCCATTTAGTCAAAGATGTGAGGCAAGCTCTACTGAAGCATCTTACTGCTATTTCTTGCAATGATGCCTTAGCTGCACATTTTATTTTGTTGCATCTTCTATCCCGGGTATGTTCTTTTCTTTTATGTGCATTTCCTTATATATTCTCTGTTTCTAGAGTTAAAGAGACAGTTGTTTCTGTTCTCTATGCATTTTTTTTCAGCGCTACATTTCCTTTACACACCTTTATAACTCCTTGCTTGGGAAACTGACGAGCTTTTTGCAATTAGGTACACACGAGAGTTGATGGTGTTGCTGTGGGGAAGCTTTCATTAAACGTCACTTGTTTGAACAAGGATAACGGCACTCTGTTTGGCAGTCAGATTCATACTGCTATCAAGAATCTCCTGCCATTCACAAATCGCATACCCCTCACCTTAGAATACCTCAACAAGGATTCCTTTGCACCCAGAAAAGACTATGGGACAAATAGGTATCTACTCATTTTTTCCTTTGTTATACAATTAAATTGGTAGTATTGATATCTCGATGATGTTTTGATGGTTCTAATGGTTGATGTTTCAGACTGATACCTGGAGTTCTGCAGCTTGCTGAGGGTTCTCACTTGATCATTGATGAAACCCAATTAGAAGCAGGAACTCTCAGCTCTATTGGGGTTGAGAATGTAAGATTGCTAAAAGATCTGATAGAGTTGCAAAAGGTGACAACAATCTTGGCTAATATGTCTGAAAAATTTATGAAGGTCTACATGAATGCTTCACTAGATGCCTCTTTAACTTGACATTTGACAACAATCATGTCTATTGCAGGTCGAATATGATTTCAAATACTATAAGATGGAGATGGCGACTGACGTCCAGTTGATGGTATTGTCCGAGGGGAAATCAAACATCATGCCAGCTGATATAATTATGCCTTTTCAGCCTTCTTCGATAAATTCTTCTGAAGTTGTGGCTGCTGGTGGGCTTCAAGCCTGGAGATGGTATTTAGCGACTGTTAGGACATTGTCACATACAATTGATTCTGAAATGCAGAAGGTCCGAAGCCTACTATTCCTTTGACTGGTTCACCCATCCAGACATTCTCCTTATTATGCTTCCTGAAGCTACTTCTGTGGTTTTCTAATCACCAAAAGTTTTGTTGTATGAACTTATTGTGACTGCAAGATTGAACTTTGAAACCATTGCCAATGTTTTACAGGTCGTAGAAAATGACTTAGTTGCTCTAAGACAAGCAGATCGAAGCTTAGGCGGTCAAGATTTCAACAGGTAAGTGGCTTGGAAATTTCATTGCATGAGCAATCAATTTCACTATCAGTCATTCTCATGTAAATTTTCATGTTTCTTGCTTTGGCATACAGATTGCTGACAATGGGGCGGCTAATCTCTGCAAGCTTTGGTGAGACCTCCCTTTCAATGGAGCATTGGCAAATGGTCAAGGAGTTGGAGAGGCTGAGGAAGGAGAGACTAGAGTCAAACATTATTTCTGTTAATACCATTAACCAATGAAATTGCGAGTGCTCATGCAGTATTTTACTTTTAGCAGCTGAATTATATATATATGTTAAAAAATATAATTCATTCTAAATATTTATTCATTAGGAGTTTTTCGATGCACAGTGTGGGGAAGTAGAATTATAGGACTACAAGTCTCGAAGACGAGACCATTAACCATTTGGACCATGTCCAAAAGCCCCATTAAAGGAAATAGACAAAATCAAACCGATTTGGTTTATTTAATTATTGCTTAATTTTTTCAGTTTAATTTATTTTAAAAATTTTTATTTCTAAAACTTGACTAATTAATTAAAATTTTACGAATTAATTATTTTTTGTAAATTAGAATAAAAGAGATTATTTTTGTTTAATAATATTTGATTTTTAATTAAATTTTAATTTTTTATAAGTAAAGAGAGTTTTAATTTTTAATTTTTGTACAATTTTTATTATAAGCCTATTTTATAATAGATTAATATCAACTAAATTTTTAAACTTTAAATAATTTATCTTATCACTCTAATTTTTAAAATATTAAACAAAACATTTAATATAAAACTTCGAGATATTGCCCTATGGGAAGAAGAATCTTTCTGTTCTTTTTCCTTTTCTATTTCCTATTTTTGTCTTTTTTATTTTTCATTTTTCAAATTCAACAATTTTTTTTGATTAAGATAATTGTTTCTACTTTCTATTTTTAGTTTTGATTTATTCCAATCTTCATAATATATAAAGCTATAAATATTAGTTTTTCTGTTTTAATTTTTATAATCTAATTTTATTATTATCTAAATATATTTATATAAGTATTTAATATTAACTACTAATAAAAATTATAACTAATATAATTTAAGTATTCACATTATTTTATCTTATTTTAAATTTTATAATAAATTATTTCAAAATAAATTATTTTCTATTAAATAGTTATCTTAAAATTTTTAATTTTTAAATGAATATTCTTTAATATTAATTTTTATTTTTACAAATAAATAACTGCTAATTTATAAATAAAAATTTATTAATTTAATAAAATGAAGAATTTATTATTAATAAATGTTGTATAACAATTTAAAATCAAATTATTTATTTATTTATTTTACAAAATGAATTTATTTTTAAGTCAAACGAATAGAAATGGTGTAAGTTGTAACTGCAGCAAGCTCCTATTTCTATTTCTTAATCATGTAATTTGCAAAGAAATGGTTTCTTTTAGTTTGAAAAGTACAAAGGTTTGATCTTCGCTCGAACCAATCACCCATGGATTGGGATTCTTAGCGTTGGAAGATTAATTTTTACAGAATTAGTGATGGGTAGCCCTCGACTAGGGGCAGTTCTCTCTACTTTTGTCTCCGTCCACCCTAATGAAACCTCCACTTTGCTTCATTCTTCTTCCTGTTTCTTCTTCGTAATCTTCTCAACTCTGTCTGTTCTTTGTTGATTCTGGCTTTTGATTTGAGCTAACGATTTGGTTTTCAGATTTTGAGCGCTTACTTTGTGGTGCTACCGTTGCGGGACGAGGGTGCAATCTCCTTAGGATTATCCAACCTACCGGGTCTCTTTGTTGGGTCTCTAGTTCTCACTTTGATTGCAGCCCCTTTATCCACACTCTTCTTCGCGTTTCCTAATTTCTCTAAAGCCAAGGTAAGTTTGTTTACTCTGTTATGGAAAGGAAAGCGCTATGAATTTGTTATTGATTCTATTCTTGTTACATGGTTATCATGATACCACTGCGCTGACATTCTGATCTCTTTGGAAATTTTGGTTTTTTGGTATTTCTGCTTTGTTCCTTTTCTTTTTGACTCTGGTAATTGGTTGGTAATAAGTGTTTTTTTTGAAATTCCCAGGCTTTGTTTTTGATACACAGGTTTTTTAGTGTATCCCTTGTTGTGTTCTTCGTTCTGTGGCACTTTTCTTCGACGGGATATTCCCCTATTAAACAAAAGGTGCTAGCCTTGATCCCGATGAGTGATAGTTTCTGTTCTATTCCTTTCTTTTAATTGGTTTTCATTCTTAATAACTTCATTGACGATTATGATCTCCTTCTTTCCACGCCCAGAGCACGGTCGCCATATCCCCTCAATTGAAGGAGGATCTAAATGTTCATTTTAATCAAACTACTTCTGAAACTACTGGAGATTGGGTTAACCATGGGTGGTTTTATGTTTCTGCCAGAATCGGATTGTTTCTCTGGGTATGATAATAGCCCGACTCTTTGTTGATGCTTTACTGGCAGAGTGCTGCATCTCTTTTTTGGGATTTCTTATTGTGTTTCTTGCTCACCTCTTTCCATGATTTCTTATTTTATTTCTTGCTCTCAAGGTTGCTTTACTTAATCTCATCACCATCTCTTCGACTTGGGCAAGGATTATTGATGTCATGGACTGTGAGGTTAGGATACTAAATGAAGGATCTTCAGGCTTTTACTTTATTTCCTTTTCTTTACGGTTCATTTCTGTGTTTGACATTGGTATGTATCCAGTCAGGTTCAAGATTGTTTGGGTTCATTGGTGCTGGTGCTACTCTTGGTCAGCTTTGTGGATCACTCTTTGCTACTGGAATGGCGTGGTTGGGTCCATGTATGACATATTATGGTTGGAGCTTATATAACTTCTTTCCACGTGGTTTTCCTTATATTTCTAACTAGTTCATTCATTTTCAGTTCTACTTTTAGTTGCTGCATTGTTAATGGAACTTGCTGCACAATCATCAAAAGGGATCAACAATGTTCATCTTTCTGAAGAATTATCTCCTACAAGGTTAGGTATTTTCTGGGCATTTCTCAGCATAATTTAGTTTTATGCATGTAGATTCGGGATATTTTCTGGTTTGAAAATCATATAGATACCAGTTTTACAGGAAGGAATGTGTATATCTTAATTGCAATCTACTATTCTCTTCAACCCCTCTTTTTTTCATTGTTGTTAAATAAGTTTGCTTGTTGCTATAGAAAACTTGATCCTGATCAAGACAGTAAGGCTTATGAACACGCCACACCAGCCTTTCCTTCAACCAAGGCACCTGCATCCAGGGTGAAGCCCCAGCTTTCAGCCAGCTTGGATGGACTTCGACTTATATTATTATCACCTTATTTGATGTATGTGTCATTATTCCTTTGGCTGAGTGCAGTAGTCTCCTCATTCTTCTATTTTCAGGTAAATTGGAGTTTCTACATGGTATGTATTTTGAAGTTTCAGTCAATTTAAAGTTGCTTTGTATGGCTTGACTGAATTGTAAGGACTTCTACGTACAGTGAGTGTACAAAAATATCTGGATTTTAAGCATGATTTTTCCTTTGCAAGTGCTAAAAGAGGTGCGCATTGGAAATGCCAAAGTAGCTTTCTTTCTGCTTTGTTTATATCCTTTTCTTAATTTCAGATTTCTTTCTTAGTTAACTGATTACCCTTGGGTAGAAAACTGATAACCCTTGTACATAAAACTGCTCACCCTTGCATTGACTTAAACTCTTAATCGATGAATGATGTTAGGCAACTTGTAGGAATTTTTTATTCAGTTTCGTGATTGGAAGTCAACCAGAGACAATAAAATTCTTTTTATATAATTGAATGGACCAGTTTCAATTTTTGATACTGAACTAGTTGATAATTGGGTTTAACATTAAGTATATTTCAGAAGAAAAAAAATTAAGTGGGGACTACATCCCTTTGTGGAGGAGAATCCTATAATAATTAGATACACTTAGTATTGAGAGTCAACAAGAATTAGGGGACCTTAATTTGTAGTTGCGAATAAGGGTCTCCTGGAATGGTTCTGATGTGCCGGTTAGATATGCTACCACTGTTTCTCAAAAGTAGAATCAACTATGTCCTATTTGCTTCTGGTATCTTTGTACTATTTCTGTTATATAGGCAGTGTAAGACATACCTCCTTTTACCATTGATAGTTATGGTTCTCTCTCTGCAATTGCAGAAAGTAACTGTGATTGCCATGACTGTCACAAGCTCTCTTGGGAGGAGAAAACTATTTGCACAGATAAATAGCTTCATTGCTGTTTTTATCCTGGCTGGACAACTGACATTGACAGTAAGTTATCCTTGATATCAGTTGATCGCAGCTTTTCTCATGTGTGCTTTACTATTCTGCCTAGATTGAGGAAGTTGATCACAAGTTTATTTAATAATCGTAAATCCCTATGTTGATGTGTTTTTTTAATTCTTCAGCTAATTTTTAATGTGAAGAAAGCTCCAACTTCACTTTTGAACTAATTTTCTTCATCAATGTATTGTATCATCCTTATTATATTCCATTTAATTTCTCTTGATTTGAATTATCAATGAAATACAGGGGCGCATCCTTACTATAGCAGGGGTCACTATAGCTATATGTTCTGCACCTGTTGTTGCCTGCTCAAATTTGGTTGCTATTGCTGTTTGGCCAACTTGGGTAGCCGTTGCCATCTGTGAGACTCTGCGAAAGGTCTTTCAAGTGCCTTTTCCATACCTACCTTTGTTGTTTAATTTAATCATGCAGGTTATTGCTGTGGTTGAGAAGCTCTCTGGCATGTTGAGGATGAAGTTTCAAGTTCCAGAGTTAATGGAGATAATGAAGGAACAAATTGAAGTTCATTGTAGATTACGTTTCTTATGTAGTTCATATCTTTGCAGGTGGTTACTTATGTGGTGACGAGGCCTGGAAGAGAACTCCTATTTACTGTAGTCTCGCAGGAGGAAAAATACAAAGCTAAGGTCCATTAATATCTGTACATTTATACTGTATCATTTCTTAAAAATCACACACAGTCGAATCATGGCTGCTAAGATCACAACATGATGCAGGTATGCATTGATGTAATCGTTCAACGTCTAGGAGATGCTACAGCAGCAGGAATTTACAAACTGCTCTTCAGTACACTCCATGAGAGGACATCAACGGTGTCCTTGTATGCCCTTCCGGTATGTACAGTGTTAATTTTTTTGTCACGGTAGATCTTTATGCTCCTTGCATTAGTTTTGGTCTGTGCTATCCCTTGCATGTTGGACCATCAGAGAACGCATTCAATCCGCAGACTCAGACATTCCTTTTCTGTTTTTGGGTTCAGGTTTGTTTAGTGTGGATAGTCACGGGTTTCCATTTAGGACGGCGACAAGCACAATTGGCGAGGTTCCATATTGTACTACAGAGTTCCTGAAAAGCTTTTCCACAAAAGTTTTCATATTTGTAGCACTAGTTGTTAATGAATGCCATTCCTGTTCCTAAGCTACGGAAATCATTGTAAATCTTTTCGTACCTACTTGAAAATTTACACACACACTAACAATTTCTTATTTATATAAATGTGAAAAACAGAGCTTTCAATGAATTTGGTTTTCATATTATCTTATATTCATATCAGATGAAGTCCTAATATTGAAATTCTAACTAGTAAATTAGGGATAGGGTATCTATAGTACTCAAAAACAAAACAAAAAACTTTTGAAAATACAATGTAATAGGGTAAATAAAGAATAAGATGAATACATAAGCTAAAGGAGCATCTGGCATTCAAAATAAAGAAAAGGGGATGTTTTGCTAAGAAGGAAAAAAAAAACTTGTAACCATAGAGATACGAAAATTAATACTCAACACACCGCAAGATGTTCATAAAAAATATAAAATATTGTAAAAGAAAAGTTATATAAAATATAAGAAAATCTAGAAGATTTGGAAACTTATTTCAACTCAAATTAAGGTTGAATAAAAAGTATTAGTCCATATGTATAAAAGAACCTACATCTGACAGTATAGTACTTGTATTTGAAGTCCGATTATTGTATAAATAGGCACTGCAGTGTCCTGCTATGAGCAATGCCATTGCCACAGCACCTTTCCTCAGCTCCTGGATATCTATCAGTCCACCATCTGCAAAGCTTTCTTCCTTCTGTGAAGCTGCTGATGATACAAATTCAATACAGGAAGTCATTAAGTTTATCGACCAATAATCAGCATCAATGAAAAGAGAAAAGTTTAACAATGATGACTGGTTGTTTGTTACATTACAGATGCGTTATGGAAAATTACCACTAAAAGGCTAAAGTCGTCCAAATGGAGTTGTAGAACTTACCCAAATGATTTTAAGTTCCACGAAGAGCACGTACACGTTCCTGAATCAAGTTCCTCTCCCAATCTGCAACGTCTTCAAATGCATGATCCGGCAGACTCTCAAATGGCTCCTTCCCTGGATCATTTTTGGCCAGATCATATGTGGCTCCTCGTATTGATCTTTTATTGGGTCCACAAGGTCTCTTAGAAGTTAGTGCATCATATGCTTTATTTAGCTGTTTCATGGGAACAAAATGAGAACCAGTAAATGTTCCCAACTATCATTGTCAATATTAGCAAGATCTGATGATTATCTAAATTCAAATGTTGATCCCAACTTCATACATTTCACGTTCACTCAGATTTTATAAAGAACATCATAGCAAATACTGAACACAAAAGGA
This sequence comes from Erythroxylum incrassatum, assembly GCA_026546855.1. Taxonomy (NCBI): domain Eukaryota; kingdom Viridiplantae; phylum Streptophyta; class Magnoliopsida; order Malpighiales; family Erythroxylaceae; genus Erythroxylum; species Erythroxylum incrassatum. The sequence continues at coordinate 18,820,316 of JANVCL010000212.1, read as the reverse complement.
AAGGAAACAAGCAAGGAACTACACAGGACTCACATTCATGTCAGAGAACCAAAACATGTAGGCAATTGCAGCAGCGGGAGCCCTTCCAAGTCCAGCTGTGCAGTGCACATATACCCTCCCTTTTCCCTCAGAAATAGCCCATTCCAGTGATGAAACAGCATTTGGTAATATACTTCTCAAGGAATCAGGATCAAAATCGATTGCCTGTTATCTTTCCAAATTCACTTAGTTAGCAGAACGCACATCATGCAAACAATTTAGTGCATAGTCATAAAAATAAAGTATTCTCATAAAGTATGACTAAGACTCGCTTACAGGCCTTCTCATATGACGAATTCCAACTTCTCGGCATCTTTGTATAATGGACTTCAAATCAATACCCCAATACTCAACATCCTTATCCTGCTGCAAATTAAGAATGTAAGCCACATTCTCAACATGTTTCAAATGTTCTATGTCCTCAGGTTTCTGTGGCTGTGACCCCATGATCAGATTATTAGTTATCAGAGTGTAATTCATACCTGAAGGCAGGATATCAGTCATTGGATAACTTAGGAAACAATTAATATACAGTAACAGGAAATGAACAAAAACGTAGCTAATTTTCACAGCAAAACTGGGAAGTTCATGTTTTAATCCTTAATCTAGCAGCGTAATCAAGCTCTAAGTATACTTCACAGTTGATGATTGTATTAGCTATTATGAGATAACAGCAGCGAACGTATCTAAAATGCATTTATTGGTAAATCTAAGAACTGACACACAATATGGATCATACGATTGGAAACCTTTGCTGCGACATGTTACAAACTGGGCAAGAAAAGCATTACGAAAGTATGATACGCAGTTCAGGTTCGTCAAACTACAAAATAATAATGAAACAGTTTGCAAATTCACATAGTATTGGTATTTTTTTAATCTTATCACTGAATTTAGAGGAATCGCAGCCTAACTCAGGGACGAGAAATTCCATTAAATAGGTAAAAACCTAAACAGAATCATAGAAAAAGAGTAACGGAACATTATCCATGTTAGGCATTGTGTTCCTGAGCCAAATCACATTGCTTCTTCCAAACATACAGCTAAAGCAATGCAATTTAGATACAGAAGAAGGGCAAATTAAACATTGATTCATTCAAGGTTTACAGTAAATATGAATTACGACGGATCGAACAATTCTGGAGAGTGGGAAGTAAGAAGCTTCAAGGAGGAAATAGTATTAGATTGCAGCAAAAAAGGCATAAAATCACCATAATCGGTAAACAAGCGATAAGGCCGAACCGTATTCTCCCAAAAACCCAATCTGTGGTTTCATTTTATAACATTAATCTATTGTTGTGTGATCAATGTTAGAGGAAATAACTAAGATTACACTCACCCATATCCACACCATATTAAAGTTCAAAACTTCAGGCGGCAAGAGAACATACAACCGATAAATCCCCAATGAAATTGCTAATGCACCGGAAAGATAAAAACAAAGTGGGGATCCAAGAAACAAACTAACCAAGATCATGGTGATATTCATATGGGTTTCTCATCATTCTTTTCATGGCTGTATTATACTCTTCCATTCTGTTCCTTGACCTCAATGAATCCTCTTTTTTAATGGGTTTTCTGCCAATGTCGCTCTCTGGTAGCTTACAACTGATCCTACCAATCGTGGAACACTTGTTGGAAACCATAAGACTACACCCTGAAATCTGCTTCACTGAAAACACTTCATTTACCTGAGGAGGGCGTGTGAAAACAGAAGAGATGGAAACGTTACAGAAAACTCCAGTCATTTTCCCTCTGTTTTTCTACGCCTGATCTTTCTCTCCAAGCATGCGGGTGTCATATGTTAGACAGAACGTCTATACATTGACTACAATGCCCTTCCATATCCTATACTCTTAGAACCTCTACAATAAAACCTCTATAAATTAGTGCCTGTTTTGATTCGGTTTTTCGAAGTTTCAAAAGCACTTTTTTCACCGCAAAAGTTATTTTAAGGAAAAAATGGTTGTTTGGCTGAAAACTTCAAAAGTGTTTTTACAGTAGAAACAGTTTTTTTAAAAGCCAAAATACAGCTTTTTCAAAAACTAAAATTTGGAGCTTTTCTGAAAAGTTCTAAATTTTAGCTTTTTCTAGTAGACAGTTTACATCACTTTCATAAATAACGTTTGCGTCACTTCCGTAAATATTTGGTATTGGGTATGTATGCAGACGTCGCCAAAACACCAAGACACCAGTCTCTTTCTTCTGTACTCACAGGTTAGATTCATATTTGGTATTGGGTATGTATGCAGACGTCGACGTCTGCGTATACCTACTATGAGCTTGTACTTTACTGTCCAATCCTTCTTCATACTGTTCTTCTCTGCCAGATTTTCGTTTGATGAACAATCGTACAACAAATAGCCTACGAGTTTGTTGTGGCAAAATCCCAACACTCGAATCAAATTCTTATGCCTTACATAGCCTAACTGTGTTACGAATTCTGAAACTTTCTTGATTCCCTTGCTTTCAAGTTCAATCTTTTTCATCAAGACTGTAATTCCTGTGGGCAAAATAACTTTGCTGGTGGAAGCTGATGGTGGAGAACCTACTGGTATTGTTTCAGTGGAACTATAAAAAGGTAAATGAAGATAAGGAATGGGGACCCATACCCATTCCCTCCATCTTCTTGTACGTTTATCTTCCACTACCACAGCCTCACTGAACCCCAACACTTTATCTTATTCTAATTGTCTCTTCGCCGCCGGTAGTCCTCGTTGGTCTTCCAAGAGCGCCGCTCTTAGTACGTCGGCTGGATGCTCCAGATTCGACTTCAACTTCGACTTCGACGTTGATGAAGATGAAGATTTGGCGCGGAAGCGGAGGACCTGGTGGTCCGATGACGTTGCTGACGGTGGTGGTGACTTTTTGGTCATTGATGAAGAAGAAGAAGCAGATGGGTTTTGGGTTCTCAAGGTATGGGAATTAAAAAGACAAGTTGAATTTGCGTCATTGGAAAGCTTTCACCTTTTTTTTACATTTGTAGTATGTGGATAGTGAATTTAAGTAATTGGTTTTTCTAAATATTATGAATGCTTGTGATGTTGAGATGTTTACGAGGAACTGGAATTTGCTTGTAGAGATGTGAATTAAGTAATTTGTTGTAGCCATTAAATCTGAATTTGGTTGGAATAATAGTTAGCTTGAGCTTGATTGGTGTAGTATATGCTAAAGTGAGGAAGAGACCAGTTACAGCAAAAAGAAATGAGAGAAAAAGAGAAGAAACGAAGGGTGAGAGCAGAAGGGGGAGTTACCAATCATGGGTAGGAACAGATCATGATTCATTCACAAAGGGAAAAAAAGAGGAAACCAGGTTTGGTGGATGGGACGAGCTAGATAAAATGAATGGTAAGGTCCCCAAAGGAACACCAGTTCGTGATGAAGATGGGCTACAGAGGAAACAGAAGTTTCAAAATAGAAATAAGCTTAGTAGTGTCAGAGACACACCATTGCTATTTAGGCTTCTGATTGCTGCTTTCCCATTCTTGGCTTCCTGGACTAGGTTTCTTTTCTGATTACAATGATGGACAAATTGTAAATTACATTATGAAAAAGTCTTTAATCATTAATTAGATAATGCTCTAAATCATCCGAATATATTCACTACAATGCGCATCTAACTCATAAACATCAAACAGATGTATACTTAATTTGTTTAGGACAGGTTGCTCATTGAACGTGTACATGGAATTGTGAAAGTTCTTTGAGCCAGCAGTCCAGCACCATAAAGATAATATACTTGCTCTCATAAAAACCTCGGGGTTGTGGTAATCTTCTTTTGTCTACTTGTCTAAATTTAACTTGTCTTGATTACCACATAATGTTGGCGCGAGATTTGAGTTTTGGTCGTCGTAGTCATATGATTATGATGATGATGATTCCCATTTAATCAGTATCTTCTGTATTTATTAACGATATAGAAGAAGAGAAAGGGGAAAAAGTTGCAAAGCGTCCTGCCAACTTTACCGTGTTATTTGCAAAGACATGTAACATACGAAACGGCCCGAATCTTTAATGCCATTAAGGGCCTGGGTGTGTTGTCGTTCCATAAGGAGCTTCGAACTGAACAACAAGAAACCAACTAGCTGTAACTTATCTGTTGCCTTTTCACTCTTAAAACCCCGAGAATGGAACCCACCTAGAACTTCTCTACCATTTCAAATCAATAACAAACCTTTAAACACTTGAAAAAACCAATTAAAAGCATCGCCTTTTGATTAAATCGATTGACCAGGCAAGCAAACCGATCCTCTGTTCCGACAAGGAGTTAGCTGTCGTAACCGTGTGATGGGGTCTTTAATTTACCCACCTCTCTTTTTGCTTCCAATCTTCTTCTTCTGTGTTACAATGGCAACTTTTGATCCAATCCAAGAAACCCTCCTTCTATGCCTTTCTAATCATTCCTCAGAATCCCCAACACCAATTTCTCAAGTCACATACTTCCCCAACAACCCTTCTTACCCGCCTGTTCTGCAATCTTACATTAGAAACCTCATATTCGCATCCGCATCCACCCCTAAACCTCTGTTCATTGTGACCCCAACCCACGTCTCTCACATTCAAGCTACAATCATCTGCTCAAAAATTCACGGCCTTGAAGTCCGGATTCGTAGTGGCGGCCATGACTATGATGGCCTTTCGTATGTATCAAGCAAGTCATTTATCCTTCTTGACTTGTTCAATTTCAGATCAATCAGGGTAGACATAGAAAATGAAAGCGCTTGGGTCGAGTCAGGAGCTACACTGGGAGAAGTTTATTACAAGATTGCTGAAAAGAGCAATCTTTTTGGATATCCAGCTGGTGTTTGTCCTACCGTGGGTGTTGGAGGTCATCTAAGTGGAGGTGGATATGGCAACTTGATGAGAAAGTACGGTTTGTCTGTTGATCATATTGTGGATGCTGTTGTGGTCGATGCAAGTGGCAGAGTTTTGGATCGAGAAGCGATGGGAGAGGATCTGTTCTGGGCTATAAGAGGTGGCGGAGGAGCTAGTTTTGGAGTTATCGTTTCATGGAAAATTAGGCTGGTTCTTGTCCCAGAAATTGTGACTGTTTTTAGGATTGAAAAAACATTGGAACAAGGAGCTTCGGACATTGTTTACCGTTGGCAATTTGTTGCTGAAAAAATAGATGAAAACCTGTTCATAAGGGTGGTATTGATTCCTGTCATTAAAGGGGGTCAGGAAACAATCAAAGCCAAATTCAATGGCTTGTTCCTTGGTACCTCAGAGAAGCTTACTGCTTTAATGGATGATCAGTTTCCTGAATTGGGTTTATCGCTTAATGACTGCAAAGAAATGAGCTGGATTGAATCAGTGTTATTTTGGTCTAATTATCCGAAAGGAACATCTCTGGATGTTTTGCTTGAGAGACATTCTCAGACAGAGAAGTTCTTGAAGAAGAAATCAGATTATGTGCAGGAGCCTATATCTAAGATTGGTCTTGATGGGTTGTGGAAGAAAATGATCCAACTACAAAAGCCAGTATTGACGTTTAATCCTTATGGAGGCAAAATGGCTCAGATTTCAGAGACAGAAACCCCCTTTCCGCATAGAGCAGGCAACATTTACAAAATCCAATACTCAGTCAACTGGAAAGACGGAAGTGTTGAAGTACGGGAACGCAATTTGGAGCTAATTAGAAGGCTTTATGACTATATGACACCTTATGTATCGGAATCACCAAGAAGTTCATATCTCAACTATAGGGATATAGATTTAGGTGTGAATGGGATTGATAATGTAACTTATGAAGAAGCTAGCATTTGGGGAATGAAGTACTTTAAAGGCAATTTTGACAGATTGGTGCAAGTAAAGACAAGAGTGGATCCAGGCAATTTCTTTAGGTACGAACAGAGCATCCCATCTCTTGAAACCTCCGGGAAGAGTTGGATGGCGGAGTAGAAGCCAAAACCTGGTTCTGAAAGCTGGAAACAGGCTTCATTAGGGTCAAATTGATAAAGGAGTTAATTTATTGTTTCAACTATACATTGAAAAATCTACTTAGACAATATAAAAGCATGGATATTCAAGCTGTTGTCTCAACATGATGTGTATTTACATGTATGTATTATAGCTAAATCCAATTTGCATTTCTTCTTTCATCGTTAGTCATTAATTGGCAGTATTCCTTTCCCTGTTTCGTTGTTTATTTATACCTAATTTCCCTACTCTTCCATGTACAGTTATTCATTACAATTAAACCTTAAGGAATGCTAAGTTGCAAGTTAGTGCAAAGTATTGTACATTGAATGGGTCTATAAGTTTTTTTCTTTTAAAAAAATTAAATTGAATTAATGAAGAAATTCAAAAGGTACAAGGCCTCAAACCAGGATAACATACAAGCAGGAAAGTCTTGTGTGCACTCTCTAAACAAGCTAAGTGAGCCAATAAAATCAAAACATTAATTTAATACAATTAACTTCTTTTCACAAGTATCTTTTAGGAACTAATCTAAAAGGGAAAAGATTCTTTGTACAAGCTTCAAGATTAAGACTTGGTCAATTACTTATTCAAATTGAATACATACACTTATGTGTATATTAGTTGGCATTTGACTAAGTCAAATAGTTAGTAATTAAGTCATATGCTTAGTTGCATAGGAGTTGCATTTTGCTAGGATTCTTGGTATGTATGAGCTGTCGCTAGACAGAAATTTTTTGCTCATGTACTAACCTCCTTTGTAACCCTATATATATAGAGTTTTGGATTTCCTTTGTAAAAGTATGTGTGTGCAAGGAAAAAAGGTGTCGAGAGAGAGAATTGATAATTAGAACTAACAAGTTGATTGTGTTGTAAAAGACTATAATAAAAGCCAAGATTAATAAAAGTGTTGTTTCTTAGATGATTAAAGTTCTTTGTTGAGTGATTTGTATTTACTCCATTCCATACAATTATTTTGGAAAATTATTGCTTGAAATTTCCCCACATTTGGTGTTTAGAGCTAAGGGTTCGTGATGGCATCAAATATGGGAGGAGAGAATCAACAACAAATACAATCGATACAGACAAAACAAATTCTTCCACAGGTGCAACAAGTGCAATCAACAATTTTCAAATTTGATGGAAAACATAATTTTCCAATATTGAAACATATGATGGAATTATGTTTGAGAAGTAGTGGTTATGGGGAAATCTTAGGAAAAGATTTTGATGAAACAAAAGAAGCAACATCAGTTGCAAAAAGACAACAAGTGGATCGTGCTTGTTCACTCAACGAAAAAGCTTTGTTCCTAATTTGTCAGTCAATTGAGTTGGTAGTTCTTGAAAAAAAATTCCATGCCAAAATAGCAAAGGAGGCTTGGAAGATTTTAAAAAATACATATGAAGGTACAAATCCAATGAAATGAACATGATTACAAGGACTAAAAAGGCTATTTGAGTTAATGGAACATGATTACAAGGACTAAAAAGGCAGTTTGAGTTAATGGAGCAACCCTATAATGAAAGCATTCGTGATTATTTTTCACGAATTAATAAGTTGGTAAACGATATGAAAAACAATGGTGACAAAATTCCAAAAAAAGGAAATCATGGAGAAAATCATGGATACTTTAACAAGTAGATACGATTATGTGGTGACTGCCATTGAAGAGTCAAAAGATCTTAACACGATGGCACTAAATGATCTTCAAGCATCATTAGATTCACGTGAAATGTGAATGAATGAAAGAATAAGCAGCATAATTGATCAAGCTTTAAAAGCTCAATCAAATTTAAAGAACACAACGTTTATAAGAAAAACATAGTGCAACCAAAGAAGTCAAACTTCAAGAAATGAGGGAGGAAGGAACTTCAAAGCTGGTTCCAATCAAAGAACAAGATGCAACTTGTTTCAAAATAAAATAACTATGCAGTGCTATAAATGCAAAAAGCATAGGCATCTTTAGTACGAGTGTAAGTAACATATTCAATGTCATAATTGTAAGAAAGATGGTCACTATAGTAAAGGAGGTCATGCTAAAGCAGAAAATGATTGAAAAAATTATGCTAAAGTGGCTTAAAAAGATGATAGTACAAAAATTGTGCTAGTGATTAGTCATATAATTATTAATAACAATGACTATCAATGGTTGTTAGACACGGTTGTAGTAGTCATCTAAGTGGAAAAAAATGAAGATGTCAACAATTAAAGTTCTGGAAAAAGGAAAGATTGCCGTCAAACTTAATGATGGATTATTGAATTTTACTTGGTTCAGTCGGATTTTGCTGAGGTTGAACGTCGTTGTTTTGATCCATGGTTTGTGCGATTCTGACTGTGAAATACCTGCAAAATAAATAACGGCAGGCCGGGAGTTGATTCCTGGGAGGCCTCTCCGACGCTCAAGTTAGTGTTTTTGTCTAGGTTTTTGTTGCTAAAACTATAGAAAAGTAGAGTTGTAATCTCATACCTGTGTCATGGTAGAATAGTACCTTATATATGTTATAGATTGCCACTAGGTTTAGGTATTTACGTTGATCATTGTGTTTGCATGGGAGTCTAACACCTGATGGGTCGAACGGGCCGTGGACATGTGGAGATGGGCCAGGGCCTAGCACAGCCGACCCAACCATAAGCCCCCTACTCCTCGAGTCTGATCGAAGAGAAGGGTCGAAGGAGTACGCAAAGATTGTGCGGCCCATCTGTGTGACGACTCGTGGCGAAGCTGGTCGATCGGAGATCAGCGCCCTATATGCAGTAATTCTTGCTATAACAGGGAACTGATCGGACTAGCGAGCCATCATTCGGGCGACAGCTGGTCGATCTATTAAATCGTGTTAAGGAGGGGCGATCGATTGGCTTATGCCGAGATAGGGCGGTCGGTCGGTCGTCACTGCCTGGGCATAGGCTAGGTTTAATTATTACTTGACGATTCGTATCTTCTAGGCGCCGTTAAAAGTCTGAAACGGTGTGCCCTCTCAACTGTCGCACAGTCATCATACGTTGGGACCGATTGAGGGTGTTGAAATCCAAAACGCCTGGCGTGATTATTATTAACGGTCTGCATCTTCTAGGCGCCACTGAAATTTGAAACGTCGCGTCTCTTGGACCATTGTACATTTATCGCTCGTTGTCACATATGTCCCTTCGTTTGCCGCGCTGTTCCAGCCGCTTAGATTTTTCCACGTGGTCAATCCGGATTGGTATGTTTATTCGATTGATACTATAAATCCTGGGACGGATAGTTTTTTCTCATTCTGTATGGCTTTTCTTAACCTCTGTCCTTTGTCTTTTCGTCTCTTCATCCCTTGTTTCCAGAATGCGTCTTTCACTATCATCCCCACTCCGAATTTCAACCATCAACCAGATGTGTCCTTTCTCCCTTTTTTTGTCCAAAATTGCCTTACCAATGGTTGGGTCGTCGGAGAACACGAGAAACAAGATGAGGGATGAGATCATGCCTTTTTTCAAAAGAAGAAAGGGAATAGTCAAGATAGAGCGAGAGGTAGTTCCTAACGATCGAGATAGAGTGAGAGGTAATTCCTGACGAGGTCCTGTGATGGTGAAAATTGTGGGCTTGTAAAGAATTTGGCTGTCACAGGACTTGTCAGCATAAACATATCAGGACCTGCGAGAGACAGGTCGCTTGACTCTAGCATGGAGGAGCTCGTTGATGATACTAGTAGTAGACTGGGCAGGAAAGATATTTTTGTAGTAGATTGGGTAGGAAAGATGTTTCTTTTCTAAGTAAAAAAGGCTCATCTGGTCGAGCTTGTGACCAAGGCGGACTTATTGGAAATAAAAAGAATCTTATTCTTATTATTCGTTTGTCTTTTCAATTTTACCGGATGAAGCTTCGAACTATCGCTGGCTTTATATGATAGGTTACCCTCTCAGATAGCACGTAGTGAACTAACACGTCTGATGCAAGTCGGTCGATGGTTCGGTCCAATGCGAGCCGATCGGTCGGAATTAATATTCTCAATATCCCCTGTTTCCAAGGATCTTGTCTTAGAATCCAGGTCAAACCACGTCAATGTCGAGCGATCCAAGATCTTATCTTGGCATCGCGTGGTTCCAACATCTTGTGTTGATAACCTTGTCGATCGATGTCGAACGATTGGTCGATTGTCGAACGATTAGTCTATCGTCAACCAATTGGCCTATTGTCGAACGATTGGTCATTTATCGAATGATTAGTCTATTGTCGACCAATTGGTCAATTGTCGAACGATTAGTCGATTGTCGAATGATTAGTCGATTGTTGAATGATTAGTCTATTGTCGACTGATTGGTCGATTGTCGAACGATTAGTCAATTGTCGAAGGATTAGTTGATTGTCGAATGATTAGTCGATTGTCGAACGATCCAAGATCTTGTCTTGGTATCGCGTGGTTCCAACATCTTGTGTTGGTAACCTGGTCGATCGGTGTCGAACGATTGGTAGACTGTCCTGCCCTTAATTGAATTTAACTAAATTGCTTCTGCCAAGAAATCTGAGATTCTTTATTGATGACGGCGAAAGTGTGGACCATTAAAAAACCTGACTGTCAATGCCAGGAAAAAGGTTCCCACAACAAATGCGTACACATTAGTAAAATGTGAGATAGAAGAAATAAAGCGAGCTTATCTATTGATAAAATGCCTTCAAGTTTTGAGAACTCCAGGGCCTCGGCAGAATTTTGCCATTCATGTCGCGCAAGATATAGGAGTCGTGTCCGGTTTGTTTGACCACTTGATAAGGTCCTTCCCATGCTTGCCCGAGCTTTCCAGGATGTTTCCCGGCCGCTTCTGCCTTTCTTAGAACATAGACGCTAACCTTTATGTCGCTCGGCCTCACCCTTTTGTTGTAGAACCTTGTTGCTTTTTGTCTGATGGCTTCTGACCGAGCGGGTGCTCTCTCTCTGTCTTCACTAAGGAGTACTAGCTCTGCCCTGCAGGCCTCATCATTACGCACCTAAAACCCAAGAGGAGGTTGAACGCATGCGTAACATTCCATATGCTTCGGCAATTGGTAGTTTGATGTATGCAATGTTGTGCACTAGACCGGATATCTGTTACGCAGTGGGACTGGTAAGCAGATTTCAGTCCAATCCAGGAATGGAACATTGG
>JANVCL010000212.1:18780835-18809148 GCA_026546855.1 Erythroxylum incrassatum | reverse complement strand
ATGATGATGATGATGATGATGATGATGATGATGGTGGTGGTGGTGGTGGTGGTGGTGGTGGTGGTGGTGGTGGTGGTGATGGTCATGATGGTGATGATAATAATGATGTGATGATGATGATAAGATAATTAAAAATTATTGGTGATAAGAGAAAAAAGGAATTTTAACCTTCTAATTATCAATGGACTGAAGACAATAAGGATTTTCTTAATCAACAAGGCTATTATTATAAAGGATCAAAAATATGAAAATATCCCACTGAATACAAACCAAAACATATCTCATTAGGAAATGATGGAATATTAAATCTAGATTGTACACTAAACGCAAAAGATTTAATTTTAGAATGGTTTAATCGAATTCAATTATTATTACAAGTAGAAAAACCTTTCAGAGATTTATATAATAAAGATTCATTATGGAATTTTACCCTTTACAAAACTACTGGTATATTACAAAGCTTTCTTCAAGAAATTGAAACAGTATTAAGAAGTACATCTCATTTTCAAAAGACTACTACAGATGTAGATACGTTTTATGTCATTGCAAGCGAAATATATAAGTAATTCTTAGGTAAAGATATCATATTACATAAGGAAGAAACTACCAATGCAAATAGATTGAAAGCACTAAGACACCTAAACAATATAAGAATTTGTGATATATGTTATTTAGGAAATTATATTTGTTAATTCCAAACATATTATTATAAACTAGCAAGATCTGAAAAAGAAATGTATATACATATTTTTATTCAAAAATTACCCTATCCCATGAACCTCAAAATACAACAAAAATTTCAGGAACGTACAGATAATCACACAATTGCTCATAATTTAGGTGGAGCCATTTTACTTACTTAAGAACTACTAGCTGAACAATGTCTAGAAAGTAACTTAAACGAACATTACAACATCAAAATTTACAACCTTATTGTGCTCAAAAAGCAGAAGTACCTCAACAATATGGTTATGAACCAATTAGATACAAAAAACATTTCAAAAAAAACACTTTAGACGAAAATCATATAAACCATATCACTATCTTTGGAAATGATACCCATCAAGAAAATTGAGAAATAAACCATTTAAAACATATCAAAAATATTTTAGAAAACGCAGATCTAGACAATTTCAACCAAAGAAAAAAGATTGTCCTCAAAGAAAGAAAAATTGTAAATGTTGGATTTGTAAGGAAGAAGGTCATTATGCAAATCAATGTCCAAAGAAAACAAAAAAGCAATATAAAAATAAAATCCACATTTTATATTCGGCCATCCAAAATCACTTAGAACCAACTGAATCCGAATATAATACAGATTCCACCATCTCTTCTATTTATTATTATGAATCTGACTCTCAAAACTCATCAGAATTAACAGTTGAATCCCAATACAACTTTTATTCAAGTAGTTATTCAGAATAAAAAAGTAAATGCATACATAGACATAGGAGCTACTATATGCATTGCTTCAAAACATTTACTAACTACAAGGAAAAAGTTAGAAAAACCTTTACAGATTAGAATTGCAGATGCAAGTTTCAAATTTATTTGGTATGTTAGCTATTACAATAATATACTTATAGAAAACTATACATTTTCTATTCCTTCCAATTATCAACAAGAATCAGGCTTATCTTTAATTATAGGAAACAATTTTCTTAAGTTATATAACCCATTTTGTCAATATTTACATTATATTACATTAAAAACACCATTTATTAAAACCATTAATAAAAAAATCTATTATCTAAAAATCCCTATCTACCATATGACTTATCACCAACAACTAAAATTGATAACAACAAAATTAGATTCTTTACAATTCTATCTTCTCAACAATATATCCCTTCAGTTAGAAGTAGATACTTTGCTTAACGAAGTATGTAGCGAAAACCCATTAGATCCTCAGAAAAATCATAATAACGATCTCATTACAATTAAGTTAAAAGATCCTCAGCAAGAAGTTAATATCTGAAATAATATTCCTTATACTCCTCAAGATGTAAAAGAATTTATCGTCGAATGTACTGATTTGTTAGAAAAAGGATTGATTACTCCAAGTACTAGAAAACATTCTGCACTAGCTTTTTATGTTAATAACTCAGCATAACAAAAATGAGGTAAACGAAGAATGGTTATTAATTATTAAAAATTAAATGAAGCAACTATAGGTGATGCATATAAATTACCTAGGAAAGATTATATTATCAATAAATTAAAAGGACATACTTGGTTTACCACTTTAGATGCAAAATCAGGTTGCTGGCAACTTAGATTACATGATAATACAAAAGAATTAACCACATTTACTTGTCCCCCTTAAAAACACTATCAATGGAATGTTTTACCTTTTGGATTAAAACAAGCACCTAGTATTTATCAAAGATTTATGGATCAAAATTTAGAAGGACTAGAAGAATTTACTTTTGTTTATATTGATGATATTATTATATTTTCTAATCAAGATAAACTCGATCATTTAAAAAAGGTTCGCATTGTTTTACTTCGATGTAAAGAAAAGGTTTAATATTAAGTAAAAAAGAACGTAAAAATTGCTCAACAAACTATAGAATATTTAGGTATACAATTTAGTCACGGTTATTTAAAATTACAACCAAATATACTAAATAAATTACAAACTTTTCCTGATGTATTCCTCAACAAGAAACAGGTACAACAATTTCTTGGATTATTAAATTATATATCTAATCAATGCTTTTTAAAGGAATTAGCACAGGAACGGAAAACTTTACAATTAAAATGCAGCACTAAATATCAATGGAATTGGGCACTAGTTGATACTCAAGCAGTACAACGATTAAAGGAGCTCTGTAAGCATTTACCAACTCTTTATAATTATCATCTCAAGGATACACTGCTTGTCCAATTGGATGCAAGCTTTGATACATGGGCAGGATACCTTTTGGCACAATCACCCAATCAAAAGAAGTATTTACTTTGCAAGTATATAGACGGGACATTTAATCTGAAGTATCCAATTCATGAAAAAAAATACTGGTCTGTCTCAAAACATTGAGAAAATGGCGCATAGATCTATTACCGATTGAATTTACAATTCAAACGGATTCCAAGTATTTATGTGGATTCATCAAGTACAATATTAGAACCAATTATAATCAAGGTCGTCTTATCAGATGGCAATTGGAATTGAATCAATTCAATTTCATGATTCAATATATTAAAACCACTAACAATTTCCTTGCTGATATACTTACAAGAGAATGGAAGCAGTTTTAAAACAATTAGAGGATACTTTGATACAGAAAGAAATAGAACTTATAGACCTCCAACACAAAATTTCTATTATCACCAAAGAAATTAACCGTCTCAGCACCACCATTTCTCTACTAAAAGAATAAGACCTTCCAGTACTAGTACCAAAAAACACTTCATCTGTACCAGATCAGCAATCACCATCCTCTAGTAGCCAACCCACTAGACCTAAAACACCAGTCTGTACACAACCTGAAAGCCTTCCGAAACCAGCATTATCTTAAAAATAGCAAGATCAACAAGAATAAAAAATCTATGTTATCTATAATGGACCAATGGCAAGAATATATGACCAATGGCATCAAGGAGCCATACATATTACTAGAAAAAGTGCCATTATACACAAAAGTTTCTCCTCCAGACAAGAAGCAGAAAAATCATTACAAGAATTCAGAAATCCACCTCTTCACCCTCAATACAAGACAGTACTTACCACTACTTCAACCATTCCTACCAATATAAAAACACTTGGCAAAGCTATAGATTTAGAAAGAATCCATACACTTCCTACAAAAGCAGTACAAGAAGAAGCAAGAGTGCTCACATCAGAAATGTTTTGTGACTATTTTCAAGCACTCAACGAATGGATTGACGAAATGAAAAAGTTTTAATATTATCCAAAAAATTGAGGAAGATATAGACCGAAAGCAATTATTTTCCCTAGAGCTGATCCACTAACTACTTATTTATTATTTCAGAGTGGATTCATCGATATAATTTATGTTCAAGATTTACAACTTTTATCAGATTTTCCTCTCAGTTTCACTCATATAGTCAAGAATTACAAGGAACGATTTGCTAAGGATAGAGAAATCTTCATTAAGATCTATAGCAGTTATCCCATTTTTGAAGAAGCTAAAGTAGACAGAAGCACTATGGCAGCTATCAGATTACCACGAATTGCTTATTTACAAATTAGAGTCGGTAATGGCATTTATCCACCATTAGACGAACCCCCAAGATATGAATTCCATTGGGACACCATTAATAAAATCAATCTCAACTATTTAGAAGGAGTTTTTAATCAATGCAATCGCATCACCAGGGATTTAATGTTGAAAATCAACTACAAAGGACCACAGATGATTATACTTTTAGCATACAAGGCACCTATCAGTCAAGAAGCAATCCATATTATTCAACAATTTAGTCAACCATTTACTCAGATGGATGGAATCTTTGAACACCTGTCCGAAGCATGGAAGTATGCAATCTGTAATCAACTACGAGAATATCTAGATCATAAGTGTCTCCACTGTCCTACTACATCCAATCAAGAAAAAGAAGACCCCGACGAAGCACTTATCATTATTGAGGAGTAAAGGAAGCAAAAGTAAAACAGACAAGTATGCAACACACAAGTATGTAGGTCCACCATGTGACCAACACAGCTGTAAAAATGTAAGTTATTGTACGATAGCATCTTTACTTTGCTTTGCTTTACTTTACTTTAAAATCTTTCAGCTTTTACTTTTCTTTATGTCAAGTTGGCCGGCCTCATTGTTTTGGCCTTTAGTTCTTTTCTTTTCCTATATATGTAAGCGTCTGAGCTCTCAGTTGGGCATAAGAAACTACATAAACATTCTGTTTGCTCATCATTTCTCTTCATGATTTCACCTATGATTGGCTTTCAAGCGTAAATGAAACAGGTATATGCAGCAGTATGATTGTTTAGCTTTTTATCACATATAGACTAGCATTATATCATTCTTATCCACAATCTCTCTTATACTTATACAGCATAAGCACATCATCATGGCAACAAGTTATTTTAACTGAAAACGATCACTCAAAGTACTCATAGCAGAAACCTATGTTAGAGAAGTAGAATTATCATCTCTTATCATCAAGTATCATGCACAAAACAAAGCAGCACATAGCACGTTTATAGATCCCATTTATATTCAACCAGTCGATCATCCATTATATCGACAAGACGAAGCTATTAAGAAAGAAGCACTCAGTATTATGAAAGACACAGCTAGACTTATTGAATTAGCTCAAGCACTTCGCACAGACATAGTTCAACTTAGAAGTTATTATGTATCTTTGATTAAGCAGCTTATTGATTAATAAAATGTATTTTGAACTCAAGCACCATCTCAAACAATTAATTTGCCTTTATCAAGACATAGAATTAGAACAATTAAAATATATACAGATCTATAAAGAACATATAGCCATAGCAAAAGAACATCAGTATGAACAGCTGTTAGATGAAGCACGATTATTGTTATCTCAGACATTGTATATCTATGAATCAGTTAAAAAGGATAGACAAGAAGTTCAAAACAACATTCAAATACTAATTGATTAATTCATCATAACATTTTTCATATGTTTTATTGATTATTTTATTCAATCAATTTTATGTTTTATATATATATAGCCTTTAATTTGTTTCCTCATTATCAGTTTTATTTATGTTCATCCAAAAGAACTCCTTGACTTTTTATATACTTGTACTCATAATTGTTATTTAGAAACATGTCTATATTATTTATGGCAAAAATACTATCAAGACGTATGGTTACAATTCTTTCGAAATGACTTGTCCCATATGTACTGATTTAGACGAACAAATAATACATACAAAGAATCAAATTAGTCAATATCTAGATCATATACAATATAACGAAACTCATATTAATTATCTCATTTTTTTAGTAATTAATCGAATAAGTCGAAGAACATATTATGAACATTTAGCAGTAGTACAACAGTTACATCAGTTATATACCGAACATTTAGAATCATTAGAAACCATTAAGATCAATCATCAAGTATATCATTCATCAATATAATTATGATAGCTAGGATAACTAAGGATAAGGAAAAAAATTCAACTATTTTAGATGTTGATACATTATAACTAACCAAATCATTAGGAACCTTTCAAGTTTCTACTTTATTATCACAAGATAAACAAAAATAGATAGCAAAAGCCCAATTAGATTTAAAACCAGGGCAAGATATACACAAGTCAATATTGAAAAAATTCTTTAATCGTCAAAATATTATTTATTTTGGAAAAATGATTTATGAAATACCTGCTAGAATTGATCAATCTAATGGACATATTAGAATTAGTCTCATAGATCAGGAACAAATTACAAGACAATTACAGCAACTACCTAAAAATAAACGAAAGAAAATTGGATATATTCATCTTTCAACTATACAAATTTTAAGAAAATCTACATTCCAAGAAAGAATTGATTCACCCTTCAGAATGGCTATTTTAGATGAAAGAATGACAAATCTAAATGATCAAATTATCGGCATGATGAACGAAAATCTAGCCTGTGGGAAAATCAAATTCAATACACGATTAAAATTAGGAATACCTTTATTATCATCCGACTTACAAGATACTATTACTATTGCATATTAATTTTTCAAAGAAAATTTATGATATCAGGTCAATATCCCTTTTCAATTACTTATCAAATTAGTTATGCTTTAACAAACTCTCATCATAGTATCGAATTTAAAAACACAGACACTATCTATGTAGATCAACTCCTTCAAGACGTAGCAAAAGTAGGAACAAATTTTCATACAAAATTAAGACCACTTTCAGCTATACAATACCCCTTTAATAATCAACTCATGGATAGAAGACATTCATTTACACAACAATCAGCCCCAAGTTTACCTTTACTCAATAGATCTCAATCAGTAAGAATTAATAGACCCCTTCGTTTTATTAAACCTGCAAATAGAGACCCATTTATAATTACAGATCTAAAAATTGACCAAAATAAAAAATAGTTAGATACAATTCAAAATCAAATTGCAAGTCTAACCTCGTATTTACAAAATACATTATGAATACTTTGACCTAACAAATATCTGAGCTTAGCGCACAGCAAAATCAATTAGAAGTTAAATTAGATTCAGTAATAAAAATTCAAAATGAAATTCTAGAACAATTACAACAAATACATCAACAAATTGAGAAAAGACCACCAATTCCGCAGCACAACCCAAAAGTGGTATCACAATTTTAAACTTATTATTATTATTATTATTATTATTGTTGTTGTTGTTGTTGTTGTTATTGTTATTATCATCATCAATATCAATATTATTATTATAACAATAAATAATAATAATAATAATAATAATAATAATAATAATAATATTGATGATGATGATGATGATGATGATGATGATGAGTTTAATAATATAATTAAGAATAAAAAATTGCTTATGTGGGGGAGGGGTATTTTTGAAATTTCCTTATATGTTTAGTTTTTGTCCTTAGGACAAGAAATCTTGTACCATAGTCTTGGAGAAAACAAAATTTTCTGTCTTTGACCTCTAAAAATGGAACAAAAATAGGTGAGGACAACAAGCAAACACGACGGAGCATAGAACTTTTGTCTCCTTGTCATCCGTCCTCACCCCTGAGGACACTAACCAAACACTCTATTATGGTTCTAACATTTAAGAACAGAATAAAACACTTTTGTCTCCGTGTCATCCGTCCTCACCCCTGAGGACACTAACCAAACACTGTGTTATGGTTCTAACATTTAAGAACAGAACAGAACAACCCTTAACACGTGCCTAGTTTACAAAAGATGGCTTCTCTTGATTATTAAGTCATTTCCGATGTATCAAAAAAAATATTATTTAAGTCTATGCGATATTAGTTGCCAATTACTTCTGGTAAGAACTAGCTAGCATGCACAATCAATCTGGCACCAACATCTATGCTTATTGTCACCTTGAGAACGTGTCAC
Organism: Erythroxylum incrassatum; assembly: GCA_026546855.1. Taxonomy (NCBI): domain Eukaryota; kingdom Viridiplantae; phylum Streptophyta; class Magnoliopsida; order Malpighiales; family Erythroxylaceae; genus Erythroxylum; species Erythroxylum incrassatum. The sequence continues at coordinate 18,801,100 of JANVCL010000212.1, read as the reverse complement.
AAATTAATTATTAGACCTTCTTCTTCTCCGAGAAAGGTAAATAACGTTGTTTACTTGATGTCCCGAAAAATAAAATATTTCAGTAGGGATGGTAAAGGGTTGATTTTGCTAATTTTTTAATTTTAAAAATATAAAATAATATCTTTTTCTTAATGAATTCGGCCTTGAGTTGCCCAGGCACAGGCCTTCTCGAGACCTAATTCTTCTAAGCATACAAAAATGGTGAAAAACTACTCGTCTATTAGTGCTTGGTTAACTAAAAGATCTCTTTCTTCATTTTGTTTGGTGTCATTCCATCACCCGAGTGAAACCTAACTTACTAAGGTGAGAAATCCTATGACTCACCCTACCTCTATTGGAACAAAAAAAGTGATGCAAGAACGTATTTCTAAATATTGGATTAGACAGCTCTACTCTCTCTTCCCGACGTGAAAAGTTAGGAATCAAACCACTCTGGGCCTAATTTGGCTTATGGTCGGCCCGTTGAAAACACATAAATTTAGGCTCTTGAGTCAGTCCATTGTTATCCTTATATTTCATAATAAAATTGGCCCTAATATTATGAATACCATAGTGGTATCAATACCGGTATCACATTTAGTTTTGATGCAATATTACATCGGTACTAGTCAATACTAAGCACTGTTTCAGGTAATTTTTTAAATTTATGAAATAATCCTTGAATTTTTTAAAATTGCAAAATAGTCCATTAGTATAATGTAATGTATATTTTATAATTTTACATCAACCATATCTTCAAAAATTATAATCATAGAAATTTAAAATAAAAACAATTCATTTATTTTTATTAACGTTAATTTTCACATATAAATAATAATCATAATTAAAATAAAAAATTATTTAATCATCATACAAATATAAAATTAAGAACATCACCATCATTCAAATTAATTTCACCAAATGATATGTGAATGCTTTCTCATATAAGATTATCTTCTAAGTCACTCTCATCTATCAAACTCGATTCCTCAGAAGCCTAATATGCCAAAAGATCGATATTATCAATATAAATTGGATTTACTAAACTACTTGTTCTATTAAGAGTCCTAGTAAACAATAAAATTAAATTATTAAAAAATTATAAGAAATTTTATCTAACTTAATAGTAATAATAGCATACCTTTCCCAAAGCTTTAAATTGTATTGAAAAATATTAAGTCATTAAATTTTTTGTGCTTCAATCTATTCCTTTTCTTGGAATGGAAGAGTTCACATATGTTCCAATTCCTTTCACATCTTGTTGCATTAACACATTGACTTAGAATTTAAATTGCAAAACTTTGCAATTTTGTAATACCACTTCCGAATTGGTCATACCAAGAAACTGTAAGTTGTAAGACAATAAAAGTAGTGTTATAAACAAAATAAAATGATGATTAATTTTCAATAAGTAACAAAAGTGAAAAAATATACTTGGATTAAGTTTTTTCCTTTGACGAATAGCAATTAGCATCCCAAAATCAGCAAAAGCTTCCTTATAAATCTTCATTTGTGAGCTTATGAGATCTTGTATCATCTCATGGGCAACCATTGTTGTAATAGTTAATATCATTCTCCTATTAACTTCAGCTTTTTTTGTAAAACTTAGTCTGAAATAGACACTAGGATTCAAAAATGCCCCAACTACAATCAATAGGGAGTAAAGTTACGTTTCTCATCTCTTATTGATGACTACAAGATAAGGTGTACAAAAAGAAGATATATTTTTTAGATTACCCTCTTCATGGCATCATAAAAATAACTTATTTTTGCCTTTTCATCATTATTAGTCAAACGAAGTACCCTTACTAAAGACTCACAAACTCGGATGACAAATTGACATTGAGGTCAAAATTCAGTATCTTCAAGTATAATTCTGGAAACTTTCAATCTGGCATTAAACCTAGCATGCTGAGGTGCAACCCACTTAACACTTGTAAACATCTATCTCATATATTTCTTCATCATAATAAACCACTAAAGTGATAAGAAATTGTTGCAAATCTTGTAATAGTAAGATGACTCAAATTCCTACCATTGGTGATTCATTTCTCATTAAATTCAAGACTCATGCACGATCATAGATGAACTTGGTCATCTTTTTTGCTTTCAGCACAGTCTCATCAATAATAGAAAAATACCTAGCATCCCCTATATTTTTCAACATTAATTCAATGCAATTTGTAGCACAAAGAGTCTAATAAATAAATTATACTTACTTTGTAATCTTCTTCCAGCCGCTTTATAAGCAAAATTATTGTCAGCAATGAATTGAACAATATTTTCTGGCACTGATTCATTCAAAATTTTATTGAATATTTCAAATAAAGTATCAACATTTCTAACAAGGCAAGATGCATCAATAGACTTCAAAAATATTGAGCCTTTTGTAGAATAAACCAAAAAATTAATAATAGGCTAATGTATCCTATTTGTCTAACCATCACACATGATTTAACACCAATAAATAGCCCAAGTCATTGTTCTTTAATAGAGCTACTCAAAAGTTTACCTCTGTAGTCATTAATTGAAGAAGCTTTGTATCCTAAATCGTAAGAGGGTATAACATCTACAATAGGTTGATAATAATAAGACTGGTAAGCATTAAATGTTATATTTGAATCATATCACCATCTAGCCCTTGCCATATCCATATTATTGTAGGGCACTACGAATTGAAGGCTGAGCTCCAGAGAGTTTTTCATGGTGCAAAATAATTCGACATCTGCCTTCTTCTTTTCATAACATCAAGTCTATATGCAACATTCACTTCTTGTTGGGTAGGAATATTATCACCTTCAATATTTTCACTATCATCCTGAACACTAACAAACGAAATTCCACGATCAATTTCATAATTTAATCTCTTCATCCTATCTTTCTCGTGCTGATACTCTTCAAACAAAGTCTTTATTTTTCATTTCACATTATGACTCACTTTTAATATCTAAATTTTGAATGTAGGATAGTGTTGCACTATCAACATTTTATTGCAATCAAAACAAGTTAGATCTTAGGAATTCTTCCTAAAGAAGTTAAGTTGGGGTTTGAATTAATTGTTTAAAGACTTATAGCGCTCAATGTCATATCAAAATCATGGATTTTTCATGTAAATTTGTATATGTCCTAAAGACATAGGCTTAAGGTCAATCTTTATATATATGCCCAATGGCCTTTTACAATGTTTAAGATCAACACAAATCTTAAGACTTTCACCTATATTATGACAATATATAACAACATGTATGACTAAGAGCAAAATGATGATCATCTGTATTGATAAAACATACTGTCATAATACATGAAAAACATATAAATGTATGAGGAGCAAACACAGTGATCTCTAATTAATAGTGTCTAAGGACTTCAATATACTTATGCTGTACAAATGTCTCTCGAAAACAAGTGAGTGAAGTCCTTTGGTCAAAGGATCAACAAGCATATCCTCAGTCCTCAAATGCTTCACCTCAGTGTCACCTTTCTATATTATTACCTTTATGGTCAAATATTTGACCTCTAAATACTTAGACCTTGTGATATTCTTATTGTTGTTAATGAACAATATAACAAAAAGATTATCACAATATAATTGAATGGGTCTAGCCGTTGAATCAACCACAGACAATTCAGAATTAAGTTTCTGAGTCAAACCGCCTGTGAAACAGCCTCATAGCATACCACAAACTCTGCATACATAGTGGAAGAAGTCACAAGTGTCTGTTTGACACTCTTCCACAATACTACACCATCTGCTAACATGAAGATGTACCTTGTGAATTTTCAATCATCTGGACACATAGCAAAATCTGAATATGTTTAGCCTATAAGGTTTAAACTGTTGATTTTTCTGAATGTCAATATATAATTCTTGGTTCCCTTTAGACATCTCAACACTAGTTTAATTGCATTCCAATGGTCTATTCTTAGGTTAGTCAGATACCTACCCAATAGTCCAACAGAAAATGCAATGTTCTGTCTAGTGCACACTTGAGCATGCATCAAGTTGCCAACTGCACTAGAATAAGACACATTGTTCACGACCTCTGTCTTCATATAATTCTTTAGATACTGTACCAAAGATAATCCCTCGCCATAAGAGATAAGTGTTACAACAAGTTTATAATTCGCCATATTAAACATTTGCAGCACTCGCTCCGTGAGAGACTTAATGAGTGTTGAGACTTGCCTCAGTGAATATGAATACTTAGGACAAAAGATGTTTCGTTAAGGTCCTTCATTTCATAATTCCTGGCCAAAAGCTATTTAACTTCATACATTAAGGTCAAGTCATTTGATCTGAGTAAGATATCATCTACATATAAAAGTAGAAAGATAACTTTGCTTCCCCTTGCCTTATAATACAATCAACTTTCTACTGTATTTTTCATAAAGCCAAAATAGGTACTTAAGGTACTACTGTCTGGAAGTTTATTTCAAACCACATATTAATTTCTTCAATTTAAAAAATTTATCAACTTTATCTTGAGCCTTAAGCCCTTCATGTTGTTCCATATAGACCTCTTCATAAAGGTCTCTATTCAGGAAAATATTTTTAACATCCATCTAATGTAGCTCAATATCATAATGAGTTATTATTATCATAATCATTTTAAATGCATCCTTAAGGGAAAATGGAGAAAAGGTAACATTAAAGTCAATTCCTTGAGTCCTTGGTCTTGAAAATCCATATGCAATTGATAGTTTTACAATTATAAGGTAAATAAACAAGCTTTCATACCTTATTATGCTTTAGGGATTGCATCTCATCTTTCATTGCATCGTACCACATATCTGCATGAGGTCTAGAAATAGCTTCTATAAAAGTAACCGAGTCTACAACGTGTCCAATATCGTAGTCTTATTCACCTAAATAGATTATGTAGTTAAATGAGATAGCGATTCTTCTCACTCTTGTGGATCTTCTTAATTGAATCAGTTTACGTACCTTAGCAACCTTAGTTTGTGCAAGTGTGAGTTCCTATTCCTGTACTAGCATGGTATCAACACCTTGATCTACTGGTTCTGACTATACAAGTAATGTAGCACCCCACTCCCGCGCGACCCAAACCCGACATCGATGGTGATATCCGAGTCCGTGCCCGCGAGGGTGGCATGCTAAGTCACCCACTCATTCATAATTGGGTACATTTTTATTTTGATAACATAAGCACACAAGCTAACGTCCATAATCAAACTGGACATAAGCCCTTTTTATCATATAGCAGAATTTACAAAAATTCCCACATGACCAATTATGTGAATAGGTTCTAAAAGAATGACATAGTCCACAGCTTACGAAGTAAAAGCTTATGAGTATTTTGAAATATATTGATGAAACTTCTTATCGTCTACTTTTTCCTATCGTCTGCTTTTTAAACAGTAACTGAGATGATCCTTCAGTTTGCTTTTCCTATCGTCTGCTTTTTATTGACGACTTCTCATCGTCTACTTTTTCCTATCGTCTGCTTTTTGTTAACGAATTCTTATCGTCTACTTTTTCCTATCGTCTGCTTTTTATTGACAAAGCCCAAACCAAGATCACTCTTTCTACTCCTTCTATCCCCTTATTTTAAAAAATTCCCATTTCCTATCTTTTATACCCGGCAATTGTCAATGAATGCATGTACCACTATATGAGCCAGTATTCATTATGTATATGCATGTATGCTAATAAGATGCATGAGCAAAATCAATGCATTTCCTTTGTCTCTCCTTGAGCACACTTGTACAATATTTCGGGTCCTCACCTTTTATTTGGGGACGGGATGTTACAAGTAATGGATATGAAATAATTGTAGTATCCACCCTGCTATCATCTAAAGGGTGAGAAGGACCACCCTCATCATAAATATCATACTCCAAAAACTTAGCTATTTGTGATTCCACTATTCTAGGTCCTCATTCTCTACAGTAAAATTTGTATCACTTAGAATGATTAGGATATCCAACAAAATAGTAATGAGTAGAATGAGAATGCAACTTATCTTTATAAGGATTATAAGAATGCACCTCAACAGCGCAACGTATACATAAATGTGGGTGAGGCTATGCTTCCTACCTTTCCAGAGTTCAAATGACATCTTTGAAACTGATTTATTTGGGACTCTATTAAGTATGTATAAGGCAGTCTTTATAACTTCAACTTAAAGATAATCAGGTAAATTAGTCACGATATGCATTGACCTCATTATGTCCTTTAGGATGTGGTTACACTTTTCTGTCACACTATCTTGCCCAGGACTACCTGACATAGTGAACTGAGCCACTATTCCATATGATTCCATATATTTGACAAACAACCCCTTTTCTTATTTTCTAAAAACCCCCTGTTTGCCATAATATTTACCTCCAAGGTCAAATATGACAATCTTAATGAACCTTCCCAATTGGTTCTCAACTTCAACCTTAAAGATCATAAATTTTTCAGGAACTTCAGACTTTTCTTTAAGGACACAAACCTATAACGGGAATAGTCATCAATGAATGTCAAAAAAAATCTTTAATTGCGTAAGGTAACTTTACGAGGTCCACAAATATCCGTATGTATGAGGTCTTAAAAGCTAGAAGCACAAGTTGAAACCTTTTTCTTAATTTTGGTCAACTTACCCCTACAACAGTAAACACATGTTTCTAGATCATTAAAATCTAAAGCTAGGAGAATGCTTTCCTTAACCAATCTCTCAACTCTATCTCTAAAAATGCAGCCCAACCTTTTATGTCACAATATGTATGACTTATCCTTTATCAGGGGTCTCTTTCTAATAACTTGTTTAGTGATATTTGAAGAAGCATACATCTCATGTGGGGCAAGATACATTATATACAAACCATATAACAAGAAAGCATTACCAATATGTTTTACATTGAAGGAAAACTGTACAACAAAAGCATCAATGAAAAAACTATAACCTTGTTTGTCAAAAACTGATATAGAGATCAAATTATGCCTAAAAGACGGCATATAAATCATGTCATATAAAACAAGAACAAACTCTGTATTAAGATTCAAACATACATCCCTTGTATAAATTACATTAACTTTATTATTGCCCATCATCAATTTTTTCTCCTTTTTTTTATTTCTCTTGCGTGTGAATCCCTTCATTGTGGAAACAACACAACTAAAGGCTCCACTATATGGTCATTAAGGACTTGATGTGACTATAGCAAAATTAGATTCACTTCTTACAGAAGAAGCACCTACTACTTTTTACATCTAGAGGACCTTTAGCTAGATTGACCAACATTTATTTGTGGAGAGAATTTGGATTTCTTACCTTTGAATCTCTAGAGCTTTACCTTTTCCTTTCCTTTGGTTGTGACTAGGGCTGTATGAACTGTATTCTTCAACTTCTCCTCCTCAGTAACACATTGGGTAATCAAAGCATTGATGTCTCAAGCCTCATCCTGAGAATTGTACATCCAAAATACCAAACTTTGAATGAAGTGTATTTAGAGTTTGGTGAACAATGCAGGCATTAGGAATGTGGATATTCAACGCCTTCAGCTATAGAGATGGACCATCCTAATAATGTACTCCCTCACTCCCTCTTCTTCTGTATACCTCATGGAGAATTATTCCTTCATTAAAGTACCAATTTCAACATTATAAGATGCTCTGTATTTTTTGGGAGACATTGTTTAGAAAATCCCTTACTATAGTTGTTTCTGGAAGTCCACTGAGAAAATTTCACGGGATTGATCTCTCTATGGTCAAATTACACATCCTATTTAACCTTTCTCAGGCTACGTATGCTATCTTTTCAACCTCTGAGCTAACAGGTGATGGTGTAGATAACCTATCTTTGACGATGACCATGTTAATATCTATTATCTCTAAAGCAAATTCTACATCTTGCTTCCATTTCTTAAAGTTGAAACTAGTTAGGGTTTCAATAGTGATGTTGTTATTTACATAAAAGGTAACTATACAATTGACAATGTAATGAGCAACACAAATGTATGATAACAGTTATACTCAAAGCCACAAATAGTATTTGTACCGAGAATCTTATCACACATATCGGAAACAACTATGGGCTGAATATATAATACATGTAGATAAGACCTCCATACAAAAGTGATCATAGTACACCATTGACTCTCATGACTCCACCATCTATAGGTTAACAAATCACTCAAGCAATGACTTCCTTCACCTTATGTCTTCATGCACATATCAAAATCCCATATATGTCTAACATCTTTAGACAAAATAACCAAACATAAGACCAGAGACATCTTTAAACATGTAAGCAGAACAATTCAAATACTAACTTGAAAAGCCACTATGATAATTACATTCTCATTAGTACCCAGAGGCATCTACAAATACAAAGGATACACCTTTATGTCATTCTCAAATTTTGTATGGGCATATAACATGTGACAATGTATCATCAATAAATGCAAAATCTTTATACACATATACACTATCACATATCAATGCTGAAAATATTATCAGTTAACTTTAATTAATAATTCATCACAAGAAAAATTTCAGTCAGAGTGATAATCATGCAATACCGAACAATAAATGTATCATATGAGATACCAAAAATCATATGTACCTCTTTTATTTCAAGTCCGAAGTATGAAATTTCACTCAAAAATAACTTTAATAACCTTTATTCAATTTTTCTAAAGTTAAATCTTATTTATTACCAATGTAATAAATCTACAAAAATTTAAAAACTCACTTTATAAATTAATTGGACCCCCAAACTGACCCAAAATAACTCGAGGGATCATTTTTTGAATTCTGAAATTTTTTATTTTTTTTGTACTATAGGCCTGATATTAGCACTGCACATGGCCAGAGGAGTGTGTGATGCACGCTGTATGCACAAAGCCGCACATCGCCTTTAGCATATGTCTCACATGCACCTAACACTCGTCCTCACCCACGTGCGCCAGGTGCCTGCCAACTGTTTAGCACGGTGGCACACACACCAGACATCCACCATCTTTGAAAGTCTTGAGTAGTCGAAGGCACGTGTACCACACGTGCCCGACGTTCTCCCACTTTCTCTCTCTATAATCATCAAAAAAGACAAAATTTGGCTACTTTCAGGTGATATTTTCACCCCATGAAACTTGTTTTCAACATATTTTTCAATGTGAAGCTCATTCAACATTAACTCACGCAACAATAAGCAATTTAAAATGCAGAAACAAATTGATTTCTCTGATTACCTTATGGAGAAAACCTGGAAAATTTTGTTTAAATTCACATATTCATATAACTGCTCAAATACCATGTATAATGCGTAATAAAGCATAAATTACGGGCCTAGAATCAAACATGAAAGTGAATAAACAAAAAAATGCAGAAAATACCTAATTTGCTTTCCATATCTTTGAATGAGCTTCCTGATGCAGAAACCTTCATCCAACTTTTACGAAAGTTGATCAACCAGATGTCTTTAACATCTTTCTATGTCTTTCTTAATGCATGAATCTCTTAACGAGTTAGAGAATTCGAACTTTCTCGCACATGAATCTCTTAACTAGTTAGGGAATTCGAACTTTCTCAAACTTACTTAAGCAGACAACAATAGACTATAGCAATTATATATAGTAATCGTATTGGACCTCCCCATCTTAGGCCCAATGTATGCCCGACTTACACTGATTAAGGTCCAATTTTAGCCCATTAAATCAGATCCTTTATCAGGCTATTTTATTATCTTTAACCAAATCAAATTTAATTCGTTTAACCGTAAATTGATTAAAATCGTAATTAATTATTGTCTAATATTCAAAAAATTACCAATAGGCAAGACTCTTGTTAGTAGGACTAAAGGAACGAAGGCATATCTTAAAAAAATTTGTTTAAATTCACACAACCATATAACCACTCTAATATCATATGTAATGCATAACATAAACCTTAGTTATGCACTTGGGATCAAACATGAAAGTGAATAAACAAAAAAAAATGCAGAAAATACTTGATTTGCTTTCCATATTTTTGAATGAGCTTTCCGATGCAGAAACTTTCGTATTTTCTTGATGATCTTTACCAAAGTTGATCAACCGGATGCCTTTAAAGTCTTTATGTATCTTTCTTAATGCGTGAACCTCTTAGCGAGAGAATATGAACTTTCTCGAACTTACTTAAGCAGACAATAGGAGGCCATAGCAACTATATATAGTAATCGTATTGGGCCTCCCTATTATAGGCCCAATGCATGTCCAACCCATATTGATTAAGGTCTATTTTAAACTTCAGCCTATTAAATCAGATCTTTTATAAGGCTACTTTATTGTCTTTAACCGAATCAAATTCAATTCTCTTAACTGAAAGTTTATTAAAATTGTAATTAATTATTGCCCAATATTCAAAAAATTACCAACAGATATTTAGTTATTCTCTTTTGACATGTAAGAATCAAATGAAGGTTTCTATAAAAAAGGTGATATTATGCAAGTTAGAAGCAAGAAGTGGGGAAAATTAAAAAGGTATTCATTTAGATACTTGGATATCTTACTTTCTAAAGTGATAATTATTGTAGTGCATAAAAACTATTAATATATATTAGAAATTTATATTTTTACTTCAAATATTATAGTATTAAGTTATAGATTCATCTTTGTATACAAAATTATTTTTAATTATTGTTCTTAGTGGAGTATGAGAATTCTAAGTAGAGACTAGAGATGCCAAAACTCAACCAAAAAATAAAGTAAATTGTTTCCTTCCAACGAGTCATAAAAGAGAGAATGTGCCTCTTCCAGGAGTTGAAGTTCTCAAAAAGTTGTAGCTGAAATATGTCGAAGCTGTAAAAAATGTACTTATAATCTTCATAGAACTGCTTACATTAAAACAAATACATCAGACAACATTTGGAGACAAAGTCTAAACAAGTCAAAAGGCCTAAAACGAGAGATGTGTAAAAGAGTTAAATCTATAAATTAGAAGGTTAGATTGTAGAAAAATTGGCATCAATTACAGATTAGATGATTCACCAAATCCATTATAGTTAGGTGTCATATGCCTCAAGAGGAAGTTCCTAATGTTCATGATTATGAGGGAACATTTTGAAGCAACAAATCCGTACACTAATTACGTGGCAAACATAGCAAACTTGATTTTGACGCTTTCCTGGCATATAATTAATATAATTAGCAGTAACCCTGATAAATGAAAATGGATCACCAAACCAAATCAATGGACACACACTTGGGATACGCAAGAACAATAGCACACAGCAAATTTGTACAGTGAAAGAATACACAATGCCCCAGAAACAACGAAGGCAAGCTGCAATGCAACCATCACACGAAACTTGCGCCGCCACCACCAGAAATCAATCACCCGTACATATCTATCTAATGCATGGCATTGTTGGAACCCTGTGTCTTTTTCTTGCTTGGTCTAGTCATAGGCAAAGATATGTGAATGAATCCAAATTTTCTTCTTTGTGTCAAGAATTGCTTCTGCTCACCAACATCTTTCTCTGGCCTTGGATGAAATGTCAAATCATCTCGTAGTTCATGAAGCATTTGATTCAATGCCAACTTTTGCCTATCTGTGCGGCCTTCCATTGGCCTTGTTGCAGCATATTCTTCACGAGGCAAAACCGGCTTCCTGCTTAGCACATCCCGCATTGACACTGTTGATCTCAAAACAGGCTTTGGATCATCAACAACTGGACTGGGATTCTGCATTGCATTCGGTGCACATCTTTGGTGATGATCAGGTTGATGAAAATGGAAATTACTAAGCGTTGTGTTGTAATATGTGGGTTGTCCATCTTGATCATCATTCGGCGGCCATTTCATGAGAGCCTCTTCAGCTGCAAATTGCTTTATGTTAGCCATTTCAACTTTGTACAGAGCTGCTTCTAATGCTTCCTTACTTTGTTTCACGTCTTCTGCAGCTTCTCTTAACTTCTTTAGAATAGACATTTTAGTGAAACTAGCTTCACGCTTTCGAAGTTTCAAAATTTCTGCTTTCTTTTTGGAAAGCACCTCAGGTTTCTGAGCATTTGTGGTTAAAGCTGATCGTTCTTCAAAAGGAGCTAGCTTCTCAGGATGCGGCAGGATATATCCTGATGATCTCTCATATCTAGTGAGAGCACTGATTTCAGCAAGGGCAACAGCTTCCGCTGCTCTTGCTGCCTCCTCCATCTTTTGGGCTGCAAGCAACATCAATTCAGCATTTCTCAGATTGGCCTTGCTCTGGTTATTATTAGCAGACACTGTCTGGGAAATTTCCTTTTTCTCCACTTCAGCCACTCTCCTTAACTGATCTGCCTTGTACTCGGACTGCATAGTATCAGCAATAATTGGTTTCACTCTAGCTTGCTTTAGCTCATCCTCCAGAGACAACACTCCTGCAAATTTCGATGTTAGCCTCTCGCGGGTTTTTGCTAGAAATGATTTCTCTTTCTTCATTTTCTTATTCAAAGACTCAACGGAAGTTTGAATCACGCCAAGATTGTTAACAGTTTTACCGAGGTTCCATTTTGCCTGCTTCAATTCCATTAAGATCAATTCAGGAGATGATGTGGGGCATGGGCTCAAACATCCCATTCTCTGCTCTCGAGGGTTTCCATTGTTCATTTCTTTGATTGCAGGACTTGACATCTGGTCAGATGGGATAGCCACGCATTTCAAAGCATCTTTCTGTAGTTGCAACTTCAACTCCTCGACGATTTTCTTGGTGGTTCCAAGTTCTTCAAGAACATCCAGCGTTTCCAATTCTTTAACAATGAGGTCCTTCTCCAATTCTGCAGCCTGCTCCTCCACTTTCTTTATATCGAAGCGTTCTAGGCCCTGCTCCGTATAGGTAATCGACATGTATCATAACAGGGAAGATATACAGCAACCTAACATTTTCTAGACAGTTTTCCATCTTTAGAGATCAAAATTGTTCCTCACGCAAGGAGAGACAGGAAAGCAAATACCACATTCATACATGCACGTAAATCAAAAAAAATTTTGAGCCACAACCGGGATCAAAGACTCCAAGTTACGGTAACTAGGTTCTGCAAAGATGACATTTTATGGGCAAAGAACGTTTAAGCTTTAGAAAGCGTAACTCCTGCAGATAATTCATTACATTTTCCAACACTGCCACCTGGTTGAAATCAGAAAACCAACCGTTCAATCTAATCTATACATACATAAATAGTACATACATATATACATACATACATATATACATACATATATATATATATATATATATATATAGGATTATGTTTACACCCAGATAAATGTTTAAATAGTCAAAGACTCAACAGTTCATCAGAATTTGACCAAGAAAAAACGTACGAACTTACGTCCAACATTCAAGCGTTGGGCCTTCAATACCAACACTGATTCAGCAAAAAATAAAAAAGAAAAAAGAAGTTACACAATTCTCTCCAAGCCTGTAGTAGTACGGCATCCAAGGTCCGCTACCACCGAACCGGGTCACAGCCTCTTTAACCGACCCGAACGGCGGAGACGTGTCGATTTCCGCTTTCAAACTCACCTTACTTGTCCCCATGTTAGAAGCATTCTGTTGGGCGACAGATCCAAAATCTTCAGACCCTATTTCGGGTCTCATTTCCCGGATCCCGGGAGTACCCGGAACCGGTTCTGGGACAGAATTCGGAGTGCCGTCCATGAAGAAATGGTGCGATGCAAAAGGGAAAGATAAGAGTACTTAAGGAGTGCGAAAGAGAGAGGCATGATGGGGAGTGGAATTTCAGAGTTTGTGCGTGACGATGGTGTTTGTGGTCCGACTCATCAACTCGGGCCGAAAAGGGTGAGACACTCAGGGTCCACCCTTGCCCCCTCGGAACTTTCTTCAAACTGTGAGGTTGCTGACGTGGACATTGCTCTTTGGCTATTCTTAAAAGGTCAAAGTCAGTGGCAAGTATAGGTGATATGGATTAGAGTGGTTCTTTCATAAATGAGCGTGAAATGCGGAAATCATAAAAGGTGATTTGGAAGCTGCGGTTGTGATTGAGATATATGGCAAAAGAAAAACAGAATCTCAGGGCCCTCCCTCCTCTCCTCTCCTCTCCTCTCCCCTCCCCTCCTCTGGTAATGCATGCATAACACATAGAAAGAAAGCTCTGTAGTTGCTTTCAGGTAAAAGTTTTCAGTCATCCTTTTTCTTTTTCTTTTCTTTCTCATTTGTCACTTGTTTACTTTCTTTTTCTTTTTCTTTGCTAAAAGTGTAGAGGGACCCCTTCCCATCCCTGCAATTGTCTTTCGAGAAAGGAATGCACAACAATGTAAGAAAATATTAAAGACATCACTTATATGTATATAAAGAGCTCCCATCGCTTTTTTACTCTTTGGAGGGTTAATGAACCGAAAAATGCATCGTAGGCAGCATTTGGTATATTTTTAACTTTTTCTGGAGGCAATTGATAAATAAAACCACGGGAAATTAATATGTGACTAACTCAACTCAAATATAATGGATGTCCATTGACATATTATTTCTAAGTGACGGATCATAAATTTAAGACAGAGGGTCAAGTAAAATATAGGTTTCATAAAAAAATTTATATCAAAATTAAATAAAAAAATAAAGTTTTATTAACATTATAATTTAAATCACACGATAATGACTGATCAGTCGGTCTTAATTTTTTAAAGTATTTTTTCATAACTGCAAAATAAAAAATTAGTTAAAACTAATATTTACTAATTCTATAAAAGAGGTAGCACCTGTCAAATATATATATATATCTATACATATATACACTCTACTATTCATAAGTCTCAAAAACTTATTCCTTATCGTAACAATTTAGTTAAATTATTGATCAAACGGTCATACATATATTCGTTGAAACATCCCTAAATCATATCGTGGAATAAATATTATAAAACTTGTCGATATAAAAAGCAAACGTAAGATGTGACAGAAGGACAAAAAGTTAAGAAAAACGGTCAGACATGTCTACCTTGCCTTACTTTTTCGTGTCGATCATTACTTGCCACTATACAAAGCTGCCATTGAAGGTAATTAGATCACCGCTTCTAACTCTTTTAAAGCAGATCTCAATTCAATAATTGTCGATGTCACTGAAAAGCTCACGAATAGTTTCTATGTCGCTATTAGTACTAGTCTGATCTTAGAATTTGTTCAAAACCTTCTTGAATTAATGTCTAATCATTTCCATATGAAAGAAAAATTTTGGAACACCCCTCTTTATACAATCTTTTACAAATTACATTAATGATAGCGGCGCGGCGCACTTCAAGAAAAGGTCTTTTGTGTATATATATATATATAATAAAAATATTTAATTTTTTAAATTTTTAAACATTGAATCTCAAATAATTTCGTCTATAATTATTTCTACCGTATTATTAAACCCGTGTTTGATTAAAAACCAAACACATAATAACTATGCATAAGAATATTTATTCTTAAATTTTGAGGAATAGATAAAATCAATCTTCGACATATCTTTTTAACTTTTGTAGAAGACAGCGTTAGGGGAGGGAAAATGCATGGTAACTTTCTAATATAGAAATGTGGAGTGGACAAAAGGGTGAAAAAGAAGATGATCATAATTATCCTGTGTGCATCATTTCTCATGATTAAGGAAATTCAATTTGATAGAGAGAGATGCAGTTGACATCTGGTTCCACTAACCAAAAATATTGATGACACACGTTCCCCAAGTAAAAGAATGTTGGTGATTACTCGAGATCAACTTATTTGTTTCAATATTATTGTCACTAATGCCTTCTTTTGGGTAAGTAGATAACAACCAACATTGAAAAATCCGTCCAGTGGGGTCGAGTTAACACTGTATCCTATGCTCTCTTTCTGTTGTTTAGAAGCAAACATAATATTTCGTATTGTCTTAGATTTTCTGATACACTATATCTTCATATAGAATAAGCGTAGAGTATACTTGTCTATGTAATCTTTCACTCAGAGAAACAAAATAATTTAAGGTTTACAAATTTCAGAGAAGAGACACTATTTTTTGACCATAAAAAGGGCTACAATCAATGTGTATCCTCCATTTCTTGCGACCAAAAAATAATTTGACGTCTTGAATGAACATAAACAGAATGTTACAATCCAGTATTGCTTGCCCAAATTTTGTCTGATATGGTAATGTCCCGTGATTTCAGCAGAACTTTTCAGTTTTTATTCTTGATTTGCACATACATAAACTCCTTATTTCGGAAAAAAAAAAGAGAATGAGAATTAAAATTGTGAATCATAATAGAAATGAAATTAATAATTATACGTGTTTAGTATATAAGCATTAAAAATGAGATTATAAAAGTTAATAATTATACCATTGTTTAGTATCAAATATTAAGAATGGTAATAGCAATGTTTATTTATGTTTGATTATTATGTGATTGATTTTGTAAATAAATAATTAAAATATTTGATATTATTATTAATTAATAAATTTTTATATTTAATAAATAATTAATTAAAATTATTTTTAATGATTTAATAAATTATTAATTTTTAAATAATTGTGTATAATTTTTCTTATAAGAATAAAATTAAAAAATATAATGAACAATAAAGAGCTTCAGTTAAGAAGAAACCAAAAAAAAAAAAGTTTTAGTTACTCATGTTTATTTGTTATTCCTAATATTTGATTCCAAGTTATTATACCCGCATGTACTTTGAGAATAAAAATTCAAGACTATTTAAAATTCATTTCATATATCTCAATCCTTATTTATTCATTACTAATAATGAAATGATCAAAAATTAAGGAACGTAATTTATATACTCATTTTACATCTTCATTTAAAATTACCAAACATACAGTCAGAGTTGTTGATAAGATCTTATCTTAATATATTATTTGATATTATCTCCTTTATTTTGGATTTATTTTAGTACTTAAATATAAAAATTAATGGTTGTTCTGTTTTAGAGATGAAAAGTAGAGATTGCATCAAATTGAGACATTATTAACGATAATTACGAATTTTGGATGAAGTGAAAGATATTGCTGCAATGGATAAGAATGCTAACTTCAAGAGTTAAAGTTTAACTAAGATCCTTCATTCTATTCCTATCATTTAGGAATTTGAATTTGAATTTATTTTAAATATACATCTTTGCAAGGTAGAATTAGATTAGGACTAGATCAGGAAAACCCTATAAAAGGACATTCCTCACAACAACCAAAAAAAATTGTCTTCTTACTTTTCTCTCAATTCTTTATCTTTCTTCTACTTTTGTCATTGGAGCAAAAGTCATATGTGGCTAAACTCATTTATTCTGAATCATGGGGATTCGATATTCTAGTTGTAATTTTGTAAGTTTTGTGTTCTAAATCTTTTGTTTATGTTTTAATTCAAGTATTTCTTATTTTAAGTTGCCGTATTCCATGAACGATTAATCTTGATTAATCTGACAATTTAATTTAATGTTAATTATTCTATAGCTATTCGTGAATTTAATGATCCGTAATTGTCATGAATGATTGGTACAAGTAGCAAATATGTTATTTACGAATTTTCATATTTAACTTATGATAAACGAGAAAACTAAGTTGAATAATTGCAACTATTTCGGTTATTTAATTTAGTAGTCTTTTTCACTAAGCTTATTATTATC
The DNA here is from genome assembly GCA_026546855.1 of Erythroxylum incrassatum. NCBI lineage: Eukaryota > Viridiplantae > Streptophyta > Magnoliopsida > Malpighiales > Erythroxylaceae > Erythroxylum > Erythroxylum incrassatum. Next base: position 18,783,531 of record JANVCL010000212.1, on the reverse strand, counting down.
ATTTATTTGATATGGAATGCAATCGCACTCAATTAATGGGTGGAAATTTTTTATTTGGATGCTAGGTTTGAACCAAATTAGGAAAATTTGAGACTTATTACGACTATCTTAATATGTTTCGGACTAATTGCCTGAATTATAACAGATATTCTTTTTGGACCAATGATCATTGTTCTAATTAGATGAAATCTTTCCCTTGAATCGAAGTTGCGTAATCTTGACTTTTTCACTTTTATACTCAATTAATTTATTTTGATTCCTTTTAATTAATTAATTAATTAATCCAACCCACCCCTGGTCACCCCCCTAATTTTCTTTTATTACATGAAATTAACAAACTAGTGTTTAGTTCTCTAGGGATTCGGCCTAGTTCCACGACTACTACAAGAAATTTAGAGAATCAAAATTATTTTAGGAGCTTTGACAATCTTGACCAAAATTTGGCATCGTTGTCGGGGAACTATTTTAGTTTCTCAATTTTTTTACATTTTTATTTTACAATTACTGCAAATCTTTTGTCTTATATGACTCGTGCTTTTCAAATAGGTAAATTACACTATAATCCAGAAATTGAGAAAACAACGTATCGTTTAAGAAAAGAGACTAAGGAAGCAGACATTCACCTTTAGACGTGAAAGTTGAAGTAGATCTAACAATTTGTGAAGACTTTAATTTTCAAGAAGAGGACGAAAAGATGGCAAATCTCAACCCTATAATGTTGAGGGAGTTAACGGGACCAAATTTGAATCAACAACCCTTAAGCATACAATTTCTAGACATTGAGATAGATTTCAAATTTAAATATGGTTTGCTTCACTTACTACCTATATTTTGTGATTTTGTAGGTAAAGATATATATAAACACCTGAAGGAATTTCATGTTGTTTGCTCCATAATGAAGCTACAAGATAAGGACCTTTCTGTTTTCATTGAAAGATAAGGCAAAAGATTGATTATATTATCTTCTTTTTGGCTTCGTGACAACATGGAACAAAATGAAAAGAATGTTTATGGAAAAGTTCTTTCCTGCGTCATTGGTAGAGAATATCATAAAAGAGATATGTGAGATAAGACAAATTACTGGAGAAATATTATATGAATATTGGGAAAGGTTTAAGAAATTATGTGCTAGTTGTCCACATCATCAAATTCCTGACCAACTTTTGATTCAATACTTTTATGAAGGAATATTGCCAATGGATCAGAGTATGGTCGATGTAGCTAGTAGAGGAGCTTTGTAAAACAAAACACCTGAGGAAGCCAGACAATTGATATCAATTATGACTAAAAATGTTCAGCAGTTTGGGACATGGATGGATGGAGCTATTAAGCACGTGAATGAGGTAAGTAACACGTACCTTAAGGATAAAATTTTAAATTTAACTGCTTTAATTTGCTAATTGGCTGTAGGTAAATTGCAATCAGCAAGAGCGTGTGAAATATGCTCATTCCCTGGACTTCCTACGGATATGTGCCCTACGTTGCAATATGACTCTCTTCAAGATGTTGACTCAATAGGGGGATTTCCTGGTCAAACTCAAAAAAATTATGACCCTTATTCCAATTATCATTCAAACTTGAGCTATGGAAGTCAAAGAGGACAACAACGATGTCAACCTCAAAATTTTAAACAAGCTGAAGCCCCTACATATGCTCAATCTCAATCTTCAACTTCAAATATGTCTCTAGATGAAATTGTTAAGGCACTTGCTACTAACACTTAACAATTTTAATAAGAAACAAGGCCAAGCCTTTAAAACCTAGGAAATTAGATTACTCAATCAGCCACCTCAGTAAGGAAATTGGAAGCACAAGCATCATAAAAATTACCTTCCCAAACGGTGATGAATCCTAAGGAGAATGTGAGTGCAATGATTTTGAGAAGTGGTAAGGAAATTAAATCTGGAACTTCTTTACCAATGTAGGTAGAAAGGCACAATGATGGACAAAAGAAGGAAGAACTTCCAACTTAAGAATCAATAAAGGTAAAAAAATGATTTATCTTCATCGATATCAATTAATGCACATGTATCTCCTTTCCCTAGCAGTTGGCTAAACCAAAAGATGATGAATGTGAAAGAGACATTCTAGAAACCTTAAAAAAAGGGTGGAAATTAATATACCACTTCTAGAAGCCATCAAGCAAGTTCTGAAATATGCAAAGTTTTTGAAAAAGTTATGCACAAATAAAAGGAAGTTGAAGGACAAGGAGAGAATAATTTCAGGTATGAATGTATTAATCATCATAAATAGGAAATTACCAAAAAATGCAAAGATCCAGGAATGTGTATACTTCCGTATGTTATTGGTAATAAGAAAATTGAGCAGCCATGCTAGACTTAGGGGGATCTATTCATATCATGCCATAATCAATTTATAGAGCTTTAAATCTGATTTTTTTTGCAAGAAACTAATGTGATTATTCAACTAGTTGATCGTTCGTATGTGTGTCATATTGGAGTTATTGAGGATGTTTTTGTTGGACCTCGATCCTTAAGTGGCAATTTAGAGATATGAAATGAAATTCAATCAGTGTTTTGTATATGAATTGTGTTTATAGATGTTTTGTGCCTTAAGGAAAATTGATGAGAAAAGATTTGAGGACTTTGATATTTGAGTAAATTTGTATGGATTATGAGAGTAAAGTGAATGAGTTAATTGAAATGGAAGTTGAAATTAAGAAATAAAGAGAAAAA
>JANVCL010000212.1:18746554-18780735 GCA_026546855.1 Erythroxylum incrassatum | reverse complement strand
TACAGTCGTTGTGCTGCCGAAATTTCGTTAGAATAAGTTTTATTAAAGATGAAACTGAGAAATTGCATGATTAAGAAGAATTATAGGAATTGAGTTTGGTTTGAGGATGATTTTCCAAAATGGGGAAAATTATATGGTTTGATTTGTATATGATTTCTAAATAAAGAATAAATGGAATGAAAAAAAATGTTATACCGTTTTCAGATTTATACCGGATTAGTTTAGACCGAGTTAGTCTTAGGGTATCCAATGTGACGACACTTTTCTAAAGTTTTAGTCCACGGATGTCGGATTTGCGATCTTTCTATTCCTATGGGTTTCGTTCCGTTCTTTGAATTCAATTCGTTGTTGCCGAGCCTTCGTTTCGATTCGTTTCCGTTCACTTTGTTCCGCTCCGGATTTAAGTCGGATTGGAATTGATCTGTTCCCGTTTGCTTTTATTCTTTGTGTCCGTTTTGGTTTACCGTTTTCCGTTTCGTTTTTCGGTTGAGGTCCGGTCTCGAGATCGGGTCCCAACAGCTTTAGTCTAAGTTAATGGTTTGGTATTTCCAGTGGATTCTTACATTTTGAAAATTGATGGAGATAATGTTAAACATTCGACTTTGATTCTGTTGGGTAGGCTATTTATGAAGATGGGCAAAATGAAAATTGATGTGGATGAGGGTACTCTTTCTATAGAGTTTGATGGAGAGATAATAAAGTTCAATATTTTTGAAGTAATGAAATACCCTAACAATTTCCAATCTTTGTATCATATGGATATTGTGGATTCATTTATTCAGTATATGTTTAATGAAGAAAATATTGAAGATTAGTTAGATTTTAAGGCCAAATCAGAAGTGAACGAGCAAACTGATAAAACTTGTGAAGTTATAGAATTGTTATTAACAATGCAAATAGATTCAAAAACTTTAACTGCTGAGCTTACTATAAATCATAAGGAAATGCTATATTTTGTCTTGCATGCTCCAAAGATCGAATTAAAGGCCTTACCTAATCACTTAAAATATTGGGTGATAAAGAGTACCTACAATCATTTGAAAAAGGATGACTAAAGGGCAAGAGGAAAAATTGGTGGCACTATTTAAAGAATACAAAACTGCAAATGGATGGACTTTAGTGGACATAAAAGGTATCAGCCTTGTGATTTGCATGCACAAGATTCTTTTAGACAAGAATGCTAAACCAAAATGGGAAAAAATGAAAGATGTGGTAATGAAAGAGATTTTATTTATTTTTGGATTATAGTATAATCTATCCAATCTCGGATAGTGAATGGATAAGTCCAATGCATGTTATGCCCGAGAAAATTGGTATGACAGCGATATGAAACCAGAATGATGAGTTGGTACTAATGAGGGTACAGAATGGTTGGTGAATGTGCATAGACTTTAGAAAGCTTAATTTAGCTACTAGAAAGGACCATTTTCTATTACCCTTTGTGGATCAAATGTTAGAAAAACTAAATGGTAAATCATGTTTTTGTTTTTGGATGGTTTTTCAGATTATTGTCAAATAGCAATTGCTTAAGAGGATCAATAAAAGACTACATTCACGTGTCTGTTTGGAACATATGCTTTTAGGTGAATGCCATTTGGTCTCTGTAATGCTTCGGGTATGTTTCAAAGATGCATAATGAGTATATTTTCTGAGTATATTAAGAATTGCATTGAAGTATTCAGGGATGACTTCACTATTTATAGAGATTCATTTGTTAATTGTTTAAATCATTTATCTAAGGTTTGTAAACAATGCATTGAAACAAATTTAGTCTTAAATTATGAAAAATGTTACTTTATGGTAGATCAAGGCATTGTTTTAGGACAAGTGATTTCATCTAGGGGCATAAAAGTTGATAAAGCTAAAGTGGATTTAATTGTGAATTTACCTTACCCTATAAACGTTAGGGAAGTTCTTTCTTTTCTTAGGCATGTAGGATTTTATCGCAACTTCAATAAATATTTTTCCAAAATTGCAATACTTTTATCAAAGCTGCTACAAAAAGACATTCCATTTGACTTTAGGAAGGGCTGCAAGGAAGGTTTTGACAAACTCAAGGCAATATTAACAAGTACGCCTATTATTCAGCCACCAAATTGGGATCTTTTGTTCAACACCATGTGTGATGCTAGCAGCTATGCAGTGGGGGTTGTTTTATGCCAAAGGATTGAGAAACAAAGTCATGTTATCTTATATGCTTCGAGAATAATGGTTGTCATGTAATGCAATTAATGTATAATCGAGAAAGAGCTTTTAGCAATTGTTTTTACTTTAGATAAATTTAAATCTTATTTCTTTGGCTCTGAAGTTATTGTGTACTTTGATTATGCAACATTGATATATCTTTTGGCAAATAAGGAGTCTAAACTGAAGCTGATATGATGAATTTTGCTACTGTAAGAGTTTGATTTGATAATAAAGGATCGAAAAGGCACAAAAAATTTAGTAGCAGATCATTTGAGAATGTTGGTAAGAGACGAAGATATTTTACCTGTTTCTGAAACTTTTCCTCATGAGCAATTGTTCCAAATGAAAGGTATGGTTCTGTGGTAAATTGACTTTGTTAATTATTTAGTTACTATAATTTTACCTTATTACATGGTCGCGTGTCGTAACACTACCAAAATAACTATACTAAAACTATAGCTAGAGATAAGTATAGGTTAATCCCACATAGATTAATACCAATTACTTTCCTAAATTATTTGTATAAGCAAAATAGGGGTTTTTAGTTTGAAGCAAATTAGAAGACAAAGTAAATTTGAATATATAAAAGCAAATCAAATTAAATAGCAGCAAAGTGATAAATTTGATGAATGAGTTGAAATCAGGTTCTTTAGTTTAATCTCGGCCTAAGCACAAGTTCACAGATGTCATTGAATTATCATCTTTACACATCTCTTAAGACTATTGATCGTGAACTAATAATAAGCTCTGTTAATTTCAGTTTTTCCTTAGATCATAGTTAATCAAAAAGAGCTCATTAATTAACCCTAACTATCAGGAAACCTAAAACAATGTCTCTAAGTTTATCCGGACAGCCGCATTATAAGTGAGACAAAATACCAATCTAAGTAACAATCACATAATCTGGGATTATTTATCTTATGTTACATAATCTCTAACTATTTAATACCATTAGTTGCCACATGCGACCTTCAACACTACTATTATGTATCACATTCAGGTTCTAGCTATAGGTTTCATGAAAAACTATTCAATAGATCATTAAAATCATTCCCATACAATACTCAATCAATCCATACAAGATAACATAAACAATCCAAAAAGAGGTCAAGAAAATGATACACATCAACAATCTGTTTAATGTGCTCCTCGGCCTCTATTGCACCTCTGAACCGGTGTTAGGAAATTTAGCCTTCCATTTCCTTCTTCAAGCTCTCACCATCGACTATCCTCTCTATCGCCACTGTCGATGATGAAGAATGAAGAATAACAGAAAATAGGAGAAGAGTGTTTTCTGCTAGGTCTATCCTCGAATGTCCTTTCTGTTGTCACTCCCTTTTCCTTATGTAGTAAACTTTAGGTTTAAACCGAGTGACACCTGGCCATTAAGGACACCTAGCTTTCTCAAGTTAATTCTCACGGTGTTTAGAATTTAAGGTTATGCAAGGTCATTGCACGATTGTGCAAGCCTTTCATGGCCATACAAGCCTCTCACGGTCATGCATGGCCCTCTCACTGGCTGTAAGAGATTTCTCACGGCTGTGAGAGATGTTGCATTGGCATGAGAGATTTTCGCGCCCATGCAATCCAAAGTTTGGCCATAAGACTTCTCCTTTTTTTGGTTCTTCATTTGACATTCTCTTATGCCTCTTCTTCTTTCAATCCTCTTCTTCTTCATGCTCCATGAATCAATAGAATATGGAAATTGAAAAGATGACTTCCATGACATGCTTTGGGGTCATTTTAGCTTCTTTACTTCCAAAAAGTACCTAAGATCAAATATGAGATAAAATGAGTATCCTAAGCATTTCTAAGGCATTAATCACTAAGTGTAGTATATCAAATGAATCAACATTTAAATACATATCATTACATTAGTAAGTCTAGGAAGGAAAAGATAAGAAATAAGGCAAAATATTATGTTTAAGGTGAACTGTACTTATGGAAGTTCTACTATGAGCAAATTATAAGGCATTGTGTGCCAGAAAATGAACAACATTTTGTCTTAGATTTTTGTCATAAATATGCACGTGGTGGTCAATTTGGTCCCAAAATAATTGTTAGGAAAGTTTTAGATAGTTGATTATATTAGGAGACTTTATTTAAAGATGCTTATGTGCTATGTAAAAGTTGTGACAGATGTCAAAAGACAGGTATCTTATCTTATCGAAATGAAATGCCTCAAGCCCCAATTCCTATAGTTGAGATATTTGATGTATAAGGTATTAATTTTATGGGGCCCTTTCCTTCATCTTGTGGATTTTCTTATAGACTTTTGGCTGTTGATTACGTTTCCAATAGGGCGGTAGCAAAAGCCACCAAAACTGATGATTCTGTAGCTATTATAGGGTTTATAAAGACTAACATTTTTAATACATTTGGAATTCCATATGCCATTATTAGTGATCAAGTAAGTCAATTTTTTCAATAGAGTCATGGCAGCGCTATTCAAAAAGTATGGAGTGCATTATCGTGTAGCCATTGCCTACCATCCACAAACAAATGGACAAGCATAAGTATTAAATATAGAGGTTAATTTCATTTTGGAAAAGACTGTGAATCATAGTTGAAAGGATTGAAGTTTAAAACTAAATGATGCTTTAGATGATGCCCTTAGTAGGGCATTTGTTTAGGAGCATATAATGTGTTTTATAAAAAAGAAAAAGCTAATAAAACTCAAAGGGGTTTAACAAAGGAAAATTCACATAAATGGGTAGGCTATTTGGCTAATATAGCTCGTAATCAACAAAGAATGCCTAATTATTTTCATAAAAATGCATGTGATAAAAATATGGTCTCGAATAGAAAATCAATGCAAAGTAAAGATGTATATGTCATGAAGGTCACACAAAACAAAGTCAGTGAGGTTGATATGAATGTGTCAGTCTAATATGGCTCAACATCTTACTGGTTTTTTGTCTACCACTAGTCACCGCTCTTCTAAAGAATAATTCACATGAACCAATCAGAAGAGCAAAAATACATGCTAAGGTTACCATGGATTTCTCTAGTCAATTCACACTCCAATTATGACTAAATAATCTTAAAATCAATAGAAATTTTTTTGATCTTGTTCGTTTGATTTTAAAAAATGCCAAAGAAGTCACATAAGTAACAATTAAGCTCAAAACATGCATAAAAGCTAATATCAAAGTAAGATCTCCATCCCCACAGTTAAAACTTACATTGTCCCCAATGTAACATTAAATGCAAGAAATGGGGCATTTAAGGATAATAGCAATTGCGAAAATGTAAAGAGACAGAAATCAACTTCCCTTGGGTTGCCTCCCAAGCAGTGCCTTTGTTTATTGTCATTGGCTCGACTCCACATTGCTAGGTCATCATAATGAGGGTTTTCCAACCCTATCACTTCCACATCCTCCATTTGGAATCCTTTATAGAAGGGTTTTAGTCGATGACCATTGACTTTGAATTTCTTGTTTGTCTGTAAGCTTTCAATTTCAATTGCACTATGTGGAAACACTGTAGCACCCTGTCTCTCAAATGATCAAGAGTTTTAAAGAGTTAGATTAATGAGTTATATGAGTGTTAGGATGTAGACCAAAATTGGTACATCTATGACATGATTTTATAATTGTGTTCAAACGCATAATATGAGCATACACACATTAATTGTGAGTTAGACAAACGACATTTAATAAACATATTGAGTCATTTTGTATTAAACATTGTATTTCGTAACAATTGAGTAATGTACCTGTGGCTGGTACAGTGTAATGACATTTATGATTGAATATGTATGATAACGAAATGGGCCTAATATTTACTAACTACTAAATATGTGTTTGTGTTTGAGAAATTTTTCTTGCAATGATTTGATTTGTCTGTTCTAACGTCCATCCTCATAGACCATGTTCTTGAATATAGTTGATATGTTCAAAACTATGCCTTATGAGAGTGGTGCATTACATTTTGGTATAAGAGCCCAGATTTAGTCTCTTATATGGGCAATTTTTCAAAATATTTGTCAAGATACTTGCATCTCAAATATGTCATAACATCCATTGGCAACTGATCCCCAATCTGAGACGCATTTACATAAGTCACATGCATGAAAATTTGTTAAGATTTTGAACCATTAGGAATAATGAGAAGAATGATAATTTGTCAGAATGGAAGAAAATGAAAGTTTGCGGATATTCTGAAATAAGAGATGCTACATGGTTTGATTGTCAGAAAAAGACTTAGTGCATTTGTATTTGTGGTTATATACATTCAATTAGTATATATATACATGTGAAATTAGTTTTGTGGATTGACTGAGGAAAAAAAAGAGAGATACAAATATAAATGACAAGATTGAAAGTGAATAAACAAGATTGGAAGAAATCAAAATGTATATATATACTAATTGAAAGAGATTTTGAACCATTCGGAAGAATGAGAAGAATGATGATTTGTCAAAATGGAAAAAAATGAAAGTTTGTGGATATTCTGAAATAAGAGATGCTACATGGTTTGATTGTCAGAAAAAAGACTCAGTGCATTTGTATTTGTGGTTATATACTTTCAATTAGTATATATATACATGTAAAAATAGTTTTGTGAATTGACTGAGGAGAAAAAAAGAGATACAAATATAAATGACAAGATTGAAAATGAATAAGAAAGATTGGAAGAAATCAAAATGTATTATGACCTTGAGAAGTTGAACATGGAACTGAGTTTATGATTAAATTAGTGGATTGAGATCAGAAGTTCATGATGATTACATAACTTAGAGTGTTGAATGAAAAAAGGAGCATACTTGAGAAAGGTGAAATAAATGATAGTGATATATGTGTAGAAGTCTTTAAGATTAAGTTAATCAGTTATTTGTGAATGCATATATGATAATGTGATTACCCTAGCAAATGTGGTTACTAAGCACATCTGTATTATATACTTAGATATGGTATAAGGAGTGATTTATGATAGAGTGAATGCTTTTAAGTCATGGATTCTATAGTTAAAATTCTAAGATGACTAAGAGTAGTGCAGTGGAAGCATGGAATTATGTGATCGGAGAAGTAGCTTTGTATGGTCATATACTCCTTGAATGTTATCCAGAATCAACTGAGATCAAAGTATCATTAGCTTAAGATTAAAAAAATTAGTGATTTCTTGAAACTAAATCTCTAGATAAGATGTAATAATCTTGATGGTATGTACTAAAGTATAAAAGTATATGGACATGCCTACTGCTTCATTGAGTTTTTAAAATAAAGAACATTCTGGTCGTGCGAGATATGATAGTAATTGATTTTGTTGTGGTAATGTGGTTGAAAAGTAAAGATGAAAACAGTTGATTGATAAGGATTTTATGAACAATATAGATGATTGCGACAAGAAATCTTCTTTTGATGAAGACTTTCACCGAATTGTAATAAGTAGACCAAAAGTTACATAGCTAGGAATGACTGAATATTAAATGAATCAGAAATGAATAATACAGTCAGATAGATATGAAAGTTAGGCATAAGAAAAATGAACATATGTTAGAGTGTGTTTTATCTATTGTAAAGTATCCAACTACATTATTGGATTTATGAATTTGAGATAATGTTATTGCTATTGAGAGAAGGACCTAGGTCCACACTATAATCTATGCTATTATGATCAGAAGATACAAGTTAGATTTGATAAATGTGTTATGCAGGAAGTTAAGATTGCAAAAGAGTTAAATGTATGGAAAAGCCAGTAATAATGGTCTAACATCTGGATTAGTCGATAAGAAACATGAGGAAATCGAATGATAAGAGAAGATCATTTGAGAAACAAAGTTATTTTTTAGATTGAAAAAAATATGAGACAACATTACCTTATAGGTTGTATCCGTTAGTTAAGCATTTCGAGGATGAAATGTCTTAAAGAAGGGGAGAATTGTAGCATCCCATCTCTCAAATGATTGACAGATTTAAAGAGTTAGATTAATGAGTTATATGAGTGCTAGGATGTAGATCAAAATTGGTACATCCATGACATGATTTTATAATTGTGTTCAAATGCATAATATGAGCATATATACATTAATTGTTAGTTAGACAAATGACATTCAATGAACATATTTCGGAGTATGGAATTGAAGGTACTATGAGATATGAATATGTTTTTCCAATGCCTTGTACTTTGGTTTACTAATGACAAGAATTGATGGATTATCAATAGCAACTTGGAATTAATTATCATAATTGGGAGATTGATAATTTAATATGCACATTTATTCTTGTAAAAATACTAAGTGATAAGATTAATTGAGACATGGAAAATTAGGATGACAAAGTCTAAAATTGTGTGACATTTGGCATAGTAAAATGAGTGACAGTTGGATTTTAATTAATTAACAAGTGGACCAATTATAAAGTTACAAGTGGACCAATTATAAAGTTACAAGTGGACCAATTATAAAGTTACAAGTGGACCAATTAATGTGTGACATGTGGACCAATAGCTAAGAGATAAATGTTAGGATGTTTTGTGGACAAATGCAAGATATGTCAAATAACATGTGTCAATGAAGGATTAAGACATCTTACATTGCATTATGTTTAGGTGGCAAATTTTCTGTTGGATCTTTCTACACCTCCTTCCTTGTTTTCCACCGAAACTCACTCCAAGCTTTCTTCTCTGCATTTTTATCTAATCCTTGCTTAATTGCTACATCACAGGTAGACATCTATCCTTCCTAAAATAGTTAAGAACCAGGTCAAAGTGGTCTTCATATTGCTATCCACAATCTGTTTTCACCTAGAGTTCGTGATTAATCTTACATGATTGGATACTCGGTTTAATCTTAAGTTACGAGCTGAAATTGGAAGCTTAAACAGTAGGTAGCAAACCTGATCTTTATGGTATGTTTATTAATGTAAGAATAATGTTTAAATTGGATTGAAATGCATGTGATATTGGTGAAGAAGAATTGCTGGAATATAAGTTGTAGTGTTTTCTCTGAACATCCTTTGTTCTTTTTCTTATAACTTCTTCTCCTGACATCCAAATGACATGAGATTTGAACCAAGAAACTCATAACACATTTTTATTCATCTCCACCAAAATTTATGAACATCTGAATCCATTCGGAAAAGATTGAGTGATAAATTTAGGATGAAAATGGTGAGTGTGTTGGAATATTGTTAAACTGGAATGATTTCACTAATCATGCTTCGGTATTTTGACAATATTTTTATTTGTCGATTTCCAAATGAGATGATTCTTGATTTAAATTGAACTAGATACATTTGGATACAAATTTTAAGAAAAAATTGAATTTTAATTCTGTCCTTAAAGGTCTTCAAATTTAGCTTGAAATTGAGTTTTGGCTTAGGTTGTAGCACTACCTGTGATAGAAATCATGTCATGTTGTTATCAAATAAAATATATTGATGTAGGTCTAATAAGATAAAGTTGTCTTCACAAAAGTTGTAGCTTATGCTCTTATCTTCCAATTGGAATAAAGTTTGTAATTTTTGGATATTGTAATTGAGAGATATGAGTTGTACAACTTTGGGTACATGATCATGCACTAGCCAAAATTTCAAATGTACTCAGTCTGGAGTATATTAAGTATAACTTCTGGAATACTAAATAAAATTGCATGATCTTGGTATCATTAGAAACTTAAGACATGGGAGAACAATTTTATAGAAGGAAGTATTATCAAATTACTTCACTTTCTTGATGAGAATAATCTTGCAAAGTGAACCTGAAAGTAAGTTTTTAGACAAATCTGGATTGATCAATTGAGTATTGATATATGAATGAATATTGTGACAAGAATCATGATAAGGAACCTACGATTGTCATAAACATGCATTGTACGTATTATGTATACATAGATATGTATAAATGAGTACGTGTATCATTGTGTAAAATAGTGATATGTATATGTATTGTATGATATAGAGGAGCGCATTGAGAACCACCATCCAAACATTGCCAGGACTTCAAGGAAATTGTTATTTGGAGTGTCCGGTGAGTAACCTAGACGGTCTCACTTAATATTTTCTATTATATATTATTTTCTGAATGTGGATTGTTTGTACTGAATGCGGACATGAAGGTTCGAAGATTCTGATTTATGATTGTGGTATTGAAGTGTTCCTTGAATGTGAATTTGGTGAAATAAATGTTTCTTAACATGTTTGTTGAATGCCAGACTAAGGTCCGATGATAAATGAAAATGGGACTGTAAATATGCTTGAATGGGATTGCGAATGGGAATGTTTGAAACAATGAATGATTGAACATGAATGTGATGCATTTCATACATGAATGCATAATCAGATAATGATAGTTGTAACATGAGTAGCTACTGAATATAAGTTTAAAGCTCCGGAATTTGGTATAGAGCCAAAGGCTCGATATATACAATAAGCCCTATATCCGCAATGGGTAAGGGATAGTATCAATGAGCCTAGTATCCACAATAGATACGGGACAGTTTAGGCACTCAGTCACAACAACGTAATAATTGAAAGTGAGTCACACGAACATTGCATATACTCTTATTGAATGTGTTTGATTGATTGAATTATAATGTGGACATGTATTGTATGAAAATGGGTATGTGAAGTAAATGTTATGTGGTGGAATTTGCTAAATGAAAAGATATGAAATTATCTGCTTATATGATTTGTTATATGGTATGAATTGGGTGAACCATCGAGGATGGTTACATCACTGAGTTCGCAAAACTTACCAACACTGCATTGTGGCTTTTCAGGTTTAGAGAAGATATCCAATTAGGCCAATTGGAGTATAGTCATTGCATTGAATATAAGCTAGTGGTCGGGATTAGTTTGCACCTGCATTTATTTTCAGTCAGTTTGTATTAAACACTGTATATTGTAACAATTGAGCAATGTACCTGTGAATGGTACAGTGTAATGACATTTATGATTGAATATGTATGATAATGAAATGGGCCTAATGTTTACTAACTACTAAATATATGATTGTGTTTGAGAAATTTTTTTTCCAATGATTTGATTTGTTTGTTCTAACGTGCCATCCTCGTAGAGTATGTTCTCGAATATCATCGATACGTTCGAAAATATGCCCCATGAGAGTAGTGTGTTACAAAAACATTAGTAACAACAAAAGGTCTAATCCAATGGGAATATAATTTACTTGGAAAAAGCTTAATTCATGAATGGTAGAGAAGAACTTTTTGTCCAACCATAAAATTCTTCCTAATAATTATCTTATCATGAAATTGTTTCGTCTTTTCCTTGTAAATTTCTGCATTCTCATAAGATTCAAGTCTAAGTTCTTCTAATTCTTGTCGTTGCAGTTTCCTTTGTTCACCCTCCGCATCCATCTTCATATTGCATTGCTTAATGGCCTAAAAGTATTTATGCTCAATTTCTACTAGAAGATAACATGGCTTTCCATAGATTAGTTGGTATGGAGACATGCCAGTTAGTGTCTTGTATGCAGTCCTATATGCCCAAAGAGCATCATCAAGTCGCTGAATCCAATCTTCGCGATTTGGGCTCACCAGTTACTCAAGAATGGACTTGATTTCTCTATTTGACACCACTGCTTGCCCGTTCGTCCGTGGATGATAGGCCATAGACACCTTATGAGTGACGTGGTACTTCTTTTTTAAAAAAATTTTACCAATCGGTTGCAAAAACGAGTACGCCTGTCACTAATCAATGCTCTTGGTGTTCCAAACCTAGCAAAAATGTTAGACTTGAAAAATTCTACAACAACCTTAGAATCATCAGTCTTGGTGGCTTTAGGTTTCACCATTTAGAAACATAATCCATAGCCAACAAATGTAAATAAAACCGAAAGAAGAAGGAAATTGTCCCATAAAATCGATGCCCCATACATCAAAATTTTCACATGAAGTATTAGAGACATGTTTCTGGCAGTGTTCACATGTTTTACAGACCATATAGGAGTCTCAAAAAATATGTGGCCAATAGAAACCACATTCAAGAATTTTCCTAGCAGTTCTATTAGGCCCAAAATGACCGCCACAAGTATACGATTGGCAAGATTTCAAATTTGATTCATATTCATATTCAGGCACACATCTCCTAATCACTTGGTCAGAACAACATTTCTACAATTGAGGATCATCCTAAATATAATATTTCAACTCACTCTTTATCCTCTTCCATTTAGCCTTACTTAAATTATTAGGTATCTCATGGTTCACTAGATAGTTCATAATATCATCATACCATGGAACCTTACCTTGAAGTGTTAGTAATTGCTCATCTGAAAACAATTCTGCAATGTTATTGAATCTTCCTTCTTCACCACTCGACTCAAGTGATCCATGATTGAATTCTCTACACCTTTCTTGTCTTTGATCTCCAAATCGAACTCTTACAGTAGGAGAATCCATCTAATCAACCTTGGTTTTGCTTCTTTCTTCAATAAAAAGGTACCTTAATACTGCATGATCAGAATATAGAATCACTTTAGATCTAAGCAAAAAAAGGTTTAAATTTATCTAAAGTAAACACACTAGCTAAAAGCTCCTTTTCAGTGATGGAATAGTTGCATTGAGCTGAATTGAGTGTTTGAGAAGCATAGTAAATAGCATGAGTCATCTTTCCACATTTTTGACCAAGGACGGCACCCACAGCAAAATTGCTTGCATTACACATAATCTCAAATGGTTGACTCCAGTTAAATGGTTGAATGATTGGCGCTGAAGTCAAAAGTTTTTTCAACATGTTAGACGCTTCCTTGCATCCCTTATTAAACTTAAAGGGTACATCCTTTTGTAACAAATGACATAGTTTTGTTGAAATCTTACTGAAGTCCTTAATAAACCTGTGATAAAGACCTGAGTGGCCAAGAAAAGAATGAACTTCCCACATATTTGTGGAGTAGGGTAAGTTTTGCACAATTTATATCTTAGCTTTATCGACATCAATATATTTAGCTAAGATTACATGCCCCAAAATATTCCTTGTTCAACTATAAAATGACATTTTTTAGAATTAAGAACAAGATTAGTTTTGATGCAACGTTTAAGTACACAATTCAGATTATCCAAGCATGCAATGAATCCCCATAGATAGTAAAATCATCCATAAAGACTTCAATAATGTGTTCCTCATACTCAGAGAAAATACTTACCATGCATCTTTGAAAGGTGGCTTGGGCATTGTAGAGTCCAAATGACATCCTTCTGTAGGCAAGTGTACCAAATGGGTATGTGAAATTAGTTTTCTCCTAATCCTCTAGAGCTATCAGGATTTGATTATATCCCAAATACCCATCCAGAAATTGTAGTGAGATCATCATGTAAGGCCGTTTAAGCATCTGATCATTGAAAGGGAGTGGAAAGTGATCCTTGCATATAGCAGCATTTAACTTCTTGCAATCGATGCACACTTACCATCTATTTTGAATTCTTGTAGGCACAAACTCATTATTCTCATTCTTCACCATAGTAATCACAGTTTTCTTCGGTACTACTTGGATTGGACTCACCCATTTACTATCCAAATTTGGATAGATTATACCAACATCAAGCAACTTTAAGATTTATACCAACATCAAGCAATTTTAAGATCTTCGTCTTTCCCACTTCCATCATCGGAGGATTCAACCTTCTTTGTGATTCTCTTGATGGTTTAGATCCTTCTTCCAATAGAATTTGATGAATACATGTTGAAGGACTAATACCCTTAAAGTCAACTATAGTCTACCCTGTAGCTATGATGTGATCCTTAACCACTTAAATGAGCTTTTCCTCTTAAAGCTTGGTTGAGTTCCTGGATATGACTACTGGAAATGTTTCTCCTTCTCCCAAAAACACAAATTTCAAGTGCTCCAGTAATTGCTTCAATTGTAGGTGTCTACAGAGCCGAAGGTAAAGATTTCGTATTTGATATTAGCAATTCAATATTTTGAAATACATACCTTTTTGGTATTGTTTGCAGTGACTACAATGCTAGCATAATTTTTTCCATTTCAACTGTAATGAGCAAGTTAGAATTTTGCAACATTTTTACATTGCACTCATGTAAAGAATGACTTCTAACTCATCTTTATCATCCATACCAAAAATTTCTTGAGACAAAGAATCAATGACATCAATTGACAAAACAAAATGAACATCACTAGGGTACCTTATAGCTTCAAAAATATTAAAGCGAACAATTTCACCGTCAAACTCCATAGTCAATGCTTTTGCATCCACATCAATCTTCGTCTTTGATGTCTTCAAAAATGGCTGACCTAGAAGGATAGGTGCAGAATTAGACGAAGGTTCTCCCTCCATGTTTAACGCATAAAAGTTAGCTAGGAAAACCAATTCGTTATCGTGCACTAAAACATCCTCTACAACTCCTTCCGAATAAGCATTAGATCTATCAGCGAATTGAATTATAACATTGTTTCTTTAACGATCCCAAATTCAATGAAGTATAAATGGAACATGGCATAACATTAATTGAAACTCCTAGATCTAACATTGCTTTTTCAAATCGGGTATCACCAATTTTGTGGGGAATTATAAACGTACCTGGATCCTTACACTTTGGGGGAAGCTTTCTTTAAATGATCGCGAACATGTTCTCCCCCACACTTACTTTCTCATCTCCCCTTAATTTCCTCTTAGACATGCATAACTCCTTGAAAAATTTGGCGTATTGAGGAACTTGCTTAATGGCATTAATTAGAGGTATGTTCAGCTCTACCTTTTTGAACATCTCCAAAATCTCCCTATCTTGCTCTTTTTTCTGCGATTTAGCAACCTTGTTAGGAAAAGGAGGCAAAGTATTAGTAAAACTTTTAATAACAAGAGATTTAGAATTTACCTGAGTTACCATTTTCGCTTCTTTTGGAGGCACTTTAAGTTCTTTTTCAGCTTCTTCCTCATCGCCAATAATAGGAGTCTTGTGTGGTGCCTCTATTTCCTTACCACTTCTCAAGGTAATAACACTTGCATTCTCCTTCAGGTTTACAATTGTTTGAGAAGGAAGCTTACCCAAATTCTGATTCTCCAATCGGCTCATTGCAGTAGCTATATGAATCAATTGATTCTCTAGATTCTCGATGCTAGCTCTTGTTTGTTGTTGGAATTGTATGACATTATTTTGGAGCTGAGTGGTATTCTGAGTTAATGTCTTCATCATTTCTTCCAGTGAAGGTCCCGAACTCGATGGTTGAGCTTGTCTTTGATATAGTTGTTGATAGGAACCTTATTATTGTCCTTGCTGCTTATAGGTGTTGAATGGAGGATTCTTCCATCCTGAGTTTTGTGCATATAGGTAGCTAGGATTCCTTTGTGACTGACCTAGAAAGCTTCCAAAACCATTCACTTGTTCTATAGATATATCCTGTAAAGTTGGACATATATTAATGCGATGTCCTACCAGTGTGCAAATCCCACATACCTTGACTTATTGAGCACCACTTGTAGCCATTTGCCTAACAAAAGATGTCAACCTAACTATTTGTTGCTCCAATATAGCAGTACTAGCTTCATTAAACTTCAACAGTCGGACGTCCTCTTGAATACAAAATTGTTAGGAGTTAGCATCCATGTGGGAAATGAGATTTTTTGCTTTAATAAGTGTCTTGTCCACTAGTGCTCCTCCATTTACTGCATCTACCATATTTCTTTCATGTGGCAGAAACCCCTCATAGAAATACTATATGAACAGTTGCTCACTGATTTGATGATATAGGTAGCTAGCACACAACCTTTTGAAATGCTCCCAGTAATCAAATAATGTTTCCTCATGATGTTGTCGAATTCCAAAGATTTCCTTTCGAATATTTGTAGCTCGATGGTAATTGATCTAGAGGGCAAGTAATAAAGTCAATCCTTAGTAGTATCTCCCAACACAAATGGGAATGCTCTCAACTTAATATGCTCTTCTTGCACCTCGGTTGGCTTCATGATAGAACAAACCATGTGGAACTCCTTAAAATGCTTGTGAGGATCTTCACCTGACATACCATGAAAAGTAGGCAAAAGATGAATTAAACCAGATTTAAACTCAAAAGCAACATTAATAGAAGGAAAATCAATGCACAGTAATTGATGATTAAAATTAGGGGTAGCCAATTGTTTAGGAGTACGATTATTATTTTGCTCGGTCATGTTAGAAACAATATCAGAAATGGAAGCGCTGGAAGAATCAAAAAGTAAATCTAAAACTATTTGAATTCCTAGTGAATAGTCAAGTTTCTGTTAGATGATGAAGGAATTTCGAAACTTTGTACAACTTGTCTTCTCGCTCTACGTAATGTTCTTTCAAGGTTTGGACCAAATTTCAATTCACCAGTGAGAAGATTGTGTCATGTATTGAAACTAACCAAATAAGAAAAGAAATTAACCACAAATAAAAATAAAGAAAAATAAATAAATTCATAAAAGAAAATGATATTAATCCCTGCCAATGGCGCTAAAATTGGTCGCGTCTCCTAGCACTACCAAAATAACTAGACTAAAACTATAGCAAGCAGTAAGTCTAGGTTGATCCCACAGAGATTAATTCTAATTATTTTCCTAAATTATTAGTATAAGCAAAATAATTTTGGTTTGAAGCAAATTAGAAGAAAAAGTATAATTGAATCTATAAAAAAAATCAAATTAAACAACAGTAAAGTGATAAAGTTGATGAATGACTTGAAATCAGGTTCTTTGGTTTAATCTCAGCCTAAGCACAATTTTGTAGATGTCATTGAATTATCATCTTTACACCTCTTTTAAGACTATTGACCGTGAACTAACAATAAGCTCTTCTAATTTCGATCTTTCCTTAGATCATATCTAATCAAGAAGAGGTCATTAATTAACCATAACTATCAGGAAATCTATAACAATCTCTCTCAGTTTATCCGGATAGTCAAATTATAAGTGAGAAAAATAGATCAACCTAAGTAACAATCACACAGCTGAGATTATTTAACTTATGCTACATTATCTCTAGTGATTTAATACAGTTGGTTGCCACATACGACCTTCAACACGACTATTACATATTGCATTCAAGTTCTAGCTATGGGTTTTCATGAAAAACAATTCAATAGAGCATTAAAATCATTCTCATACAATACTCAATCAATCCATACAAGATAACATAAACAATCTAAAAAGAGGTAAAGAACATGATACACAACAACAATCTGCTTAATGTTCTCCTCAGGCTTGATTGCACCTCTAAATCGATGTTAAGAACATTAGCCTTCCATCTCCATATTCAAGCTCTCACATTGACCATCCTCTCCATCACCACTATCCATGTTGAAGAACGAAGAACTGAAGAGAAAATAGGAGAAGAGTGTTTTCAGCTAGGTATTCCCTAAATGTCCTTTCTGCTATCACTCCCTTTTCCTTATGTAGTTAAATTTAGGTTTAAACCGAGTGACACCTGGCCATTAAAGACACCTAGATTTCTCAAGTTAATTCTCACGGTGTCTAGAATTCATAGTCGTGTAAGGTCACTGCACAGTCGTGCAAGCCTCTCACGATTGTGCATGACCCTTTCACGATCGTGAGAGATGTTGCATAAGCCTGAGAGATTTCTCACACCCATGCGATCCAATGTTTGGCCTTGAGATTTCTCCTTTTTTTTCTTCATTTGACATTCTCTCTTGCCTCTTCTTCTCTCAATCCTCTTCTTCTTCATTCTTTATGAATCAATAAAATATTGAAATTGAGAAGATGGCTTCAATGACATGCTTCTGGGTTACTTTAGCTTCTTTACTTTTGAAAAGTACCTAAGATCAAATATGAGCTAAAGTGAGTATCCTAAGCATTTCTAAGGAATTAATCACTAAGTGTAGTATATCAAATGAATCAACATTTAAACACATATTATTACATTAGTAAGTCTAGGAAGGAAAAGATAAGAAATGAGACAAAATATTATGTTTGGGATGAACTGTACTTACGAAAGTTCTACTCTGATCAAATTATAAGGCAGTATGTGTCGAAAAATGGACAACATTTTGTCTTATATTTTTTCACAAATATGCATATGGTGGTCGCTTTGGTCCCAAAAGAACTGTTAGGAAAGTTTTGGGTAGTGGATTATATTGGGAGACTTTATTTAAAGATGCTTATATGTTATGTAAAAGTTGTGATAGATGTCAAAAGACAAGTACATTATCTTATCAAAATGAAACGCCTCAAACCCCAATTCTTATAGTTGAGATATTTGATGTATGAAGTATTGATTTTATGGGGCTCTTTCCTTCATCTCGAGGATTTTCTTATATACTTTTGGCTGTTGATTACATTTCCAAGAGGATGGTAGCAAAAGCTGCCAAAACTGATGATTCTATAGCTGTTATAGGGTTTATAAAGACTAAAATTTTTAAAACATTTGGAATTACATGTGCCATTATTAGTGATCAAGGAAGTTATTTGGAATTACATGTGCCATTATTAGTGATCAAGGAAGTTATTTTTTGCAATATAGTCATGGTAGCACTCTTTAAAAGTATGAATTGCATCATCGAGTAGCTACTGCCTATCATCCTCAAACAAATGGACAAGCAGAAGTATCGAATAGAGAGGTGAAATCTATTTTGGAAAAGACTGTGAATCCTAGTTGAAAGGATTGGAATTTATGACTAGATGATGCTCTTTGGGCATACCGTATAGCTTACAAGACACCGATAGGAATGTTTCCATATAGATTAGTTTTTTGTAAGGCTTATCATTTATCGATAGAAATTGAACACAAAGCTTACTGGGAAGTGTAGTGTTGCAGTATGGATTTGGCTAAAGTTGGGGAGGAAAGGAAGTTGCAATTACAAGAACTAGAGGAAATAAGTTTGGATGTTTACTAGTATTTGAAAATTTACAAAGAGAAACCAAATTGTTCCATGATAATATGATCTTGAGGAAGCAATTACTAGTATTTGAAAATTTACAAAGAGAAACCAAATTGTTCCATGATAATATGACCTTGAGGAAGCAATTCAAGGTGGGACAGAAAGTGTTATTGTATAATTCTCAATTAAAGCTTATGCCAGGTAAGTTATGTGTTAGATAGCTTGGCCCATTTATTATCTCTAATATATTTTCTCATGGTGCAGTGGAAATAAAAACTTCAGAGAACGAAAAGATTTTTAAGCTTGATGGAGATAGATTGAAACCATTTTATAAGGACATGAAGGTTTTCAGTATGGTGAATATTGATTTAAAACTTCCATTATACGAAGAAATTTGAGAAGAGCTGGCTTCGTCGAGCATAATGATGTTAAACAATTGCACTTTTCGGGAGTTAACCCAAAATATGATAGTTGTTATTAATTTTGCTTTACTTATATATAGTTTGCATTTGTTTGTTTTTGAAACATAAATTTATTAGCTTAAGGGAAAAGGCGTCTTAAAATTCCAGACTACTAAATCTCATAAGGCGAGACCTTGCCTTATTTAATTTAATGTTCTGGATTGGAACCCTAAAGTTCTTTTTTAAATTTACATTTTTTAAAAATAATTAAACATAAAAATATTTTCCCTTTATTTATGTATGTATTATTTTCAATTAATTTTTTAATTAAAAAACCCAAGAACCTAATCTATTTGTTTCTTCTTTGTAGGAAATTAAAAATAAACCCATAATCTCCACACTTTTCCATAAGACCCCTAACCCTCCACCTACATTCGACCACCACAGATGCACATCCCTCCCACCAATTAAAAGAAAATTTCAAATCACCAGCCATCTCCCTCACAAAACAAAGTAGACCATCAACTCCAACACAGACTAGTACATATCCTCTGACACCATAGCATACATCCTTTCCGATGCTCACACCTCAGGGAGTTCTCTATTCTTTATTTTCTTTGATTATTTTTGTTGAGCTATGAGTATCTTATGCATACATTAGAGAAAATGCATGATTTAGGTGTAGGTAAGAGAATGTTTATAGTATGATGAACATTGTGATTTGTGATTGGACTTCCCCACATCGGTCTTCCCCGAAACCACCCAGTGTGATTTGTGCTTGGCCTTATGATATGTTGATTCATATATTAACTATTTCTCATGATAACTTCATAATTTTTTTATTGTTGTTCATGAATAATTCTTAAGTTAGGATACATTTTTGGTTTAAGCTCTAATGCATGAGAGAGATAAGCATGAATAGTATTTTCATTAAATTATTTCAAGTATCTTATTGCTTTTGTTTAATGAAAGTGTGCAAGACTTGATGCATTTTTGACACCTACGTAAGTTTTAAGCTTAAAGAAAATTCATCACATATGTGCTCATATATATCTTTTTGTTGTGTGATATCAAACATAGCTCATTTATCTTAAAACTTGCTTTTGAATATGTGTTGAGACCATTTTTTTAGGAATTTATGTATAAAGATGATGAGGGCATCTAGGATAAACATTTTTGACCTAAACAAACCTACCGTACTTTTTATCCTTAGAAAACCATTTTGAGACTTAACTTTTCTTTTCTTGCATAATAACCTTGTTACAAGCCAAATTTACCCTTTTTATTGTTGATATCCTTAATGATTTCGAACCCCCTAAGTTTTAGGAATTATATCGAGCTTATTTGTATAGGATTTTTACTATTTCCAAGAAAATTTAATTAGATGATTCAAATTGCATTGTTATGATTTTTTATAGAATGGAGAAGAAGTATAAGAAAATCTACTTTATGATTTTTTGTTTAAAAAAAGAAATAAAAAATGAAAAGAAAAGAAAAAGTGATTGAAAGAGATATTATTTGAATCAAGTGAATTTTGATTTAAGTTGAAACTTGTGTGGATAAGTTTATATGATTTCCTTCAATTTATTTAGCCAAAAAGCTTCTTCTTGTCATACCTTACCTAAGACATGTTACAACTCTTATTAA
Source organism: Erythroxylum incrassatum (assembly GCA_026546855.1). Lineage (NCBI taxonomy): Eukaryota > Viridiplantae > Streptophyta > Magnoliopsida > Malpighiales > Erythroxylaceae > Erythroxylum > Erythroxylum incrassatum. The sequence goes on along the minus strand of JANVCL010000212.1, from coordinate 18,759,730 downwards.
TTCCCTTTGATTTATACATTAGGTTCTTTTTGTTTAGTGGTGGAGTTATGATTCTTAAGTAAGGTTATGAAAATAACTTGCTATGCTTTGATTTGAGAGCTTATTGAACCCTAAACACTTTGAGTCTATAGAATAAAATCCTGGGTGTCAAGTCTTGTTCATTTGATTTTGATGGAATTGATGAGATGCTAGGCTTTAACAATATGTCGTATGAGTGCTTATTCTCTCAATTGTTATTTTATCTTAACCCCTACATGTGAATTAACTTTTGGATATTTTTGGATAACATGAAAGGAGATAAGAGGTTGTTGTGAAGATTTTTAACGGATTGAATTGATGTATGCTTGAGGATAAGCATGAGTCCGAAGTGGGAGAATTGATAAGATCTTATCTTGATATATTATTTGATATTATCTCCTTTGTTTTTTATTCATTTTGGTTCTTAAATATGAAATTTAATGTTTGTTTTGTTTTAGGAGATGAAAAGTGGAGATTGCTTCAAATTGGGACATTATTGATGATAATTACGAATTTTGGATGAAATGAAAAGATTGTTGCAGTGGATAAGATTGATAACTTGAATAGTTGGAGTTTAAATGAGACACTTCTTTCTATCCCTATCATGCAGGAATTTGAATTTGAATTTGCTTAGATAGACATCTTTGCAAGGTAAAATTAGATTAGAATTAGATCAGGAAAACTCTATAAAAGAGAAGTTCCTCACAACAAAAAAAGTTTTCTTATTACTTTTCTCTCAATTTTTTGTCTTTCTTCTATTTTTGTTATTAAATTAAAAGTCATGTGTGGCTAAACTTATTTATTCTGATTCAAGGGGATTCGATATTCTAGTTGTAATTTTGCGAGGTTTTGTGTTCTAAACCTTTTTTTCATATTTTAATTCAAGTATTTCTTGTTTTGAGTTCTCATATTTCATTATCGATTAATCTAATAATTTAATTTAATGTTAATTATTCTATCGCTATCCATGAATTCAATGATTCGTAATTATTATAAAGGATTAGTACAAGTAGCAAGTAGGTTATTTATGAATTTGCATATTTAACTTATGATAAACCAGAAAACTAAGTTGAACAATTACAACTATCCTAATTATTTAATTTAGAGTTAGTCTTTTTCACTAAGCTTATTGCTACCATTTATTTGATATGGAATGCTATCACACACAATCAATAGATGATAAGTTTTGGTTTGGATGTTATGATTGAACCAATTATATTAGGAAAATCTGAGACTTATTACGACTATCCTAATATGTTTCGGACTAACTTATATCATTTTTAGACCAATGATCACCATTACAATTAGATTAGATATTTTCCTTAAATTAGAGTTGCATAATCTTGACTTTTTCATTTTTATATTAAGTTAATTTATTTTGATTCATTTTAATTAATTAATTAATTAATCCAAACCCCCATTAGTGTTTAATTTTCTAAAGATTTAACCTAGTTTTATGAATACTATAAGAAATTTGAAGGATTAGAATTATTTTGGAAGCTGGATTAGTTGTAGTTGCCAACTTGTCGAGATTTAAAAACACATGATTAAGGACAATTGAGAGTTTACGGATAGTAAGTGCGGGTCCTCATTATTAAAGATAAGGTCTAAGCGTCCTTACCTTGTCCGTAATAAAACCATGCAAGAATGAGAAAGCAGTCAAACGTGACCGCTATAGATATATGCCCAATTCGTAATTATTAGACCACGACTTTTCTTTTTTGTAAACATTAATTATCCACGTACATAAAACGTCAATTTCACGTGGTTGTACTGGGGGACCAACTTAATGTCCTAGGGTCCCCAAGTTTGTTGAAATTGGCAAATTTAGAATGATAGTTTTGGATAGAGCATTGTGTACTGACACCACATAACATAATCTTCTTCTTTTTTAATCAAAACAAGCAAACGATGAATCCTTTTCATCAGCATATTAGCTGGCTAATGAGATCAATTTTGACTAATAACATTAATGCATCCTGTCTAATTTCTTATGCTCTTGAAATTTGTAAGATACATCATATATTGTTTCAATTAATTGGACAGCTATTTAATTTCAATTACATTAAAATAATGGTTGAAGCTGAAGGTCGGGTCATCTAAATCTGATCCAAATTTAATGGATTAGATCATGGACCACTATTATTGGCCCTTTCCAGCTTTAACCCTCTCTCTCACGTCTCAACTGTCTCAATAAATTGTACGGCCGATATGTTGCCCACCGGAAGCCTTAAATCATCAATCTATTTGTCAGTATATGTAGCCTAAATCCAATTTTGGAGCGATATCAACATATAAACTTCTTCTGCTTTTTATTTTTTTAAAACTAATAAAATATTGATTTAGTTAAACTTCTAGTTTTATTTTTAGTTTTTATTTCTTCCTTTTTAATGATTTATGATAATAATAAAAACTAGCCTTCATTTTTTAATTTTATTATTAAATACATATTATTTAATTGAACAATATTAACTGCTAATAAGAATTATGTTATATATTTTTCAAAAACAATTATGCTAATACAATATATTTTAATTTATTTGAATTTTATAATAAATTTTTTTGAAAATAAAGTAGTTTTAGACTTGATAATAGTATAATAATATTTTTAAATATAAATATTATCGTAAAATATGTAAATTTATTAATTTTTAAAAATATTTATTCATTTATTACATTTAATTTAATTTTAAATAATAACATTGATTTTAATAATTAAAATTTTATTAATAAATAAATATAAGTTTATAAATACAATTAGTAGAAATTTCTTACTTTTTAAACTATTTATTACTAATACATACGATAAATTTATTATTAAAAATTATTATACAAGAGACTAAAATAAAATTAATTTATTTTCAATTTTTAATATTATCATTATAAAATTATAAATACATTACTATTAACATTCAAATATATGAAAAAAATTAGAACTAAAAACTAAACATTAGAACATCATAAGGAGAATCATCTCGACTTAATTGATGTTTTAAAAATAAGACTCATGTTTTAATATTTCTAAAAAGGGCTCATATGTTTAATAGCTACATGATTCTCACTTCATTTAATGGATCCAAGTTCTAATTGATGATTTGTTGAGTGTCTAGCTCTATTTTGTGACTTTTGGTGATATTACACAGTTTTATGTTTTGTGGGAATAATGAACAAGTGAAGATAAGATAGAAAAAGTTCTTTTGGGGAGATACATGGCCGTGTAGAGTGCTACATGCCCACACCCTTGACTTTTACAACTATGTAGATCAACCTTGTAAATCTCTGTAACCGTGTGAAGGAACGTGTGAAGAGTGAAGACATACATAGTTGTGTACACACCTATACGGATGACATGTACAGCCGCGTGTGACGACTATGTAGCCCTCTGTAACCATGTAAGCCCGCGACTCAAGTGATGCTCAGAGATACATGGTCACTCACACGGTCGTGTATGTGACCGTGTATGTTACAGAAAATCTATTTCGAAATATAAAAGAGGAGAAGAATTAGTTTTGTTTATTGGGAGACATAAAAACACCAAAAAGGGAAAAGAAAAAATAGAGAGAGCAAGTAGTTTCTAATTCACATCCTTGTTTAATTGATTTTGGGATTAGGTTGTGAGTTTGTTGATTTGCACATCAACTTTAATTTCAATCTTGAATCTTTGTAAGATAACTTCTTATGGGGTTAAAGATCAAATTTTTGTAAATCCTTATTTGTGATTAGTGGATTTGCTTATCGGTTTAGCCTGTGGTTTTTTCCTCTACTCTAGAGGGTTTTTCACATAAATCTTTATGTTTGTTTCTTTGTTAAGTTTGCTTATTTTCTCATTGATATTATTTGATTAAACTTGATTAGAGTGCTTTGTTGCTTCGATTAAGTTGACTTTATGAGAGAGTTGTGTTTTTCTTTTGTCTTATAACAAGTGATATCAAACTTATCATAATAAAAGGTGGAAATAACTATATGGTCAAGTTGATGTCATCAAAATACTCTATTTGGAGGCTCATGATGAAGGACGTGTTGTACTGTAAGTGTAATGCCCTAATACCTCCTAGGAGGATAGTGCGAGCGCCACGCAAAAACAGAACATAACATACCGAATGTGAAACATTTCGCGGAAACATAACATTCAAAAATAAACATTCTAAAGCATATGGAACACTTTATACATGCAAATCATAAATTCGGAAAGCAACCTGAATTAAGGTTATTACAAACCTTCCAACCAAAAACTCAAAGTACATTTTTATCAAAACAAAAATTCATACTCCTTTGGCATTGTGGTTAACTTGTCCCAAATCCCTATGTCCTTCTCTCTGAACCTACATGGGGTAAATCTATTGTGCTAAGCATATAGCTTAGTGAGTAATAACTAAACTATGTTTAACAACAACAGATACTGAACCATATGATAGCATAACCTTCTCAACATAAAGAATTTCATAATAGAATATCATCTATTAACGAAAATACTTCGCATGCTAAAGTCAGTCATTTCCAATAGCAAAGCAGAACATTTAGAATACAGAACTGATTTTCATAATAGGGTGTGTTAACCCATCAGATCAAAATATGATTTATTTCGTATCAAAACTTATCAGGTATCAAAGTGCAAAACAAGTTAGACTAAAAATCCCTGAATAGAAGTGGGTAACGGGACTTATACAGGAGATACCATAAATGACATCATATATCAGGAGAGACTTAAGTCTTGATACAGGAAACACCGAAGTGTTAATAACAGGAGATACCGAAGCGTCAGTACAGGGGCAGCTGCAAACCCTTCTAGGCATGCCTATTTACCCACAACTAGGACTTAACAGAATTAAAACATAAATGTCTGAAATTCAATATACCTATCATCAAACAGCTTTGCAAATCATTCAATAAACCAAAAGTAGTAGCAAACAAAACAGTCAAAGCAAAACTGTTAAATTTGACCATTTAAATTACTTACAAAAATATGTCGTCTAAATTACTTATAAATATTCATCAAGACTTACTTGCAGATAAGACTAACTAAATTACTTACTAAAGCTCCCTTATTACTTATTGCCTCAACGTCCCAACAATATCTGGATTAGGTCGCTCAATGGGTTCCTCTAAAATATTTAATACAAACATATATCACTATTATGCACAATTATGAATTCAATTATGCACATTCATGTATGTTGAATATGCATGATGCATGTTCATGACAAATTCTGGGTTTCTTATCCTTAACCTTGTCACATAATTAATCATGTGAAACCATACTCAATTCCTCAATTCAGATTTATTTCACAACCAAATTTTGGGTCCAATTTGCTCAATTATTCTCATCTGGAAGGTGAGATAATTAGGTAATACTTCCTTCTAGAAAGTTGTTCCTCTTTGTCTTAGGTTTCCAATGGCACTAAGTTCATCCAACTTGGGTCCGTATACTGAAACTTATTCCCACAAGATTTCAAACTGTTCTTAAGCTTCAACAGAATTCTTATCTCAAATTCCAATCAGATTTTGAAATTCCTAGAGGCAGAATTAGAATTCCATCACTTCAGACAATTTGTAGCCTTATGACTCTAGTTTAATTCAAAATAAGAATCACTCCATTTGGAAATCCACAGATCCAGATATAAGTAAATTATCGAAGTATGTTTAGTAAAAATATCCCAGTTATCGTACTTCAGTACGGTCACAATTTCATCTCAAATTCCTTAATCAATTCAGTTCATAAAAATCTAATTTTTTTGTGGAGATGAATATCAATGTCTTAAAAGCCCATTGATTCAAGAATTAAGTCATTTGGATATTGAATGAAGAAGTTATAGCAAAAAGATCAAAGTGTGTTAAAAAAAACCCTCCTTTGGAAAAACAGGGAAGTTGCGATCGTGTACATGCACGACCGCGACCGCGACACTCTGGGTGGTCCTGCGAAGTCACGATCATACACATGCATCACCGCAACATTTCAGGTGGTCCTGCAAAGTTTCGATCATGCACATGCATGACCGTGACACTCCGGTGGACCTGTGAATCCTTCTTTTTCACCTTACCTATTTTTCCAGCTCTTCCCAAAACAAATTTTCTGGTCACTTTTACCCGATCATTTTGACAATGAAAAAGAAGGATTTAGGCAAACTTTCTTCTTAAAAATTGTTCCTTTATGTCTCAATTTTCTAACGATACCAATTTTGTGCAATTTGGTTCAATATTTTGAAAGTTATTCCTAAAGTACTACATACTATTCACAAACAATGACATAATCCAAAAACTCCAGTTCGAGCCAAATTTTGACACACTTAGTAGCAGAAATCAAATTTGACTCGTTCATGAAAGTTGTAGATATATCTTTATAGTTTAATCTGAATTTAACTTCATCCAATTTGGACATTCAAATATCAAGTTATGCCCTAAATACAAATGTATGTTCAGTAAAATACTGTATATATCATATTCTAACGACTTTAACTCTTCATCTTATTAATCATATCCCCGAATTTGCTCCTTCTTACACCACCCACATATGCATCAACACCATTACGCATGCAGAAATCCACAAGCATGAAAACATACACCATTCACGCATGCATCCATTTAAAATAGTAAAACATGCATAAAACTTACTTGACTTAGCTTCTCTCTCCTCAGCAAAATTCCAAAATTGTGGAAAGCAAACAAGAGATTTCGATGTTAGAAAGACACCAGGATTTAGTAACAATCAAAAACCCTTAATGGCAAAAGACTTCGTAAGGTGTAACATTGATAGATTATCCAAAAGTCAATATACATAAGTGAACAAGATGGTGTTTCGGTGATGGTAAAGCAAGAAGGAAGTTCATGAATGCAGAATTTGTTCTTTGTTAAAATCATGCCTAGGTGTTTCATTAGTGCTTAACACATATCTCCATTGCATGTCTTCCACTTGTCCACTAGATAAGCTACCATTTGTCTCATAGCTATAGGTCCACATGTCACACATGATTTTGTTCATTTGTCAATTAATTTCTAATCTAAAATACTCCAAAATTTCCAAAAATTTCAAAATAATTCCAATAGTCTTGGAATAAATTTTCCACAATTTAATCGCATTTATGTATCCAATTTACCTAGAAAAATTTCATGAATGCATGCATAATAATTATATGTTTCCAAAATGCTTATGCACAAATAAGCAAATACTCAACTATACAAAGCATAAACTGCACTGAAATTCCATAATTTTCTAACCCCTAGTATGGGGCGTTACAGTAAGGATCTCTTTGATCCTATTGATGTGAAAAAAGGTATGAAGGATGATGTTCCTTCAAAACCTAGAAAAATGTCAGATAGAGAATGAGAGAAAATGAAGCAAAAACTCTTGGCACAATTTAACAATGGATTGATATTATCATATTCAACTATGCGTCTCAAGAGATTCTTTCGAGCTATGAAAAAAGTTAGAAGGACTTTATGAAAGGAAGACTGACCATAATAAGGCTTCTTTGATCAAAAGGCTTGTAAATTTGAAGTTGAAAGCTGGGAAATTTAGGTTAAAGAATCTAGTGATTTCTAGGATATAATTAACAAGCTTACTACAATGAAGATCATTCTTGATGATGAGCTCCAAGCCTTTCTCCTCTTGAGTTTGTTAACAACTAGCTGGGAGACACTGTTGGTGATGATTAGTAATTCAAATCCTGATGGCGTACTCTCTTTAGATGTAATAAAAGAGAGTATGTTCAATGAAGAAATCATAAGGAAAGATATAGGAGTTGACAATGCGCAAGCCTTCTTGGAAGAAAACATGGGAAGGGGCAAAAGTAGGGGACCTAAAAGGCATGACAACTCTAAGAATCGATCAAAGTCTAGAGGTGACAAAGATGTGAAGATATGTCATTATTGCGATAAACAAGGACACATAAAGAGGTTCTACTATAAATAGAAAAGGGATCAAAAAAACAAAATCATCAAAATGATGGTGATGATAAGATTACAACTGCAATTGCTTCAACCATGAATGAAAAGGTATCTCTATTTTATGCATCAAAAGATTTCTTTAATATCAGTGATTTTGGTTATGAATGGTTGATTGATATAGGACATCAAATCATTATAGTCCAAAAGTGGAGTACTTATCAAACTATAAGAGCAGAGACTTTGGAAGCTTAAAGATGGATAATCAAAGTTTTGTTAAAATTGTCAGTGTGGGTAATATTTGAGTTTAAAAAACATAGAATGCTTGCTGACCTTGAGAGATATATGACACATTCCTGAATTAAGGTTGAATATGTTATAGACAAATGTGTTAAATCGAGAAAGATTTAAGCACCCTTTCGAGGATAAAAATTAGAAGTTGTCTAAGGAAGCAATAACTATTGCTAGAGGAGAATTATATTGGATATTGTACAAGATACACTTGAAGGTGTGTGGTGGTGGAGAAACATACATAGTCAAAAAGGAAACTTCTCCAAATTTTTGGTATCGATGCTTAGGGCGTATAAATGAAAAGGGAATAAAGTTGTTGGCTGATAAATTCCTTATCCTAGTTAAAAACTCTTTACCCCTTAATCCTTGTGATCATTGTTTAGCAGGAAAGCAGTATAGAGTCTCTTTCAAGAAACAATCTACAAGAAAGATGGAGATATTGAAGTTGGTGTATTCAAATATCTGTGGCCCTATTGAGGATGATTAACTAGGAGGTAACAAATATTTTGTTACATTTATTAATGATGCTTCAAGGAATACTTGGGTATATATGTCGAGAGACAAGAGTCAAGTATTTGAAACTTTCCATAAATTTCATGTTATGGTAGAAAGGGAATCTAAAAGGAAGTTAAAGTACTTATGAACAGGTAATAAAGGAGAGTATGCTTCTAAGGTGTTTATAGAATACTATATATTGCATAACATTATAATTAAGAAAACTGAACCAAAGACTCTACAATATAATGGGGTTGTTGAGAGGATGAATATAACTATTCTCGAGAAGGTTAATTGCATGCTCAATGTTGTTGAAGCCATTTTGGGGTAAAGCAGTCTATTTGATCAATCGAGATCCCTTAGTTATGTTAAATTTGAGATTCAAAAGAGAGCATAAATTGCTAAAATCATACATGTCATCATCTGAGAGTGTTTTACTGCAATGTACTTAGACACGTACCTAAGGATAAGAGACACAATACCTTGTATCTTTGTAAGCTATAGTGATAAACAATTTGGCTTTAGAATTTATGACTTAGAGAAGCAAAAGATGGTCAGGAGCATGAATAAGGTATTCTAGGAGCATGAGAAAGGTGTTGATCTTCTAAGAAAAGATAAGTTAACACACAGTAGTTCATCCTATGATATTGATAATTCTTCTTCCAATACTAAGGAGTCTACATGTGAAGAAGATGAAGTGTGTTTCCAAACACACATTTGTGGTGCTTAGATATAGTATAATAATGATGAACTACATAAACCACATTCAGACAATGTTCAAGGTGGAATTATTGAGGATAATAAGCAGAGGAAGTAATCAGATCCAACAACTGATGAAATATAACTTCAAAGGTCGACGAGGGAGACAAGCCCCTCTACTAGATATCCGAATACAAAATATATATTAGTTACTACTAAGGCAGAGCCTGAGAATGTGCAAAAATTTATGTCTTGTGACGACAACGATCTTTGGCTCGCAGCTATGAAGGAAGAGATGAACTCCGTAAAGAAGAATGATACATATGAGCTTGTGAAACTTCCAAAAGAAAAAAAAGGAACTGAAGAATAAGTGGGTGTTCAAGATAAAGAAAGACAGTGATAAGTTGGTGAAGCACAAGGCAAGGTTAGTGGTGAAAGGGTTCAGTCAAAAGAAGGGTATATATTTTGGTGAAATCTTCTCATTAGTGGTTAAGATGACCTCAATTCTAACAATTTTGGGTTTGTTTGCTTGTTTAGAACTTAAATTTGAACAACTTAATGTTAAAATAAACTTCTTACATGGAAATTTGGAAGATGATATACATAGAGCAGTCAGAAGGTTTCAAAGTTAAAAGCAAGGAGAAATTTGTCTACAAGTTGAAGAAAAATTTATTTGGTTAAAACAATCTCCAAGGTAATGTTATCAGAAGTTTGAATATTTTATGACAAATTATGGTTACAAGAGAACTTATGCCGATGCGTGTGAGTATTTAAAAATTTTCACAGGTGAGGACTTCATTATTCTTCTTCTATATGTTAATGATATGTTGATTGTGGCTCAAAATGTTGGTAGAATCTAAAATTTGAAGGTAGATTTGTATAAATCTTTTGATATGAAAGCTTTGAGACTTATAAAGAAAATTTTAGGCATAGAGAAAACTCGGGACATGAAGAATAGGAAATTGTGGTTGTCACAGGAAAGGTAATATTGCACAGGTGTTATAAAGGTTCAATATGAAGCATACTAAGCCAATTAACATGTTACTGGCACCTCAGTTCAAGCTGAGCAAGTGTGCATGTCTCTCAATAAAAAAGGAGAAAGATAATATGTTTTTTATTCCATACTCATCTACAGTAAGGTCTCTAATGGTGTGTACAAGATCAAATATTGCACAAGTTGTTGCGTTAGTAAGCAAATTCTTGTCTAATTCAAGAAAGGTTCACTGAGTAGGGGTAAAATGAATTTTGAGATGCTTGAGAGGTACTTCAAATTGGAGCTTCTGCTTTGGTGATGCAAAGTCAAATATAGAAGGTTATGTGGATGCATATGTAGCAGAAGATCTTGATGGAAGAAAATCTAGTTTAAGTTTTCTGTTCAAGTTTATAGAGAGAGCCATTTCATAGCAATCAAAGCTATAAAAGTTGTATCTCTATCTATGACTGAAGAAGAGTATATAACTATAGTGGAAGCTGGTAAGGAGATGCTTTGGTTGAAAAGATTCCTTTAAGAGTTGGATATGAAGCAAGAAGACTATATAGTGTTTCGTGGTAGTTAAAGTGCTATTGGCTTAAGCAAAAATACTATGGGGGTGTTTGGTGGGTAGCTTTTCAGCTATATTTCAGCTGATTAAGGAGTATTGTCAAACAACTAATATAATTGTTTGATTAATAGCTGGTTGGGTTGGCTGATTCTACCCAACCAGTCATATTTTGAAAAGTTACTTTGGAGGAGCTTTTCATCCTATCAGCTAATATTCATCTTCTTCAAAGACAATTATATCCTTAAACTTAACAGCCTACCTCATTCTGTCGCCACTTTCTGTTACATTGCTAAGGCTACACTGCGACTTCATTATTGGACATACTAAATGTTGATAAATTTCATAAGGCAGATGTATTTTGATAAGATGGTCTAACCAGTGTGTGATGCTGTGATATTCTTGCAGAAGATCCAACTAAATTAACAAGATATTACTCCTAAACAAGTACATCAGGAAAGTTATAACAACAATTGTCAGGGAATAGTGTAGTATCTATATGCAAATATTTTCCTACTTATGTACACGTGCTAGTTAGATTTGTTTAACTCTGAAAAACCTGTAAACTTAATTAAGTAAAATTCAATCAAATTGATTACGGTAGGAGCTTTAAGTGAATATCATAAACAAGTAAGACATTGATTCAGAAATTACCAAAGACATGAGTTATAAGACTTTTATTGATCTATAAAAAATTAAGGAAATTCCACAACGATAAATCTCAAAAGGACTGAAATTGAAGTATCCCAAATTATTATTATTATTATTATTATTATTATTATTATTATTTTATTAGAGTTATAAATTTAATTTTTTTAGAATTAAATATTTAAAATCTAAATGCTTATAAGAGTATGCAACAAAATACTAAGATATATAATATTCATACCTTTATAATTTTTTGAAAGTCATATCCTCATAAGTCATTTTACACATAAACAACTAATATTAAAGAATTAATTTTACCAAACATCAAATGACAAATAGCTAATGCAATTCGCTAGTCAAATGAGCTGATAGAATCAGTTATCAGCTATCAGTTAATGCAATCAGCTGATTGCCAAATAGGGCCAATATATCCATCCACAACCTTAAAGTAATAGGTCTCTTTCTATCATGAGACAACTTCACTTATGAATTTCCATCTCCCTTTCGCAAGTAAATCCATCAACATCGGGTTAGCTTCTCTTCAACCAATGACTAAGGCGAAGCTATTTCAGTAACTTCATAAATTACCATTTATTTGACCTAAATCCATGAATCTCTATTCATTGGACTTCACCAACCTATTTCTAATACTAATAAAGGGTTCTAAGGGGTTTAGAGAGAAATTTGACTAATTTTAAGTGAGCTTACATATAATCTACGACATCATATCTCAACTTAAAATCTTAAAGTAATGGATTATAAGCCTAATATTTATATATAACTCACTTCATTTTTATAACTTTTTTTGATGAGGGAAAATTCCTAACAACTATAGTAAAAGAGTGATTATAAAGATGGTGAAAAAACCGATCTCAAACTAGTTAACCTAAAGTTGCCCCATTAATGATGGACATTTATAAAACTCTAATTCTTTATGTTTCTTTTTTTTAGGTACATCAAAAAGTTTGATTTGGATTTTAGTTCGTAATCACCCCATTTAAGAGAAAAAGAGAGATAAAGAAGTGATAAGTGTTTAATTGTTGATATATTTCTTCCCTAATTCATAGTGATGAATGTTATGTTGTGTTTACGATACTTATTTTGGTTCATATTTTGCTTTATGTACAAGTTGACGGAATAAGAACCAAAACAAGCTAAATCAATATCCTTATAGCCGATCTTATTTACCTTAGTGGAAGCAAAAAATGAGAAGAGTTAGGGTCAAAACATTTCAAAGTCATTGTAATTTAAGTGCCTATGTAAAGGTGTACATGCCTGTGTATATGACATACATGATCGTGTATGGGACTATGGATATGACATACATGATATAAATGGGGTAGAAATAATCAATTGCAATTTAATTAAAAATTTGAGAAATAAGGTAAACAATGTTTTGGATTTTGTATATTATAGAATTTATGTAATATCCCGGTACCAGTGGGAAGGGTAAAATAGGAAATATGGGTATTTCATGAGAGATGAGAAATGCATTTGCATGTCCATGCACATAGTGACATACATATATCGTGAAAAATAAATTTATTGCACATGAAATTTTTGTACATGCATACATTGACTTTCCCGGTCTATTTGGTTATAACTGTAA
>JANVCL010000212.1:18708434-18746454 GCA_026546855.1 Erythroxylum incrassatum | reverse complement strand
TTCATCCACCTTTTTAGAGTCATCATCTTTGCTTAGCTTAATACTGGTTGTTATAAGTGTCCCCACTAGTTTTGAATCCTGCATCTTAAACCTCCTTAGAACATCAGACGCGTACTTCTGTTGGCATATGAAGATGTAGTGACCGGTTTGCAACTCTTCCATTCCAAGGAAGTATTTCATAATTCCCAGATCAGTCATCTCAAACACTTTCTATATTTCATACTTGAACTCTTGAATTAGCTTAAGTTGACTACCTATGATAAGCATATCATCAACATAAATAGAGACAATTAAAAGATGATTACCACAGGTTTTCACATACAAGGTTGCTTCATTTGACTTCTATTAAAGCCAAGCTGGTTGAGATGGCTATATATTCTATCATACCAAGCCCGAGAGGCTTGCTTTAGACCATATAGAACCTTCTTAAGAAGATACACATGATCTTCTTTTCTATGCACAACATAACCATCTAATTGCTCCACAAATATTTCTTCCTCAATAAAGCCATTTAAGAAAGCTGACTTGACATCAAGTTGGTGAAATTGCCAAGAGTTGTGAGCTGCATGAGCAATAAGGAGCCTGATAGTGTCATACCTTACTACTGGAGCAAAAGTTTCCTGGTAGTCTATGCCATATTGTTAAGCATAGCCCTTTACAACCAATATGGCTTTGTGTTTGCAGATTGAACCATCTGGATTGAGTTTTGTTTTAAAAACCCATTTGACTCCAATTACCTTGCGATTCTTAGGCCTTTCAACCGGCTGTCATGTTTCATTCTTATTGATCATCTCCATTTCTGATTGTATGGCTCTCCTCCATACTGGAGAACCTTAAGCTTCAACATCGCTGGTGGGTTCAATGATTGCCAAATTGCACCTTTGATAGATATCCTCCAAAGTCCTTGTGCCTCTCACTGGAAGATCATCCAACAATTCATCAGCTCCAAGTTGAATTTGGACCTCAAATGGAGAACTAGAATCCATGCTTTCTGATTTTCCCAATCCTATACTGCTGCTGCATTAACCTTCAGGTTTCTGCTCAGGATAAATTTTCCTGTTTGCAAATAGAAAATTTCGTATCCTTTGGTTGCTATCCAATAGCCCACAAGAATGCTCTTCTGAGCTTTGTTGTCAAGTTTGCTTCTTTTTGGCTCTAGAATTTGAAAATAACAGAAGCTACCAAATACACAAAGATGATCCATAGCAGGTTAGACACCATTCCAGGCTTCATATGGTGTCTTGTTTTGCAGTGCCTTTGTAGATAATCTGTTCAACAAGTACATCGAAGTATTGACTACTTCAGCCCATAGTCTGTTTGGCATCTTCTTTTTAAGTAAGGGACATCTAGCCATCTTCATTTTTGTCCTATTCTTCCTCTCGCACGCACTGTTTTGTTGTGGTGTGTATGGTTTGGTAAATTGATAAACTATGCTTCCACTATTACAGAACTTAACAAATTGACTTAAGGTATACTCAGTACCATTGTTAGACCTCAAGCATTTAATCAATAAGTCACTTTGATTTTCTACAAGGGCTTTAAATTAAAAAAAACATAATAAACTTCACTCTTGAGTTTAATGAGATAGACCCAACACATCCTAGTACGATCATCAATAAAAAGGGTGAAGTATCTATTAACCACACAATGAGGTTGTTTTTATTGGACCACATACATCACTGTGGATAAGCTGAAGTTTTTGATTGGCTCTCTATGCTTGGCCTTTAGGAAATGGTAGTCTCAACTTCTTGCCAAGTTGGCAAGTTTCAAACATCTAAATATCATCAATGACTACAGGCATGTTTTCAACCATCTCCTTCTGCCTCATATCCAAGAGGCTCTTTTGTGCCAAAGATTTGAGACAGTCTGAGTGATGTTGGAATAGGCATGCTTAGAAACCTTTTCCCAATTGACAAGCAAAACTTCTATTCTTCATCTTTACACAAAGCAATTGTTCTCCAGAAGGATCAAAGGTTGTGCATTTGTGATCCTTGAACTAAAGTGAATAGTCTTTCTCAAGCATCTGTCCAACACTTAAAGTAGATTTCTTTCTCAAGCATCTGTCCAACACTTAAAGTAGATTTTGACTGATGTCAAGTATAAATAGAACATCAGGAATAGTTTTGATATCTGAAGTTGTGTGGATAATTACTCAACATCTGCCTTTAACTTCCAGGTATTCACCGTTGCCCACCTTCACTCTAGACTTATAAGTTTCATCAAGAATTCTGAATGCATCAGCATCTCTGCACAGATGATGTGTGCAGCCACTGTCAATGAGCCAAGAATCAGAAGTGTCATTAGTTGAGAGGCAAGAAACTGCAAAAAACTGGTCCTCCTGTACATCTGCTACATCTGTCAATTGTGCTTGCGTAGGTTTAGGATCTTTGTTATTTGACCTGCAGACCTTGGTAATGTGTCCCATTTGTTTGCAGTTGCCACACACAGCATCAGGCCTCCACCATCAGTATTTTTCCAAGTCTATAGTCTTTTTGCAGTGTTTGCAGGGAGGAAAAACCTTCTGCTTTGAACCTACACTGCTGTTGCCACCTTCACCTTTGCTCCTATTTTTCTGATCGAACTGCTTCTTTGCTTTTCCAGGTTGTTGCTTTTGCGTAGAAAAAGCACCTTCAGTGACTCTATCTTGTCTTAGAGTCCTCCTTTGTTCTTGTCCTTCAGTGTCTCTGACCAGGAGAATGCATGTCGCTACTTGCAATTAAAGCGTGATAACACTACAGCATGGGCATTTTAGAGCGAGCTGTTTTCCTGAGAACCTCCCGCCAATTGTGCACGCTTTCAATGAGCCCAAGAAATCAGCCCAGCACCAAAACAGCAACTTAGATAATGCACTTGTGCTCTTTGAGAGAAACCCATCTGTCCTAAACGTCTCGTCCTGGAATAAATTGCTCTCTCGCTGCGTGCGGAGCAATCAAATTCATGCCGCCGAATACCTGTTTGATAAAATGCCTGTTAAAGACATTGTTACCTGGAACACCATGTTATCAGCCTTTAAAAAAACCAAAAACCCGGATCTAGTGTGCAAGTATTTCTTTGGATTGCAAGAGATCGGTCTGATGCCCTGTGAACGCACAGTCGCGATACTGCTTAGTGCAATTTCGGATGCCGCGTATAGTGTGTTGGTGCCTCAGATTCATGTGCTTGTAGTGTGCTTGGGGCTAAAATTGAGTGTCTTTGTCGGCTCTGCTCTGATAAGAGCATATGCAAGTGCAGGAGATCATTATGCATTAGGTAGAGTCTTTGATGAGATCGCTGAGAAAAATGTTGCTTCTTGGAATGCATTGATTTCGGGTTACATGGAACTTGGATGCATGGTGAAGGCACAAAGAGTTTTTGATGTGATGCCCGAGAAAGACATGATATCCTGGACTAATTTGGTTCATGGGTACATTGCCAACAAGAGAATTGACAAGACTAGGACAATGTTTGATAAGATGGACAAAAGGGATGTTGTTTCATGGACTGTAATGATTAGTGGATATGTGCAAGATGAGAGTTATACGAAGGCCCTGAAGCTTTTTCGTTTGATGGTGGATTCAGGGACCAGACCAAATGATTTTACATTTTCTTGTGTTTTGGACGCTTGCTCTGGATGTTCATCTCTTCTCATGGGGCAGCAAGTTCACTCAATCATTTTAAAATCTGGTATACCAGAAAATGTATACTTATGGACTTCACTTTTCAATATGTATGGGAAATGTGGTGAAATTGATGCTGCCTTTCCCATTTTTGAGTCTATGGAAACTAAGAATTTAGTGTCTTGGAACTCCATAATAGGATGTTATGCCAGGCATGGGCTTCCAACTCGAGCACTGGCAGAGTTTGAGAGATTGATAAAATGTGGCGTCATTCCCGATCAAATAACATTTATCAACGTATTGTCTGCATGTGCACATTGAGGATTAGTAACAGAAGGTGAAAAGCACTTCGAATCGATGACCATAAATTATGGCATAGAAGCAGAGTTGGAGCATTACACTTGCATGGTGGACCTCTATGGGAGAGCTGGTCAGCTGGAGAAAGCAGAGAAATTGATCAAAGAAATGCCATTTAGGCCTGACGTGGTTCTGTGGGGTGCATTGCTTGGAGCTTGTGGCTTGCATTCAAGTTTGGAACTTGGCGAGTTTGCTGCAGAGGGTATCCGCAAGATGGAAAAAGATCATCCTATAGCTTATTCAATGTTGTCAAAGATTCACGGAGAAAGAGAGCAGTGGACCAACATAATTGAACTGAGGAAAATTATGAAGGAAAGGGGTGTTCGAAACCAGAAGGCTGGGAGCTGGATTGAATCTTCTGTGGATGTAAGCTGAAACCAGAGCAATTCACATTCTATTATCCCCTAGTTTAAACATTCATTTGGATATCATACTGCCTTCTCCGGGTTGATTTGTGATATCATGTCGTGACATTGGCACCAGTAGTGTGAAAGTACCTAAAACTGGACCAGGGATCGACATATTCGGGACAGTTGAGAGACGAACACAGTGAAGGGCAGTTTAATGAAAGAATCAAGCTCACTTTGACTATTATGATCGTCCGGAATTATCCCGACTTCTAATGATGCAAACTTTAAACTTCCACCCCAACGTGAACGAACAAATCGAGTGTTGAAAGAAAAGGATCTCTAGTTAGACGTGCTAGCTCATGACTTGGTGGTTCAATGTTATAGGCCAAGCAAACTCAGGAATTTTCTCCATGGATTGAAACCGAATTAAATGTATGATAGTGTACGAGACCGCAAACTCAACAGGAAGTGCATAGTCATCTTGCAAGATATGATTGTGCTTTTCCCTTTAGACCGTATGTAATACTGAAACTGCATTAATCTAGAAATTACTACAAAGATTGTTCACATTCATTCATTTTTGTTTCAAATGTTACAAAAAATGGCAACTAAGAAACGTTGAAAACCAAATATGGACTGTCGATAGTATAATAGGAAATGATTGCTAGGCCTAATGATACAAGCGGTTCCTCCAGCCACCAATCCATTTTAATGTGCCACAAATTAGTTGTAATCCAACTGCTGCCAATAGCAAAGCCACATTCTCTAAATAGTTGGGCGGTAATCTTTTAATCTTTCAGGCCGTGCCCTTTCACTTTTTGTTTTTACTCTCTTCCTTTTATCTCTCTCGTTTCTTGTACAGCTTCTCAAGAACCCGCTTGGCTTCGCATTGAGGAAAATTCGTCAAATCATAGTAGTGTGGCGCAACGTCTACAAGCCTACGTTCAACAAACCTTTTTGTGAGAATCTATAGAACAAGCATTAGAAGATCCAGCAAATATGAAAATCCACAAGGTTTCCAATAAACCTTCATGTTTCAATATCGAAACATCCAACAATAACAAGAAAAAAGAAACCATTACTGGCTAATGTCAAGCAAAACAAACATCACCCTAGACAGGTTGAACATAGAGATAAGAAAGGGTAGAATACTAACCATTCACCACGAATATCTGTCACTGTACGAATAAAATTCCTGCTGGTTAGCACATACTCATTGTAAATGACCCACTCGGGCTTGTGATCCAGACAATTTGAGGGATGCAAGTGTACCACCTGTAGAAGGAAATACAAAATCATAAGCCTTGACATTCCATCACTTGTAGTTGAAGTCAATACTCCAGAAAGAATAACACAACAATGTAACGTTATCTTCTCACAACTAGAAAAGAGCCTTAAAATATGGACCATGAAAAGATCAAATATTGATACTAGTGTTACAGGGATAGCACATAAACTCCAAACATACTTGGTTGTCCTTCACTGTCAAGTAGTGTCCGGTCCGTTCAAGGTGAGCAACCTGCATAAAATAACCTGCTAGCATGGCCTTTCTAATGTTGACATAGTAGTCACGGCTGGAGAAGTCTGTGCTGCATAACTTGAGGTTAAACCTGGCCATGATGCGTACAAGCTGTTGCCTAACATTATCAGCAGCTTTGAGTGCTCTGTGGTTGACAAAATTTTCATAGCACCAAGATGGATCCTCATCTGCAGCCCACCAAAAACAGTGACCTCATAAGCATGGCATTTCTGTAAAAACTCCAGAGAATGAAGTATCAAGAAGAGTGGATACTCACTGTTCTGTTTATATGCGTGATATACATTTAACAACGTCAAGTGATCTCCATCTATGTGCCCAAACCTAGCCTTCGCTTCATCAGCAGCTTTTTGAGCCTCCCTAGGGCGGACAAAGCAATTGGGTACTAAAGACAGAATTTGGTTATCACAGAAGAGGCCCATTGAAGGTCAGCAGATGCATACAGGCGAGACGAGACCATTTGCTTGATGAGATAATACTGAGAAACTGCAACTATCTGCATCAGCACCTACTTAGAATCCGATGGTACATGCCAACCGGGGGCATGGAACCCATACAAGACAGTTGCTGATGACAACCTAATTTGACACAAATTGTTCAACTGCATGCATGCATATCATCTACACATGCAAGTAGTTAAACAACTATCACAATGTGCAGAGAACCAGTTCACTAGTTCTCTGCACATGCATGCCATATACAAAGGATGCATCACCTCAAGTAATGATCCCCAATGGCATCTAGAATAACACCAGACCTTGAGACTGACACAAAGAAGTAACATAGTAACTGATAATACCTGAAAGCATGGCAGAAACCGACAGGATCTCATTTGAGCAATTGAATTCCGGACTTACAACCAGCATCTTGGACATCTGAGGATCTAATGGAAACTCGCTCATTATTTCCCCCAGCTTTGTCAAGTTCCCTTCATCATCTAATGCTCCCAAATAATTCAAAACCTCTAAAGCTCGCATCAATGTCTCGGGTGCAGGAGGGTCCATGAAATCAAAATGAACTAGATCATCAATCCCCAGCTTCTTCAATGTCAGAACTGTATTTGCAAGATTTGATCGCAATATTTCCGGATAAGTCTGAGGTTGGAGATCTTGATTGAAACTTTTCTCAGTATAGAGTCTGAAACATTTTCCTGGCTGAGTTCTACCAGCACGACCTGCCCTCTGGTGGGCACTTGCCTTTGATATTGGGGACACTAGCAATGACTCAACCCGCACTCGTGGGTTATAAACTTTTTGCTTAGCAAAACCTGGATCAATAACATAAACGATGCCATCTATGGTCAAAGAAGTTTCTGCAATATTTGTTGACACAACAATCTTCCTTCCAGGAGGACCACCCTCATTCAGAGGTGGTGGAGCAGGTTCAAAAATTTTCTGTTGCATTGCAGGAGGAAGAGTTGAATAAAGAGGCACCACTTTAACTGGCCCCACTTGATCCCCCATATTTGCAACTTCCTTTGTTATCTTGCGGCATGCATCTTCAATCTCCTCTTCACCAGTTAGGAAGACAAGTATGTCACCAGCAGGTTCACACATGTGTATCTGTACAACAGTCCGAATACCAGCCTCCAAATAATCCCTTTCAGGTTCCTGAGTATAGAAAATCTCAACAGGGTGAAGCCTACCAGGAACCTTCATAAGAGGAGCACCATTAAAGTAACCCTGAAACTTCTCAGCCTCAAGAGTAGCACTCATCACAACGAGCTTCAGGTCAGATCTATTCCTCAGTACTTCTTTAAGAAGCCCAAATAGCACGTCAGTTGCCAGAGTTCTTTCATGAGCTTCATCAAGGATTATAACTTTGTAACGTTCCAACAGTGGATCAGTCATTGCTTCTCTTAAAAGCATACCATCGGTCAAATACCTGCCACATAACGGAAAGCACCGCATTGGCATACAGTTTGATAAAAATAGAGTACATAAAAAGCACTATCCCATCAAAATGAAAACGAACAGATCAGAAAAAACTTACTTCAACACTGTTCTTGCACTGCTACAGTCTTCAAAACGAATACTGTAACCAACCTCTTCACCAATATTCACATCCATTTCCTCGGCAACACGTCTAGAAACAGACATTGCAGCCACTCTCCGAGGTTGGGTACAACCAATCATCATTTTCCTTCGTTTATCTGGAGTTTCTATGTCTACCGCTTCTAAAACAAATTGAGGAATCTGTTACCCAAACATTGTGTATTAGCAGACACATTTAGCATGCCTCCCAAATTAATAGCCATGAAAATCAATCACAATATTCTCTCGAAAGATTAAAGCTAATTAAAAACATTACTAATACAAAAAATTATTCAAATATAAGATTAAAACTAACCTGAGTAGTTTTTCCACTACCAGTTTCACCGACAAGAACAATCACTTGGTTTTTTCTCAAAACCTGGAAGAACTCTTCTTTCTGTTGCCATACAGGCAAAGTTCTTCTCTTCTCTAGTATCTCATAGTACCTTTGCGAGTACGGCCTCCCATTCCACCGGTTAATCGAGCTATTACCATTGTTGCTCATCACCGCCACGCCGCCGTTAGGTTTCGCGGTCTTGGCCGAGAGCGATGTCTCGTCAACAACGTCGAACAAGCTCACCTTCCTCTTCCTCTCCGTACCCATTCAAAATCTCCAGATCTCAAGGACCCTCCAAATTGAGAAGAAAATGAGAAGGGAGATTTGAGTCTGTAAACCCTAGAAATACTAAATCAACTAGAAGAAAAGGGGAGGCTAGGGCGTGCTTATATCTCAAGGATGGGAAGTTTCGAGATTTGCTAATTGGTCCCTTGTTTATTATCATTTTAGCAGCCTGGAAATTTACTTAAATTTATGTACTTGGGTTTACAGCCCAATATAAACTTGAGGCCCCTAAAAACATGGCTACTTGGGTCATTCAAGTGTTCTATTGATTGGGCCGAAAGTGAACTTCTTTTATCATCCCATTTTGTGTTGGAAAAGATGAAAGAAAATCCTATTATGTCACTTGAATTGAGGTTAAAAAAAATGTCCCTGTTTCTCTTATAATTTCAATATTACAAAATATTTTTATTATTTTAAATTAATAAAATGTATGTTATATAATAGATAATTTAAAAAAGATTTATTAATCTTTTGTCAATTTATTTTAGCAAAATTAATTGTATAACTGATTATTTCAATTGTAATCATATTTATATTACTAATACTATATATGTGTATGTTCGCACACACATATTTATCGTATGTAGAATTACCATATAGTCATATACAAGTCAGCCTTGATTAAAGCTTGTACATCGACACGGTTGACGAGTTCCAGAGGCCGAAAACGGAGCTGAAGTTGATGCCTCATTTTGTTGGTGACAGGATATAAAGGTCCAAGAATAGGCTGGAGGTCAGCACTTGGGGCTTTGTTGGATCACACGTTTGAGGTGGAAGATGACTGTCGCTGGACTCTGGTGGATCGGCAGCTACATATAAATGCTTGCATTCAATTGTCATTGTCTGGTCTTCGATGCAAAACGTGGACGATTTTGATAAATGCTCAGTTTAAGGTGTTGACAGGATAGAACAGGACAGAACAGACAACCATTTCCAGCAACAGATGCCTGTCATCTCCTCTACACGTGCCATTGCCAACGGTCGTCGACGCCATGTGCCCAATTGTTTCTTTGCCTTCTTCATTCTTACACCAAACTGAACCTCAATAACCCATTTTGAAGAAAGGATCGACCAGAGGAAATATGAGTAGAGAAGATTAGAAATGCAGGCGTTCAATCACTGTTGAGTTTGTTTAACTTGGACAAAGAGCACCGGGGACTTGGCGCAAGTGGCAAGAAGCCACTGGTAGTAGAATAACCCCAAATGTCCGAGGATTCTATGCGGTCGAACTGATAATGTGCCGCCAAGTGACTAAAGTCGAAGAGGGTGTTTGGTAGATGGCTTTTTAGCTATATTTTAGCTGATTAAGGAATATTAGCTGTTCGACTATGTCATATAGCTAATATATTTCTTTGGTTCCAACCCAACCAGTCATTTTTTGAAAAGCTACTTGGGAGGAGCTTTTCATCCTATCAGCTAATATTCATCTTCTTCAAAGACAATTATACAATCAAACTTAACTGCCTACCTCATTCCCTCGCCACTTTCTGCTACATTGCTAAGGTTACACTGTAACTTCATTATTGGACATACTAAATGTTGACAAATTTTGTAAGGCAGATATATTTTGATAAGATGGTCTAACCAGTGTGTGATACTGTGATCTTCCTGTAGAAGATCCAATTAAATTAACAAGATATTACTCCTAAATAAGTACATCAGGAAAGTTATAACAACAATTGTTAGGGAATAGTGTAGTATCTATATGCAAATATTTTCCTACTTATGTACACGTGCTAGTTAGATTTGCTTAACTTTGAAAAACCTGTAAACTCAATTAAGTAAAATTCAATCAAATTGATTACGATAGGAGCTTTAAGTGAACATCATAAACAAGTAAGACATTGATTCAGAAATTACCAAAGACATGAGTTATAAGACTTTTATTGATCTACAAAAAAACAAGGAAATTCCATAACAATAAATCTCGAAAAGACCGAAATTGAAGTATCCTAAATTATGATGATGATGATTATTATTATTATTATTATTATTATTATTATTATTATTATTATTATTATTGGAGTTATAAACTTAATTTTTGTAGAATTAAATATTTAAAATCTAAATTCCTATAAGAATATGTAACAAAATACTAAGTTAATATTCATATCTTTATAATTTTTTGAAAGTCATATCCTCATAAGTCATTTTACACATAAACAGCTAATACTAAATAGCTAATTTTACCAAACATCAAATGACAAACATCTAGTGCAATCCGCTAGTCAAATCAGCTGATAGAATCAGCTATCAGCTAATAGCTAATGCAATCAGCTGATTGCCAAACAGGGCCTATGCCTATGTATCATTCTCGTATAAAGCATATAGATGTCAGATATCATTGGCTAAGATATGTGATTGAGGAGCAACAATTAATATTGAAGAAGATTCATATGGACTTGAATGGTGCTGGTAGGTTGACTAAAACAGCTCCCGAAAGTAAGCAAAAGTTTTATAGTAAGATTGCCAAGATATCTCTCAAGTAGTTACGGAAGCATAACATGTCTTCCCTATAACTATGTCTTCCCTATAACTATGTTGGAGGGGGAGATTGTTGAGTGTCCAGCCCTATTTTAAGACTTTCGATAATTGTACATGCCTTTATGGTTCTTCAAAATGACGAACAAGTGAAGATAAGATTGGAAAATTTTCTTGTGGGAAGATACACGACTGTGTAGGTAGCTAAACGCCTGTGTCCTTAACTTTCATAGCCGTGTAGATCAACAATGTAAGTATTTATAACTGTGTGAAGAAACATGTGAAGAGTGAAGACATACACGATCGTGTACATGCTCATGTAGATGACATACACGGTCGTATGTGATGACCGTATAGCTCTCCGTAATCGTGTAAGTCTATGACTCAAGGACGCTGGGAGATACACGGTGCTTATACGGGCATGTATGTGACTATGTATGTCACAGAAAACCTAATTCAGAATATAAAAGAGGAGAAGACTTAGGTTTATTTATTGGGAGACGTAAAAACACCAAAAAGGGAAAAGAAAATATAGAGAGAACAAGTAGTTTCTGATTCTCATCCTTGTTTGATTAATTTTAGGATTGGGTTGTGAGTTTGTTGATTTGCACGTCAACTTTAATTTCAATCTTGAATCTTCGTAAGACAACTTGTTGTTATGGAGTAAAAGATCAAAAATTGAAAATCCTTATTTGTTATTAATAGATTTGCTTGTGGCCATGATTTTTTCTTCGACTCGAAAAGATTTTCTACTTAAATTTATGTGTTCGTTTCTTTCTTTATTAGTTTTTTTTTATTTTCTCACTGATATCATTTGATTAAACTTGATTAGTTTACTTTGTTGTAATGATTAAGTTGGCCCGATAAGATAACGGAGTATTTTTTGTTGTGTTTTTCTCTTGTCTCCCAACATGATTGACACCACATAGCGGGACAAAGTTCCAAGCACCCACGATTGTGCCCTAGCTGATCAATTCTGTATAGTTGTTATTACATTAATGCCTCTCCATAATTAGTCACCTTGGAAGACCCCTACTTTTACAAGCTCACTCGGTTTTTGAAGCATTCTATTCTCCTACAGCTTCATTTGTGGATCTCTATTACTCTGATTTGCTGCAATTGCAAACTTGAGCAAATTATACAGACAAGCCTATCTAGTTAGCTAGTGAGTCTAAAATGCCAAGTGGTAGTTACCGCGAAGTCACTGAAAAATCCCTGGAAGTTACGCAGGATGACAAATTTTTCTCCAGGATTATGTCCAAAGAAACATCAATGGCTAATTCCTCTAGCAGAGTCTACTATGCAGGTACTTCAGGTGCAGTTCCATTCTTATGGGAAACAAGGCCTGGTACTCCTAAGCACCCATCTGCTCATTCCTCTGTTCCTCCATTAACACCGCCGCCTTCTTATTATTCGACTTCAAAAGCGAATTCTACGAACAGGAGCGTGAGACATAATCTTTTGAGAGGTATCTTGCTTAGGCTTGCTTCAAAAAGGAATTATGTTTCACCCTCGTGTTCAATGTCCTCTTCCGCATCTTCTTCTTCGTCGTTATCGTTATGGTCATCAGTTTATTCATCGCCGGCGAACTTCAGGAACTCAAAACGTAAAAGAGAACGTCGTCTTTCATTTTCAAGGCCTCCTGTTCACTGGAGAGTCAATGATGTTTATGATGATGAGCTTGACACCGAGTCCGCTGAGCCAACATTGGGTTCAGGTCTTAAACGTACCGGGTTTCAAGGTTGTTATCTGGGCGGAAACATGAAGAGTGTGCTCTTGGCCATTGTAGGACATGGCTCAACCTACAAATAATTATAACTGTCTTCTAATCTTTTTTCTTCGCTAATCTGCAGGTATGTACTAATGATTTAATGGTGCATTTGGGCCTAAGTAGATAACTCCCCCACCATGATGATACTTTTAGATCATGCAAGGAACTGGAATTCTACCTTGTTTTGGGATGTTAATGATGTTAAAATCAACGAACGTCTTGTTCAAAGTCAGTTCTTCGTCTGTTTTGTGTTCCTCTTTCTCTTATTAGGTAGTTTGTTTTCTTTATATTATTCTAGTTATTGTCTTAGTGACTATATTCTTTCTTTCTTATGCTTCGCCTGTACCGAATCAGATTAGATTAAGAATCGAATTTTATAGTCCTATTTTGACCATCAGGGTTACAAATCATCCGAACTGATTCTGCTAATTTGCTAACTTATAAGTAGCCTAACCATCATGAGTTTCTTTTCTAACATTCCAAGGTTGGACGGACCAGAAAATTTAATGGGTGTAGGCTTGTTACAAATATTATTATGACTGTTTATTTTACGTGGATATGGTATGACGGGCAAATGTTGATGCCTAGATTGTAAGCAGAAACCAATTCATAAATCATCAGGGTTTGATCTGATAATAAGTCTAGTTATGTTATCTTATTCTGATAAAATTCAAAGGGACGAGAATTATGTATACATATATATATATTTGTAATATAAAAGGTCCCAACAACAATGTTGTGCTCCCAAATAAGAGGGGAAGACCAAAACTACAAACCTGTAAATGCAAAATATGATGGTTTATAACACGTAAAGAACATGTTCGTAAGTTAAAAAAAGGTTTTCTTGTTTTATTGAGCTTTTACGCATATGAATCCGTCTGGTTGTCGGGGTCCATTTAGAGGGGTGGGAAGAGAGAGTGGTTGCGTACTCATGCCCAAGATGCAAGGGAAGATATGGAGAAGAAAGATAGCTATCAGCTAGTTGTTACACGGAAGATACGTAGTGTGTGGTTGTGCGCAAGAAAGTCAGAGACAATAAAGACCGAACCTTCTTTCCTATAGGCATTAATTAAGCACATGTGCATGAATTAAATGAGCTGCTTTGCTTTCACCTACGATATTATATTGCAATGCCAATCCTTTCGTTGTTCAAATGGCAGTCACTTAGGATTTCTGAAGGACAGCTACTTAGTCCAATGACATGGTAAATATAAAATACAAGAAATCCAGCAAAAATACAAGAAAGGGGAAACTATTTCAATAAGATGTAGAAAGCATTCAATAGGATGGAGCCGAAGACGTCCTGCCCCCATCATTATAAACATGTACCCTTACGTGACATTGGCAAATTCAGAATTTTCCCATCCAAATTCTCGATCTTGTAGGATACGGTGCTCTCAGCCTTTAGTCAAACAAACGTTTGCAGTTAGCTCTGTTGGTATCTCAAGTCACCAGTATATAACGAACGCTCAAGTGGGTTCACAGTCACTGCATCCAATACATACTCGGAGCATCCAGGTCCATTATGGGCATATATTTCTGAATCTCCTACATATATCTCTTTATTCTCTTAATTTGGTGTTAACTCCCTATCTTTAATTGTTTCAAGTCTGCAGCTAAATACGGCTCCAACATTATCTTTCTGCAAAAGAAGTAAAAAGGAAGTTCTTTTATTTGAATACCCTGCAAAATTCGTCTCCTGCGCACTTCATCCTCGTAAAAGTGACACACTACGTCTATGCAAGGTTTACATTTATAATGGCCCGGCTCGGTCGTGAAATGGGTCCTTCTTATTGACCGTCCTTGTACCCTCTCTGTCATAATGCATCATTGTACTTCCGATCTTATTTTTATCATTAGCTTTTATAAAACCGTCCACACGCCTCCAGGTCAGCCACCGTGTTTATGGGAACGAAATGAATAAATTTCTGTTAAACATTTGTGATGGTAAATGAGTGAAATCAAGCATATAGAGTACATTGCGTACACGGACCGTGCCCACCTGAGAAAAGCATAGAGTGGACAAGGGACACCGATTTTGTTATCCGAGCCCTCGCTATCTCACCAACCAGAGGGAATTACAAAAGGATCAAATAGTTCTTAACAAGAGAAGACTCATGTATAGTTAAATGATAGTTACATTTATGCTCTAAGTTCATGTACTAGCAAGTAGATGACTCAAGATGCATGGTTAGCAAGGATTTTGACCTCGGAGATGTGAAAAGAATGTTTGTATGGTTTCACAAGTTGAAAAGATGAAGGGTTTTCGATGGACTAGCATCATCGCTTTAAGATATTAGGTGAGGTGTTCTTAAGATCTAGTGAAGTCCTTGACCACACAAACAGATTATAGATGTGTATCACGCGGGTGAGCTCTCGGATTTAATGCAAATGAGAAAGATAAAGTTAGGTTCGCAAAGATATAACCGCAGGGCGACTTGTCAGCCTTAAAATACGGGTCAAACAAGTTAAGGATTGTGCCATTTTTATTAAAGTCCAAGGAAAAATCTCTCACATAAGTTTAATCCCCTGGCCCCAAGTATATGAATACCACCTTTGTTTCAGTTACATCCCTTTCTTTGCCCACTTTGATACACTACAATACTTTTGGTTACATTTTTTGTGGCGACGAATTAGAAAATATCACTAAAAGACATCTTTGTGGTGACGAATTAGAAAATATCACTAAAAGACATCTATTGTCGACGAATTTTTAATTTGTCGCCTAAAGTACAATATTTTGCGACGTTAAAAAAACATTAGAAAATGAATATATTTCATGACGATTAAAGAAATCGTCGCAATAGGAGAAAATTTTGCAACGGTTACAGGATTTCGCTTCGTTGTGAATATAGCAGCCTTTAGTTACAAATGTTGATATCATCACAAGTAGTCACGGAAAATCAAATATATTTGGTGGCAAATAATCATCGCAAATGACATCTACAAATAGCGATAAGGAATGTTTTTCATCGTTAATATATTGTCGTTTTGCAACGATTATCTAAATCGTCGCACAAAGTTTTGATAAGCAAATATATTTTGCGAAGATTATTGAGAAGCGTCGCAGAAGGAGCGACTTTTTATGACCATCATGAAAATTTGTCGCCAATATGATAGTATTTGGTGACAATTATGTAAGTCGTTGCTAGATTTTGTAATTAAACGTTTGGCAACGAATTGTTAATTTGTCTCCAAAAGTTGATTGTAAATAATTTGATAATTTATTGGAAAATTTTAATGAATTTTTGTATGTGATAGTATTTTTAAAATTAATAATATTTGAAAAATAATTTGTTAATGCTAAGTGTACTTAATAATTCTAATTAAGGTTAATTATAATTGATATTTATATAATTCTATTTAAGTTATCTTTTGTTGTCAAAGTTGTTTTCAATGTTTTAAACATATTTTTGAAAAAACAAATAGTAGGTAATTAAAATTTGAAAAGTAAATATATTTTGGACATAGAAAGATAATCAGACCAAAACTTTTAATTTTAATAGCTTAAAATATCATAAATTTAAGTTAACTACCATTCTTAATCAATAAAATTTTTAACAATAAAATAATAATTTATAAAAATATTGGAAATGGTGGTAATATAATTTAATAATATATGGTAAGTAGTAGAATATTTTGATTAGAAGTTTAACAAATCTTACAAACTTAGAACAACAACAATAACAACAACAACACTTGGTGTGGTTCCCGTTAATATGCGAGGTCTAGAGAGGTCTAATAGTATGTAGCTTTATCCTTAACTAGTAAGGAGGTTGTTTTTAAAATTCTTACAGACAAAACAATAAATAAAGTTTCACGCTGATTCTATGGAAAATGAAATGAAATAATTATTTTTTGAATTTCAAGAGACATAAGAGTTGGTAAAGGTAAATAAGTTCTCTAGGATTGGATTTCCAAGAAGGGTCCTTGCACGTTCAAAGGTATCAATTGAAAGGTCAAAGATGGTCTCTCAGGTGTTGTGTTATTGGCAACTTCTTCCAACAACTTCTTGGCTATAACTAAACTAGCAGAAGATACAGTGAACGAATCCCCAGATGTAGATCATTCAATTAGAGGAACTGCTAGAATGATGCGTTTCACCTAAGACACAATTAGTATAGAACTTAGATAGCTAGTTTAGTGAAACAATATAACGAACCCAAATTAGAATACATGCATACCTGATTGAATAGACATAGTAATTGGAATCGACGAATTTTCCAAAACAACTGATTTCCTTGATCCTTTATAGACCATCATGACATCGCAACCGCCTCCATTTCCATCTATGTTCTCTTGAAGATTCAAAGAAGCTTAACACACATATAGTATATACAATCAAATGTTCATATATATAATAGGTTCATAACAGAAAATGAGATACAAATAATAAAGAAAGAGAGGTAGTTAGGATAATACTAAAAATCATGAAGAAGAAGATCGACCATAGAAGGTGAGTGGTTATTAGTATATGAAGAGGAGATTTGTTCTGTATTGACTTTTTCTTCATTAGAGACAATTTTGTCACATTTCTCCCAGTGGAACTCATTTCCACCATCGGTTGCTACATTGACATTCTTCGATGAATTAATGTTAACAATTATATTCCGAAAAGTCAATTTAGCATAGAATTCATTATGTTCAATTAAATTCTCGATAATAAGTCAAAGTACTACAGTTTAATAGTTATACATCTTCAATCTACCTAGTGAGATGAAAGTTACCCTTATTAAAATGAAACTTATCCATTTACCCTTTATATCATATCTAAATTTTAAAATTTAAAGTAAAGTACACATGACCATGTCCTTTATGTACAGAAATATAGTATTTTCTATATAAGGTTATATTACTATTATTGTAAAAATGTGAAATTTTCAATATGAACAAGTGGTTTATATTGAAAAAGATTAATTTTCCCTAATAACAAAAAGAGTTGAATATCTCATAGACCTTTCATCAAATAGTTAGCAGGCTTTCCTGAAAGAAGCACTAAAGATGGTAAAAAAAAAGTCAACCCATATACAACCAACAAAGGAAGATAATAAATTATCTTCCAAATAGATATACAAACAAAACTCATACACCATAAGCAAAAAAAAATCACAATAAACACCTAACGTATAAATAAAACAAAGAACAAGAAGGAGGGTTTGAAAATAGAAAAGAAGACTAATGCCAACACAGGTAAGGATGCTTCTTCAACGGTAACGACTACAACACATGAGACGAGCACAAGAGAGGGACGATGGCAATTAGACCATTAATGAAGAGAAATGTTGACAGCTAACATGAAAATGAAGAGAAGTTTGTTTTCGTGCTAATAACCCAGTAGAAAATGAAGTCTTTTGTTGTTAAGATAAACGATGTTGTTTTCGATTTTGTTGAAAGAAATATAGAACAATTTCGTGAGGATTAAAAAAATCGTTGCCAAATAGGGAGACATTATCATATTCGTTGTCACCTTTGCCTAACATAATTATAAAAAATTTATAAATTCTATGTTACAGTACATAATTTTTAATTAATAATTAGATAATTATATATATATATACATACATACATACATACATACATACATACATACATACATACTGTAATATAGCATTTATAAATTCTATGTAACTTTTATACATAGAATTTATATATTACTTAAGTAAGATATAGCAAAATTGATATAATGTAATATTTCATAAATCATTATAATAGTTACGATTATTATGTATACATTCATAACAAATTAAGTTAATTACCATATATGATAATAATAATAATAATAGCAATTTAATTAAAAATAAATTGCAATATAGTAGAAAATGGTAATCAATATTAAATATTAACATTTTAAAAAATATTTAATATTATTGATAATGAATTTAACAATAATGTCATTTCAAAAATTACTACATGATGTTAATGTGTGTTGATTGCATAACTGTAAAAAAAATTAGTGAACAAAATTGTCGTTTATACATTTTATTAATCTTTTTAAATATATATGCTGATTTCATAATTTATGTGGTGTCAACAAAAATTTATCTATAATTTCTATCATGATTAGTGTTTTGATATTTTAGAAAAATTTAGCAAAATTAAAAAATGTATGAAAAAGGTATAGTATTGGCAACAATTTTTGAATTTAGTAGGAAAATGTTGGACATTTGGCGACGAATTGGGATGACATTGTATGTTGCGACTTCAAAAAAAACAATAATTGAAATGACATCGTTTGTTCAACAACAAATGATGTCATCCCGACGTCTGCTTAATTATAGAAACCCGAAGCCCCCAACACTCCCTCCTCAAATCTTTCCTCCTCCTTTCTCCCTCGCGATTTTCTCCCATTTGTAGTAACTTCATTCGTTCATCTTCTTCTCTCTTGTTGTCTTGGTTTTGTCCTCCATCGTCTCCTTACAGTTGTACTCCACTTGGTAAGTAGTTCGATGGATGTCCTGAGTTTTTTTTCTTCTTTCATTGTGTACATTAAATGCTATGTTTATCATCGGTTGTAAGGTGAGATGTTGACTTGTTTGCATATATTGAGACTAATAATGGTTGAATGGTTGTCAATATGTGTTTAATATTGGTGAAGAAAAGGAAAGGACAAAATTTTTTGGTTAGTTTCTACTAAATTTTGGCTGCCTATAAGGTGTTTGATGAAAGTCCTAAATGTTTGAATTGTTCTACTTTGATAGGGACTGTGTTACCTATCCACGCACGCTTCACAAACATGTAAAATCAATGTATAGATGATCTTTGTGCTCTTATAAAATAATGTTAGATGTATCAATAAAATATACATTATGATGTTTAAATTGGTTTATTATTTTTTAAGACAAGAAAAGATAGAGTATTTCCCACTTACCTAATAAAAGAAATTATTTTTACATACATAAAATGAGTGGTGATTACAAAACCTAACAAACTCTTATATTTGTCTAAGTCTCAAAGGCTTGTGCATAAACATAAAAGACTTGTGAACCAAATAATTATTGTATATCAATTACCATATCATAGTTAGAGAAGTGCTATAAATGCAATTACTTTTGGCACTTATTGTACAAATCATTTTATGATTAATAAAGGTATTTTTCATTATTCCGATGTTCATATGTTTATGGATTTGACGTTGATTTTTAAATTGATTTAATGAAGTCCTTGATACAAAACATAGCATGGAGGAAATCATAATGAGATCATGATAATGAGATTCTTACCATGTGTAATTATGTTGGTATCTAAACTTTTCCTAGTCATAGGATTAATGAGATGGGATATCATTAATCCGGATAGACTAGCACATGTTATACTCCTTGATTAGATCAAGCAGTAGACCTCATAAGTTGTAGACATGAGTTGTTTAGACTTAATATGTAGATGCTTACTAAAGGTAGTAAGCACATTAAATTGACCTACTATGAGATAATCATATGGATATTATATTCCAATGTCAATGATAGTCTCATCATAACGATGGTACAAATATCCTTTGACTTGAAGGGCTCAAGGATATCTCAAATATTGATCTTATGCTTTGACTCCATTCATCGGTGCCTTTCAAGGGTTACTCATAGGGTAGTGACTGAGTACAGCTTGAGGTATTCGGAGGTAATTAAGTAGCCAATAAAGGATTCACCCTCCTGATAGAAGAAGATGATACCCGCGGCTTCTTGTCGGAGTCATTACTTGAGAGTCTCTGGCCAAAGCAGAAATGTGTCATGAAAAGTGTCTTTAATGATACATAGAGTAATAAGATCTTCAGGACAAGGTCTAATAATACTTGGACTAGATGTGATATAGTCAATCTACTGGGAGTTGACACTTTGACCATACTCTGAATCAAGTGAGATATAGATGGTGAAAAGATAAATTGCATGGCAACATTGCATATGGAAGGGTTCGTAGTTAAACCACTGACTTTTCGATCAATTGGGGGTCATGATGTGTTATTAGATACCACTCTTGACTTACATGAATTAAGTGTTAATTCAAGTGGCTAACATAACTACGAACCGAATGGGTCACACATATAGGAGATCTGAAGGATGGGTAAAATGGTCTTAGATGGTGATTCAAGATACGAGAGAGTATTTAAGGATTGTATCGCGATGTGATCATGGTAGAAAATGTTACATGGAATGGATTAGAAACAAGTATTGTTGGCTTCCACTAATGAATGCTATTCATGGTCATTAACTTCTCATAAGTTCCATTAATGCATGTTATTCGTGGTCATTAACTTCTCATAACTTCCATTAATGCGTTATATTCATGACCATTAACTTCCCATAACTTTTCATTAGTGATGGGGGTTATGGAAGGCCAAATGTAGCAGAAAATTAAGATGATTTTCGTGCATTCTGTGTAAGACACAAAAGAAGGGAAAAAATGTCCTTTTCTTATACATACACTTTTTCTCTCTAACTCTCTTAAGAGTTCTTGGCTTTTCTAGCACAAAGAAAGAGTTCTAGTCATCTCCTAGTAAGGTTTCATCTTTTATCTTTGTGTGAACTTTCATTAAAGACGGTTTGTGTTGATCGTTGTGGTTTACGACAACACAACGCGGAGAAGATTAAAGAACGAAGGAGATTATCAGAAAGCTATGTTAACATCTTACATTTCATGTTTTTGTTATTTCTATATTTATATGCAAGAGTAAATCTAGTTTTTGAGGTTCTGTTTTATTTTCGTTGCATATATTTGATATATATTATGTATGAGATGCATGATCGAAACCTAACAATCATAAGGTAAGGAAAACATACACTTGTTATTCCCTTTTATAATTTTTAAAATTTTATTTAAAAAAAACAATACTACCCTTTTCTATAATTGCATATTTTATCCTTGCATATTTCATTTATGAATATTTAATATAATGGCACCTGGTAGAAACAAGGGAAAGAAGGTGGCAACAACCAAAATTGATCCAACTCCACAACAACTATATCAATTTGAACCTATCAAACAACAACCATTGAGTTCATCCACCAATGAAGCCAGTCAGTAACACCTTAACTAGTGCTAAGGGATCTTTAATTATGTTAATCTTAACCACCTATAATTAGACTTACGCTTAAATATATATTTACATGTTTAATGTGATTTTTTTCATTATTCTTTTGTTGTCAAGTTCCACAACCGATATAAAAAAAGAGCTAGAGGTATCACCAAAGGTTCTGAGTTGCAACGCATGAATGTTGTAATGAACAACAAGTTGTCAGTGTATATTGACCCTAGGCAACGTCGTCTTGTTGACAAGATCTAATTAGCTAAATTGTCCAGTGAGTTAGGTGTTGTTGTTAGAAATGAATTGCCTTACCTTCAACATGCTAAGCAGTTGAAGGAAGACAACTTGCTACATAATGCTTTGGACAAAGTTTCGGTAGTTTTCAATTTATTAAATTATATGCAATTTTGTTTTACTGATTTAAAGATTAATTTAATTTATACGTGTTGTTAATAGATGAAGCTCAATATCGTCAATATTGAGAACCCTGAAGTTTCAAGATGTGTGAGTTCACTATTGAAACAAAGGGCAAAGGATCATCGTTATCGACTCTATAAATACTATAAGTCTTTTCATTTGAAAGAGGAGGCAAGGAGATATATTCTCAAATGGATGACTCCA
Organism: Erythroxylum incrassatum; assembly: GCA_026546855.1. Taxonomy (NCBI): domain Eukaryota; kingdom Viridiplantae; phylum Streptophyta; class Magnoliopsida; order Malpighiales; family Erythroxylaceae; genus Erythroxylum; species Erythroxylum incrassatum. The sequence continues at coordinate 18,724,073 of JANVCL010000212.1, read as the reverse complement.
AAATATTGGAGTGAAATGTGTGATTATTAGGCCTCTTCCAAGGTTAAGTTTTGTCTTCTTTCTCTTCACATTTGCTTCCATTAATTTTGTTACACAATTTAACGACTTTTTTTCTTTATTTAGGAAAAGTGTGAGAAAGCCAAGATTAACAGAGGAAAAATGAAAACTCCTCACAACACTAGCTTCAAATTATTTGTTATCATACGATAATAATTTTTAAGTTCTTTATTTAGAAGTTATTATTATTTTTGTAAATACAGTATTATCTATTGTGTTTCAATTTTTTTCATAAAACATAATCAGAATCAACTACACGGAAAAGAGTGTGATATAATAACACTATACAAACTGACACACTACAAAGAAGGTGAAGGCTGGATGTCTGAAGAAGCGCAGAATAATTATGTAAGTATAAAATTTTAATTTTTAAGTTTATTTATTTATGTAATACTAACTAATAATATTTGAATTAAATCTCAATTTTGTGTTTTAGATTTTAGGATAAGATGTAGGAGTTGTTGCAAAGATTATTATTTGACAGAAATAAGCCCAACGTAAATGACATTTGTAACAATATCTTTGGTACAAGATCATGGTACATCAAAGGTCTTGGGTATGACCCTAAACCAATTGGTTCATCATGGTCACAACCAAATATGTAGCGACACTTCATAAGGAGAACTGGTCGCTTAATGCTCAGTTAAAATGTAATAAAGAAAATTTAAATCGTACAGAAGAAAAGTTAGAACGTATACTAAAGAAAATTTACAACATAATGAACAAAAATTAGACCGTATTGAAAGAGAGTTGACCAAGTTTAAAAATATGGTCAAACAAATACTTGGGTCAAAAAATGTAAGTTGTAGTGACGATGATGAGTCTTAGATTGTGTATAAGTTTTTTTTCTTAACTTTTATAATTAAAATTTTATTTTTATATAAAATGCATCTAATTTTTAATTATTTTAATTTTTATTTTAGTTTACTTAATTATAATTCAAACAATGTTACCAACAATAGTTTAAACAATATTACTTAATTATAATTCAAACAGTGTTAAATTAATAAGATGAATTAAAAATGTTATCAATAATTATAATTAAATGTAAATTGTTAATAAGAAGGTGTAATAAAAAATAAAAATTTGTTACTAAAATTTTTTAGCTACGTTCTACAAAACATCATCAATAATCTTTAGCTATGTTTTGAAAATGTAGCTAAATATATTCTGCTACCAAAAACAACTCATTGCTACGCATTATTACTTATACGTATACTAACGAAGCTAATTATATTTAGCCATAAAAAACAAACATCGTAATTATCATTTGTGATAATTTTCTTTCTCCTCACCTTTTTTTTTGCGGTGGATTTATGATCACAATAAAATATATTAGGCGCGCGACAATTTCTTGAAAACGTCACAGATAATTACCTGCAGGCGGAATTTGGCGACCATTTGTGCATCACTTTTTTATCTTCGCTAAAAATGTTTTGCGACATATTGTTAAAACGTGTTCTGTTGCAGTGACATAACGCTCCTAAAATATTCCAAATAAAGTAATTTTGCCATTCAATGAAAGGGCTGTCCGTTCGGGCGATCCCCCCTTTTACATAAAGTTAACATCTATTGCATTGATGCGTCTGCTGGCCAACCTTACACCGAGCGAAAGCTTTTGACTTTTCCTATTTAAATCACTCCGGTGCTATGACTGATCGAGGGAACATTTCCTATGCATATCAAGTTGATGTCTTCTGGTGGCAACATTTTAAACATAGTAATACGGCATCAGCTATGCTTTGCTTGATGGGGTTCAAGCACGTTCTTAATCTGATTCATATGGCTAAACTTGTAGACAGATGATCATTAACTCTTACGGAGTTATTAAAAAAGATATTTAGTTAAAGACGAATTAATAAATCTTAATAGTTTGTGTTTACAGATTTATGAGACAATATATGAACTAAATTAAATTAAAAACAGTAGTTAAAATGAAAGCAAATGGAGCTAGGAAGAATATTCGCAAAATCATAATGCTCTCTGGAGGGGACTTTGTACTGCTAAATCGTCAAGGTTAGTGTCCATAAATGTATAAAAACATAATAGATAAAATAATCAACTTCTCTGAAGGTGTACAACCGTTTTCCACGGGTGTCATGACAACTTGGAATTACTTATGCTACATAAGCTATTCCAAGCAAAAGCGCTCTCCAATAATCAAGAGAGGAACAATCTTGGACATTTAATTTGATATTAAATTTCAATAGTCATATTAAATAGAATTATTGGTGTAAATGGCGGATTACAAATTGTAGATAAGAACTATATAATTATGAAAGTTATTAAAATAATTATAACTAATATGCATATAATTATGGTTGATATGGATACAATTGTACTAAACTGCAACACAAGTATGTAACTGCAATTAATAAACATAAATTATTTCACATTTTTTATATCCTTTACTTTTGCAAAGGTTTGGGAATGCTGCTGAACTAATCTGGCCAATTGTAGCCATTTTCAAAGAAGAGAGATTGCTGTTTCTACACGGCGATGATGATATTGATTAAACCTCTTTTTTGGAACCAAATCCCTTACATGGCGGCTTTAACATAGGTGCGTTCTCGATATTGACAAGAAACTAACATTACCTACCCTTGCAAACTTCAGTTTGATTATCATCATTTTCTCTTCACTTCATCAGTCTTGCATATATTATCGTCTACTTTAACTAAACTGCGTAAACCTAAAACATCTATATCATTATTTACCCAAAAAAAAAAAACATCTATATCATTCTTACAGTACCAAATTAGGTCTCTGACCCTGTTCGAAGCAAAGACCACATGCGGCCTTCGATCGGACATGCGTTCCAAAAAGTCAAAACACATTAAAGGATTCACACGTGAGCAAGTGGTGATATAGCTGGCAATTAATGGAATATAACCAGTTTCTCTCTGCCTTTACCTCTATAGGCTCCATTCCATTGCTGCTCAATATGTATGTTGGTGGGGACAAAATTTTTGTACGTAAAATCCATGATTAAATATATGTGTTTTTTACATATAGACATACATCTAGTCTCCATGATCAGAGATGAACTATAGATAAAGCTAGCTAGTGTGCTCTTATTTATATCATGAGAAGCTATAGCTAGAATATCCTGAGATACATCCTCATCATTCGGTATCACCAACAAACACAGAAGTTGAAACAAAGTAACATAGAACAGCTTAGCTTCTCATCTTCTTCTCTATTATGTATTCCATTTGTCCATTTCTTTTATTGGCATAAATGTTACTGGTCCACTTTCCTCCTTTACTACCTTGCCTTTTAAGCACTATTTTGCTCCACCTAGTTTCCTTTCTCCCTTGAAATTCCTCTCTTTATCTCTTATATCTCTCCCCCACAGACTACTCCTCCATCTTTCCCAGGTAGAGCATGCCTGAATATCCAAAGAAAGGTATATGGAATTAAATCTTTAACAGCTTTCATCCACAATGCAAGAAATTAGTCTAAGGTTCGTTGTTTGCTACTTTGCTTCAACTTGTAGTTAAATACAGAGTTAATTAACTTCTAGTTTTTAAATGTAATCTCATTCCATATTATTCCAGTGGAAGCAAGATTTCTACCTTTTTTTTCTCTCCAAGCTCGTAAAACGAGTGCTCTACAACTGCATGTGGACAGTCTTAATTTATTCCCGTATTTATCAGTCAATTTCTCTTCCGATGTGCTATGTGCTTATCTTTAAAACTTTTGGCTTGTTTATAGGGAGAGATTGGATGAGATAGGCAAAAAGATCAAGAGAGAAGCGGATGCCTCGTCTCAAAGACACATGTTGGTTCCTTCTGGAACCCTAAATACAATTACTCCCTGTGCCGCCTGTAAGCTCTTGAGACGAAGGTGTGCACGAGAATGCCCATTTTCTCCATATTTCTCTCCGCAAGAACCCCAGAAGTTCGCTTCCGTTCACAAAGTCTTTGGAGCCAGCAATGTTTCAAAGATGCTAATGGTAAACCCTAGTTTTCTGTCTGCCTTGATGTCTGATGCCTTTATAAGTTAGTTATAGGATTAGCCATCTTCCTTTCCAGTAAATTCTCATTTTTAATGTGCTAAGTATGTAAATAACTTTTACAGGAGGTACCAGAAAGTCAAAGGGGTGATGCAGCTAATAGTCTTGTGTATGAGGCTAACATAAGGCTAAGAGATCCAGTTTATGGGTGCATGGGTGCAATTTCAGCTTTGCAGCAGCAGGTTCAAACTTTACAATTTGAACTGAATGCAGTGAGGTCTGAAATTCTAAAATACAAATATAGGGAAGCCAACTTAACCCAATCTAATCATGTAGCTTTGTTTTCCTCTGGTGTTGTTTCTGTAGCCGCACCACTACCTACTCCACCTGCGCTGTCTCGTCTTCCTCTTCCTCCTCCCCCTCCTACTTCTTCCACCATGTATGCCCACCCAACCAGTGAAGCCAACTATAGCACCATTTCCACTGATCATGTCTCCTTCTTTAATTAAGTGTCTAAACTACTAAACTAAATAGAAACTGATCATCATTTATTTCTATCTTGTTGAGAAAAAGTTGAGGAAGGGACGATGGTTACTTGATTGCTTGGTGTGGTTTAAAATTTAATTTGTTCTGAATTATTGTCCAAGTCCTTGATCTAAGTCCACATATGCATGTCAATATTTGGATACCACTGTTGGCTTATAAGCTTTTATCTTCTCCTCCTTTTACATAAAAAAATTTCCCTTATCACTTCTCTTTTAACATTATCTTCCTTAAATAAAGAATTATAGCTAACAAAGTAGTTCTGAAAGAATATCTCCATTGCACCTGGCCTGCCACGAGTCTTCTTTATGCCACCATGTCATTCTGTAGAATTAAATTGTAGTTATAAAGTCCAAGAATACTGATCAATGACCAACTGATGCCCTTTTCAGTCTCTTGTTGATTGTGTTGAGAATTTAATAAATATATGTATGAGTCGTGACCCAATCCGAAATCCAGATATGCTAGCTGGATGACTACCGACAATTTCCATATACATGGAGTTTGTGCCACTTGAAGGTTCTGATTGTTGCTTAAAGTGGGGGGATACGAAAGGTATAGTTGTTTTCATCCCGAGATAGGTTAGAAACTTCCAAGATCGTGGTTACGATTGGAAAGCACGTAAGCAAAGCCAGTTTTACATTTGTCATACATATTGGTTTTTTGTGGACGTACTTGACCTTTACTACTTTAATGAACAGTTTGTATGATAGCGTTAATACTAATATTTCGTTCTATTCAGATGATCTTTTTGTTTATGTAATTAAACTACTTATGTTCTATCCAAGTTGCACACTGAAGAGTATCAGTACAACATTTTGTGATATAATTGGTTACAAATAATGGGTTACAATGAGTTTAATTTAAATAATAATATGTAATGTACCATCAGTTGTTGGATGGTCAATGGTCTGCCAACTACATCTTCCCAAGAAATATCATTCGGTTTCCTTGGCGTGTGGATTTCAGCTGCTTGTGAAAGGCTAATACATTAGTCTGAATTATTTAGACAAGCAAGCAAAGGTAGCTAGCTACCTGGAATATCACTCATTGGAAAACTCTCTCTTTACATTTTGTATTCTATTTGTTCGCTTGATTAATATCTTTCTGTAATTTTGATAAATCAGTCACTCTCATTAATCTCCTGAGATGAGATGTGATGAATCTGGTCTCATGTCATGGTTGCTTGTTATGGTTGCATCCTTCCTTGTCCTTATGCACCCCCCTTGATTCTTCATCGGAGATTTAAACAATTCAAGTTTATACTGATTCGTTTACTGCTTCAAACGAAACCAGCAGGTCTTTTCTGGTAGTGTCCAACGCAAGTTTGTTTATTCGTTTGCTTTTTGGCTCTCCCCTTGCTTTTGGGTAGCTTTTTCCACCATTAAAAGTTCCATGAAATGAAGCCACTTAAGTACTTATTAACTTACAGAAAAGAGGACGCAGCAGTTTGTATAATCAATTATGTAATCAGTGTTCACTCCATCCGAGGTAAAAGCGGAGAGTTTATTTTGTAAGAGCACAAGCATCTTTCGTCCCAGGTTATTTGTAAGAGCATAAGCATCTTTCGTCCCAGGTTAATAATATTCAGCTTCCAGTTCTGATGTATTTAATGGGTACAATTGTCAAACTAATTAGCTATTAGTTATCGCCGGTCGAGTTGGACCCATTGTGCTTCAAATACACAACAAAAGGTTTGGTGCTATTTCTGCATCGGCCACAGCCCAGCCACTCGAACTCGGGCTGGGTTGCCCAGCTCAACCCATTCTTACCTTTTAGAAATTATTTTGCAAAATGACGTTATTTTTATTGTTCCGAGTCACAATCCAAGCTGAACTATTTTAGTCCGTGATGTGGGCCAAGCCAAAATTGTCATCCTTACAACTAACATATTTTGATTGATTTGTAATTTCAAAGGTCAATTTGATATAATATAAACTAAACTAAAAGATACAAATCTTTCCTGTAGTTTAAAAGTTTTTAGAAAAAATCTTTGATCTTTAAAATTATCTTAAAAAATTCTTTTTAGTTTTTAGTTTTTTCATAAAATCCATTCTTTTAGATTTTGGATTAAAAACAAAAAAATACATATAATATGAACATTAGGTATTAACTAATACTCAATTGCTATTTATATTACAATTCATCTTAACTCTTAAACTCAAATCAAAATAATTAAATCTAATATAAACTAATAATTTATTATAATTATATTAAATTATTAATGTAAATCAAATTTAATTAATTTAAGTTGGGTTTAAAAGTTGAGTTAGATTATAATATTAGTGATATTTAATTAGTCCACGTTTGATGGTTATATTACATATTTTTTTATCATTATTTTTAAAACTGAAGTGTAAGAGAAGGGGCTTTTTGAAAAATTGAAAATAAAAAGAAGATTTTTTTTTAGAATTTTAAAGATCAGATAATTTTTTTCAAAATTTTTTAAACTGTAACGAAGGTTTATGTCTTTTACCCATACTATAATGATGATAATTGTTATTAAAATAATGGCCATGTAGTTGGCCTAATAAATTATAATATGATATTAAAGGTGTTCTTATTTCTAACTTATTTTTCTACTTCTTGAATAAAAAATTAAAAATTAAACAAGATAATAGTTAAAATTTTACTTAATGCTATTACCATAAGGAGCTCATGCAGCCATAAGTCATATCAAAATGTATTATGATTGGTTGTAGATTAAAAAAAATATAATAATAAATTTTATGTTTAGTAAGGACAAAATAAATTGTTCATAAATTTAGCTGGCAAATAATTTTTTTTTGACAAATTAAGATCTGAGTGGAATGTCCTAATCAAGGGCACAATAACAAATAAAAATGACATGTTCTTTTAATATAATATATTATATATAAATATCATTTATTAAGGAAAAATATAATATGGAGTTCGTAACTAATTTATGTAAATTATGTGATTGTGTGGTTAAATTAAATCCTAAGTTTTCCAAAATTGTGTGCTCAGATTTTGAAAATAATGGTTTAGTTTAGACATCATAAGCCTTAGCATTACCTATAAAGAAGATTACATGCATAGTTGAAAAGATGCCTAGTCCAGGACGAAATCTTAAACTCACGTCACAACTCAAAAAGGATTATACCAATATTTAAAAAATAGGATAAAAACTTAAACCGTCAAAATAAGAAAATTAAATATTTAAAAGTTCAACCGATATTAAACTATATAATGAACAAAATTGAAGAACATAAAATAGGATTGGAGAAGGAGACTATCTTTTCCTATTGAAGAGTATGGAGTTTAATTGAAGATTGGACACTATCAAATGAAAACTAAGTGGTTTATAAAGACTAGTTAGTTTATGAAAATTGGTTGGTTGCTTAATAAGTCAATCAATTTTTAATAATAAAAATTATTAAAGTAAACTAAATTGATAAATTGAATGATACAAGGTTTTTGCAGTTGAACTGATTGAATTGGTTCAAATTTTTAATCATTGGTTTACACATAGAGCTCAGAGTCCAAAGATTAAGTATCTTACAACCTTATAACTACTAAAAATCTAAACATGTAGCCTTGTTAATAATCTCACGTATAACTTAAGTTTCTGATTCCAAAGGCCTAGTTATATCTTATAATACATTTTTCAAGTTCATCACTCTTGACATGTTAACAAATAAAGCTAACAACTTGTACTTTAAAGCAAAACTTGAAATTGATTGTACAAGTTTGGAGTTATTATTTGGCACCATCTATATGAAACAATCAAAACAAAGATGTATATCACGATAGATTTGAAAAATTCGTCAAAGTTCTAACAAACATTCTCAACGTGCTTTTTCGTGGGAAAAAGATGGGTTGATAATGCATTTTTTTTCTTTTGTGTATTTTAAAATGGGAAAATAAAATATAAAAATTAGGGAAAAAAAGTACCTAAATTTTTTTGTTAAAAAATCACCCAATACAAAAGGAAAAACTATAGGATCGTAGGTCCGAGAAATATTTTTATTATAAATAGTAGGATTAAAAAGAAGTCTTCTCTAGTTAGACTAGAGGACAACAAACACAACTTGTCACCTTATTTAATGAATTATATCACTTAAAATTTTCTCACCAATTTGTGCTGGATGACTTTAACTTGAAAATTTGGAAATTATCTAATTAATTATCATTGGTAAGAATATTTTCTAGTTGTAGAAGCTTCTCTTTCACTATATCCTGCATCTAACAGTAACAAACACAATTATGCTTTGAGCAGGAATAAAAAGTTGAATTCTTAGCCAAATATATAATATTTTTATTGTCATATTGTATCACATATTTCTTTTGTTTATAGCCTAATTTATGGAGAAAAATTTTCATTTATGACATCTCTTTACATGCTTCTGTAGCTTTAATGTATTCAACCTCTGTGGTAGAAAATGGCACACTCATTTGGAGCTTGATTACTAAGATATAGCTCCCTTTGTAAAAGTAGTCAAATATCTAAAAGATGACTTTCTCAAATCGATATCCTAGGCCATATTAGTGTCTGTATACCCTTCTAACACATGCTTTCCCTTACCAAATCATAAGCACACTTTAGATGTTCTTTAGAGGTATCAAAGTATCAATTTTACAACAGTCTAGTGTTCTTTACTGGGATTGTAAAAATTGACTCACAATGTTGACTATGTGAGTGATGTCAGGCCTAGTGCATACTATAATATACATGAAACTACTAACCACAAATGAAAATGTTCAACAAGTGGAACACTAACTAGCTTGGCCTTGTTTATGTTGAATCTCTTAAGGGCTTTCTTAATGTATCATTTTTTAGATAGCCATAATAACTTCTTAGAAAGATCTCGAGTGATATGCATTCTAGGGATTTTTCTTGCCAGTGTTAAGTCCTTCATGGAGAAGGATTTGTGTAACACCTTCTTAAGGGTAACAATTTTCTTCTTATCGTGTCTAATAATTAGCATATCATCAACATAAAGTAAAAGTATGATAAACTCACCACCAACATATCTCTTTATAAAGATGCAAAGGTCAGTGTGAGCCTTGTTGAAGTGGTGTTAAGTTATGAAATAGTCAAACTTCTTGTACCATTGTCTAAGTGCTTGTTTTAAGCCATATATGCTCTTTTTGAGTTGACTTGATATTCTTTACCTAAAACTATAAAACCCTCAAGTTTCTCTCTCTCTCTAAGTCTTAATATAGGAATTTCATCTTGACATCGAGCTATTAAATCTCTAAATCTAAGCTGGTGGTTATACCTAGAACTACTCAAATATATGACATTTCAACCCTTTGTTAATGATCTTGACCTTATACCTTTATTGTGGGTTTTTCTCATTAGTTTTGAGCTTATAGACCTATTTGTTTTTTAAGGTTTGTCTCCCTTTGGGTAGCTCCACTAAATCGTAAGTATGATTCTTATATAAGGATTATATCTCCTTTTGCATGAATTTCATACATTATTTTTTGTTAACATCAACCATTGCCTCTTCATAACTTTGAGGCTCCCCCTCAGTGGTAAGTGTATTCTCATTTGGAGGATATCTTGTAGAAAGTCATCTCTCTTGTGTTGATCTCTATAGTTGGAATTGTTCCACAGGTTATGGCTCAACAAGTTCGACTGGCTTTCCATTACTTGTTCCTATTGACTCCTTAGTTAAAGGCACATTATGATCAGACACATGACTGGTTGTTCTTAGATCATCACATACTATAGGAAATGACTCATTGTTATTGAAAGGGTTTAGATTTCTTTAGCTACTTAAAATCCTTGATTGTTTGATCCTCGAAGAGCATAACATCTCTACTTTTGACATTCTTTTTATTTACTAGGCGTCACAGTAGATACCCAAGAAGGTGAGGTAGATACAATGCTTTGTCTTGGAGTTAAGTTTGGATTATTCATCCTTAGGAATATGGATGAATGCTCAATAACTAAACAATTTGAAGTGGTTAAATAAGAATTTCTTTCCTGTTCATACTTCCGTTAGGATATCTCCATCCAAAGAGATAGAAGGAGACGATTGATGGTGATCAAAATTATCTTCATTGCTTCCCCCTAATATTACTTAGGGATTTTGGAATGAGATAGTATACATAATACCCTTTCTTTGATGGTACAATTCATTCTCTCAATTACACTGTTCACCTGTGGTGTCTTCTCAATCCTGATACCATATATCTTACAATATTCCACAATAATCTCACCGTTATAAGCTCGGACACACTTTAGCTTTCTACTAGTCTCTCATTCCACCTTGGCATGGAACGCTTTGAATGAATTAAGTAGTTTGTCTTTATTTTTTAACAAAGACAAGCAAAAACTATAGTAAGCACTTTAAAAAAGACATTTTAGTTTAGTGAGAGTCAATGCTCTTACTTCTTACTATATTAAACTGCTTATTTCCCTTCATTTCCAACCTAGTTTAATTATTCTGAATTGAAGTAACTCCTTTCATTTCTTTTCCTAGCAAGCCATTCTTTCCTTTAACTTTCCCACTTCCCTTTTTTCTAATGATGTTTTCTTAAAAGAAAACATGTCTTCGCTTGTGGCCTCTTCCCCATTCTCTCTTACCCCTAATCTTAACTTTACCATTATTTTTCTTGCCCTGTCGTACTTTCAGATGGTTGAAAATGGCAAAGAAACTCTTGACAAAGATCAAATTCACCTTCAGAATTACCAGTTAGGCTAGCTTAGAATAAGGTTGTTGCTGACCCTATTAGCTTTATCAAACTACATTACATACTGCCAAATGAAGAAGCGAAACTAGCTTCACCCCCTGCGAAGATTCTTCAGATAAGGGTCATGAAATAGAAAGCCTCTCTAGTGGGTTACTTTATTGATAAAAGACCTACAGTCCCTTTAGTGCGATATTGACCTATTAAAAATTTGAAGCAGATGGGATATGTCAACACTTTGATAAGTGAGGACGAATTCTTTTTATTCAAGTTCACTTCTAAGCAACTTATCTAAAGGATTATTGATTTGGGGCTTTGGAATATCCAAGTAAAACTAATGCTAGTTTAGAGATGGACTCTATGAGTGTCTTTAGACAGGGATAAGTTGAACTCCGTTCCTCTTTAGGTGATTTCCCATAAGGTCTCCCTTAGAGTACTGGTCAGTTGAGGGTCTAAGCTACTTTGCTAGCCCCTTTAGAAAGCCAATCAATGTAAATAGGATTGGTTTTGTATGTGTATATATTGAGAACTCCCTAACAAATGATCTACCTTACTCTATAGAATTGATGAGACTTTCTAAGGAAGGAGGCCTGATTGAGGATGCATTAGGGTTACATACCACTGAAATCCTTTAGCGAAAGGGATGGTGAGAATTTGGAAATTAAAATATAATGTTGGGAAGCATAATTAATAAGAGGAAGAGGGAGATAAGACAAAAATTACAATTGAAACTGATCTTAGGAAATAATAAAGTGAACTACCATCTTCACCCATATAGGCTACTATGCAAACTGAAGCTACAAGGGAGATTAATCTTATGGAACACCAATAAGAGAAACTACCTACACACACATAAACACAATGCAAGTTAAAAGACTTATGAAAACTAATAGTAAGGTAAATCAAGAGATGTTGGAGGCTACAAGTAAAGACAATGGATTATCTATACATCCTGAGATGAAATGTCTTAGAGAAACTACAAGTGATGATAATGAACTGCCAAAAAAGCTTGATACAACTAGCCTTTTCAACTCTAAAGGTGTGGGACTCCCTGAATTCTGGAAGTAAACTTGAGCTAATAAAAAACTAGGCATAAAACCAAAAGAAAGAAGTCTGATCTTTCTCCCTCGTAATGGAGATACTAGCTTGAAATGTAAGAGGAATCAATTCCCCTAATAAACAAATGGATTTTAGTGATTTTCTGAAAATAAAGAGGCCTAGTTTTGTTGTTTTAATTGAAACCAATATAAAGCAAGAGGTCTTATAAAAGGGGCTTTGGTTCCTAGACAAGAAATATATACACAAACAAACACGAACACAAAATACCCCATTGCACAAGGCTTCCCTAGTTTGTGAGGGTCGAGAGGGAATTATCAATATACTCAGCCTTCCCTTTGCATTTTTTTTACAAAGAGGCTATTTTTGTGACTCGAACCTGTAACCTTCTGGTCACAAAGGAGTAACCTTTACCAGGCACATTTAAATGGTATAAATATAGTTTCCTTAGATCTTGAAGTGTGGTAACTAAGGAATTGATCCTTAATGTGAGGCTTATATATCCCAGATATTAAAATCTATGCCATTTAACTGATGCTTTTAGACTAGTTGACTGTACACAGGTCATCACTTCACATGGTCTGATAAACAATGAAGTACTTATTTTATCCAAAAGAAGCTAGATAAGTACTTCATTAATTCTGATTGGCTCAGCTTATTCCCTGGCAGTTCAACAAATTTTACCAACTTTTTTTTCTTTTCAGATCATTCCCTTATAGAGTTTGATATAAGGGATGTAAAGACTAAAAGGAAACCTCCTTTTAAATTCTTCAACTCCCTACTTAATCACCTTGGATTCAACTTACTTGTAATGAAAGGAATGGTACAAGTTTCTCGAGCTAATAGAAGTATCAATCAGTGTAGAAGCTAGTAGTTTTTAGAAAGGAACTTGTCAATGTGCAAAAGAATGAAGTTGATAATATGAAGATAGATTTAAGGAAGGCGTTTGAAAGCCTTAATCAATGCCAAAAGGATATGGCCAATGATCCTTTAAACAATTCCCTCAAGGCTGTGGTAATATTAGAGCTAAAGAAATATTTGATTGTTGCTAATAGATACAACTCTTAACTTGAGCAAAAATATAGAATTAAATGGCTTATAGAGGGAGATTGAAACTCAAAATTCTTATATTATAGTGTCTAGGGTAAAGAAACATAAATAAAATTATCTCTCTTAAATACTCAGAGGGAAATGAAGTAAATGATGAATAACTTTTTATAAGATTAACTCATGATTATTTTAAAAGACTATTAGGAACTAACAAACGATTATAAGACCTGTTTCATGATATTCTCATTGCCTTAGAAGGTTTAGTGCAATCACATCACCACCTTGAGGAAAAACCAAAAGAAATCAAAGCCACTTTATTCTTATTCCACCTTGACAAAGCACCTGGTACTGATGGCTTCAAACCATATTCTTATAAGATTTATAGAATATCATTGGACCAAAGATCTTTGACAAGGTGAGGTGAAAAACACTTAATTTTTCCTTATTCTAAAGCTCCATAATCCATCATCCTTGAATGAATATAGGCCCATAACATGCTGCAATGTTTTATACATGGTGATTTAAAAAATTTTAGCTAATAAGATTAAGAAACCATTAGACAAATCATTAATGTAGGACAAGGTGCTTACATATGGGGAAAATCCATTAGTAACAACATTTTTATAGCTTAAGAGATTTTTAGAGGATACAACTCCTATAAGTCCCACAAAAGTTATGACTTACAAGTTGATTTCACTAAGAAAATTGAATATGTGTGTTGGGAATTTATCAAATCTTCACTAATAGCTCTATGATACCTAAGTAAGTTTGCGAATTAGATCATTTCTTATGTAACCTCTATGTCTTACTCTATTATAGTGAATGGAGAGCCCACTAGAAGCTTCAAATATGCATAGGGAATTAGGCAGGGTGATCCCTTATCACCCTACCTGTTTGCAATATCTATAGAAGTGTTTTTAAGGATTACAACACTTTAAAAAATTAGTAGGAATACCTCCTTTAAATATCATAATAGATGTGCAATCTTAAGCTCTCACACCTATCTGATGATGATCTTATCATGTTATGTGGAGTTGATCAAACTTTTATGTGATCTTAATAGATGTGCAAAAACATTTAGTTGGGATCATTAGATGTTTCTAAAAACTTCTCTGGTCTTAAATTCAATCCAAGCAAGAGTTCTTGAATGTTCTCTACTTAATGCTTCCCAAGCTTAATTGAATTTGTTGACTTTATAGAATTAAGAATCACAAAGCCTCCTTTTAAATACTTATGAGTGCCTATCTCTACTAAAAAATTGAATGCAAGTGTATGTAGTCCTCTAACTAACTCCATTACAAAAAGATTACAAGCTTGGTGCAATAAAGCTTTATCATATAGAGGAAGACTTCAACTAGCCATATCTATTATATGTAGCTTATACACATACTAGATCCAACATCTGACTATTCCCAAAGGAGTTATAGAGATTGATAAGCTTATTCGAAACTTCTTATGGAATAAAGTTAGCTCTAAAAAAAGAACTCCATGCATTAAATGGTCCTTAATATGCCAACCTTAACAACTAGGTAGACTAGCTATCACTTTTGTAAAGAAAATGAGTAAAGTAATACTAACTAAAGGATTGTGGAAGCTACTTATAGATAAAGAAAATAAGTGGGTTGAATGTATTCATAGTTACTATCTAAAAAGGAAAAGCATTTGGGCAGTTTTAGTAAGTGAAGTATGTTCATAGACTTTGCAAGAAATACTACATTTGGGAGACTCAATTTAACCAACTATCTTTAAAAAGATTGGAAGTGCCAAGTTAACATACCTATGGTATGATAGCTAACATGCCTTAGGTCTAATACACAAAACTAGAGAATTTAGCAACTGCAAACCATTAATCCCCTCCAATTCTAAGGTTTAAACTCTAATATTAAAAAGCACCTAGTCTTGTCTTTATTACTTAAGAATAAGTAACCTTATCACTACCAATTGGCCTTCCTACCTCCCTAATTAATTAAAGGTTGACAACATTATCTAGAAATTTGATAAGTCTAACATATTCTTATTTGCCTCTTACAAGACAATCATTTTAGAGCCTGTAAATCCTTTTCCTTGGTAGAAAATGATATATGAATCATATATTGTCCCCTCCCATTTATTCATATTATGGCTAACATCTTGGGGAAAGCTAAAGCTAAAGGATAAGCTAAAGTTCCAGTTAAATGATAATAGTTGTGTATTATACCAAAGGGAGCAGGAAAATCTAAATCACTTGTTATTTAAGTGTAACATCCCGTCCCCATATTAAGGGTTAAGACCCGAAATTTCAGTACAAGCGAGCTTAAAGAGAAACTAAGACA
>JANVCL010000212.1:18678227-18689968 GCA_026546855.1 Erythroxylum incrassatum | reverse complement strand
ATGGGCTATTGGAAATTCTATTAATTGTAATGTTTTTTATTGACAATGTGTATGATTTCCGCAATTTTTGTATAAACAATGGATTCCAAAATTTTTGCACCATGTGTATACAAATGGATTTTTGTTATAATGTAAAGTTTTTATAACTGAAAATGTTTTATCGTTGTAATGGGCCACAAATGGCTCTTGAAATCCTATTGAGTATATTGTTATGATTGAAAATGTTTATGAACAAAATTGGGCCCAATTTGGTTATGAATCTCCGTCCATTATGTTTGTAGTTTCAAAAAAAAATCATGCCGACTTTTGAACTGTTTCAGTGCTCTAGCACACCACCTTCGCGGGGCATGGACTCGGATATCACCATTGATGTCAGGTTCAGGTCTTGTGGGAGTGGGGGTGTTACAGTTGTTGTTTCTTAGGCACTATATAAATATAAGTGTGATTTACCTCTTGGAGAAATTTAGAGGATGAGAAGTATTCAAAGATTGTTTTAGGGAACAATTTCCTAGTGATCTCCCAAGTTTGCTGAAAGAAGCCTTCTGAAAAGCCATCAGGGCTTAGTGTTTTGGATGAGTGCAAGTTGAATATCACTTTCTTAACCTCCTGTTCATTGAAAGGGGAAACTAGAGATTCTTTTATATCATGATTGGTTGAATTTTCTAAGAGTCTCTTTATATTACAGGTAGGTTGATCTGAATTCTTAGGGCCCATCAGTTGAGTAAAGAAGTTCTTTGCAAAATCCAATAGTGGTTCTAGATCTGAGTGCATTATCCCCCCATCGTCATTCAATTGTGCTATTTTATTTATGTTTCTTCTATAAAGCATTGAGGAATGAAAGAACTTTGTGTTGGAGTCTCCATCTCTCATCCAATTAACTCTAGCCTTTTGTTTTAGAATGGAGTTGTGAAGATTAAGAGCTTGCTAATATTCTTTTAGTAAGTGTAGTTCAACTATTCTCAAGTCTGCATCATGTGGAGAATTATAACAGTGATGTGCTTGTTATAGTCTTTACTTAAGATATGATAGATTTGAGCTTTTCCCTGAGTGAAATTTTTGAGTACAACTCTTACCATCTTCAGTTTTGGATAAGCTGGTATGTTTTAAACCCCACCATTTCTGGGTTCCAACTTCTTAAAATGAGATTCATAAACCCCTCCATCTGAGAGATGCCATTGAAGAATCTAAACGGGGCTCTAATCTTTCTAATTTGTGTTATTCCTTGATTTAACATATAAGAGTAGTTAGAAAGCACGTTTTCCCTAAATTGCATATAGGAATGAAGGAATTGATTTTCCCAATCAGGATTAAACAGAGATTTGTCTAGTTTTTTCTAATGAACATACTTCTATGCTCTTCCTGATGAGTTTAGATCCATCAAATCCACACTACTTAGCATATTAGTGAGCTCTTTTATGTCTCCTAGAGTGAATTTTCCCCCTTTTAATATCTTGAGAGCTTAGAGTGCAGTTGAAATCCGCAATCATGAGCCAAGCCTACTGAATATTGGTTTGTAATATACTTAAATCCATCCAAATCTTGTGTCTCTGAAAAACAAAATTGGAAGCATAAGTAAGGTTAAGATCAAAGTCTAGAATCTGACCTCCTAAATGACAACTCAAGTGCAAAAATTGGTCACTTTCCTTAACTTTTTGAACTGCCATCAAATCTGAGTTATAGTGACAGATAATCCTCCCATTATAATGGGATTAATGGTTTGAAAAAAATTTCTAGTTGGCACCCAAAAAATTCAGGCCCTTTGGTAGTAGAGGTTCTTTGATTTTAGTTTCTAGGAGACCTACTAAATAAGGCTGATTTTCTTTCACTACCTCTAGTGTTCTATACCAAGGCTGTCATTTAGGGTAAGACCCCTATTGTTTTGTTTGTTCCCTTTTTCCTTGCAGAGCTCCCCATTGAGTTAACACATTGTAAGCTGAAACACTCATTATCACCCTTATTTCCATTATGCATAATAACTTCATCATTATTCACACTGAATGGCATTTCAGGAATTTGTTCAACTGATTCATCTTCATTTCCCTCAGAGCCTCTAAAACTACTCTCTTGGAATGCATTAAACTCATTCTCACTCTGATTTTAAGGTAACATATTGCTGACATTATTGTAGCTTGTTTGCCTTTCAACATTATGAACAATTATAACAATCTCATTTTCTTTATGACTTCCTTTGTCCCCTTCTGCCAGCTTTTTGGACTGCAATTTGGATTTAGTTTTATTCCCTCAAATAGCCAAAGGATTATCTAGGTTGCTATTGTCTTCCTGATGTTTTCCATTTGTTTTCAGACCCAAAATTTCCAAATACCATCCAGTTTTGAATTTTCTCCTTGTTGGCTGCCATTTCTTGGTGGAGTTGTTGGGTTTTTAAGGATAAGATAGGGAAATCTCTTCCCCCCCCCTCCAATTCACCATATTCCCTAGACACATAACTAAAAGGTTGTCTAGTAAAGAAGAGTTTTTCTGAATCTCTATACAGATTACAGCATAGCCTATTCTCTACATGTATGTAGTTTACGAGTCCATACATAGTGGTTTTCCTAGTGAGCTAGTAAGGAAACTCAACCCTTCAATGGTCCAAAGTTTCATAGGGAGGTTATGAAAATTCACCCATATTGGAAACGTATCCACTTTACCTCTGTCCATCTCCATATTTGGCTTCCATTTCTAAAATAAACAGAGGTTAATCTCCAATATGCCATGGCCCTTGATCTGTGATGTCATTCAACTTATTTTCATTTATGAACTTAAACAAAATAGTTCCATCATCTCTCAACATTACCTTCTCTAAACCCTTGTTATTGCATCTGGACTTTGCCTATGCATTGATCAAAGGGTATGTTGGTCTTTTATTCCAAAAGAAGATAACTAAGGCATAAGACCACACCTAAGCTCTTGCCTTCAGTATTTTAATTAGGGGGGATAATAATAACTTCATTCATAACATTTTGAAGGTACTTAAGGGTCTCGTTTTTTAGTTGTATGTAATGTTTGTCCTTCCAAGCTCTAGTAGGGGGAGATGCTTCAATATTTCCTTTAATTTGTAATTTTATCTACACTACTTGGTCTACATAAATCTGGGGGCTTAGAAAGGAGAGACTCTCTGAATAGTACAAAGAAGTCTTCTCGAGCAGAAGAAGACTCCCTTTTTTCTTTAGTTACATTCAAGGCCTTAAAAAGGGACTCCATCAGAGGTTGAACCCCATCAAAATAGGAAACATTCGAGTGCAAAAAAATAGCAACAAACCATAAGTAGGAAAAAGAAAACCAAAAAAGGAAAGTGTGAGGGGTAAAAAGGTAAAAGTAGCTGGTAAGAAGGCAAAGAACAATCAGCTAATAAGTTTTCCAGCCCAAAGGAAAGCTTTCACAATTCCATCAATTTCCTTAATAACTTTCTTTGGTAATACAATATTAACTATCCAGTGTATATACAAACTATTGAGAACTGAAATTATGAGTGTAAGTCTAGCAACATAAGAAAGAAACTTGTTTTTCTAAGCGATTGTCCTGGATTTGATCCTTTCAATGAAAGGAATGCAGTCAAAGAATTTTGGCTTAGAAGTTGTAATAGGCACTCCAAGGTATTTGAATGGTTTGGAATGAGAATTTAGACTTGTAATTCTATATATATCAGCTTGGTTCCCCACTACTCTTGTCATAAATGAAATTTAAACTAGAATATTATGAGAACTATTTAAGAAATTATAACAGCAAGTTGATGGAATGGGAATCTACACCATATAGAAGCATAAGGTCATGTACATAAATCAGGTGTGCTAATCTGATTTCTCTGCACTTGTAGTGAAATTGAAAACTTCCATTACAGGATGTGAGTTTGGCAAGCAATCTAGACATTCCTACCATTACTAGGGTGAAAAGATAGGGGATAAAGGGTCCCCTTGTCTAATCCCCCTAGTACTTTTGAAAGGTTAAGTGGGAATTTCATTAACTAACACACTAAGGGTAGAGATTTGAATGCATGTCATAATCTTTTTCACAAATCTTGTAGGTAGATCTATTGCTTGAAGACAAAGTTGTATAAAATTTCAACTGACTGTGCCAAATGCTTTATAAAATTTAATCTTCATCAAAACACTTCTGATTATTTTCCCTGAGTTATATTCCTTTAGCAACTCTTATAATAATAGTATATTATCACCTATATTTCTCTTAAGAATGAAGGCCCCTTGTTCAGGGTTTATTGTTTCAATTAGAACATCCTTCATGTTTTCATCTAGGAGCTATACAATTACTTTGTAGATTGTGTTATAATAGGATATTAGTCTAAGGTCAACCATGGTCGAAGGATTTTGCTTTTTTGGCATCAGACATATGTAAGTTTGATTAATTTCATTAAGCATTTTGGATAATGTAAAGAATTCCAGTACAATTTCTATGAAGAGTATGTTAGTAATATCCTATGTTTGTTAAAAAACCATCAGGTCCAGGAGCTTTTGAAGTGTGCAAACTGAATAATACTCTTCTAACTTCCGAAGTTGAGAAATGGGAATTTAGAGTATCTTTCAAAACCTTAATAATTGAGCAACCAAATACTCTTTTCACATTGACACTAGGTTGAGCTGATTATACTGATCCCATCAATTTAATAATGAAGTTTCTAGCTTGTTCTTACAAAACTTGCTAATCTGACTGAATAATTTCTGATCTAACTGGTATGGTTTATAGCCTTTCACTTCCTGATTCCAACATATGCAAGTTAATTAAAGGAATCCCTCCATTTAAGTGATTCCATTAAAAAATCTAAATGGTGCCCTATACGTCCTGGATTCCACAATATTTTATATAAACATGTATGAGTGATCAGAGAACATATTCTCACCAAAGTGAACATATGATTGAGGAAATAGATTTAGCTAAGGTGAGTTGATAAAAGATCTGTCGAGCTTCTTCCTGTTGAGCATACTTTCTTGGTGATTATTTGACCAAGGAAAGAGCCTACTAGTTAAGTTAAGGTCCGTAAGGTTCTCCTTGTTAAAAAGATTTTTTAATTCCTTGCTAGCTCCCATAGTAAACCTCTTACCACCTTCAACCTCTTGGGAAGTTCGTGTACAATTAAAATCTCCAAGTGCTAGCCAAGGGTTCTAAATTCCAGCTTGTATGCTTTGCAGATCCAACCAAAGATTGTTCCATTAAAAACCAAAGCTGGAAGCATATATTAAATTCAAATAAAGTTACAAATGTTACCTCCCATTTGACATTTTAAGTGAATGAATTGATCACTTTCTCTACCAGCTTGAACTCTAATCACGTCAGAATTATAGAGACAGATTACTCTACCATTGTAATAAGATTGATGATTTGAGATTAATTTCCATTTTGCACCTAAAAACTTAAGGCCATTGAGTAATTGAGGTTATTTTTATTTTGGTTTCTAAAAAACTAACTAAACAAGGCTTCTTGTCTCTCACAACGTCCTTTAACATTGACCTTTTGAGAGAGTCATTAAGCCTTCTAGTGTTCTATACCAGGATTGCTATCTAGGTGAAGATCTCTATTATTTTTCTTCTTACCCTTTCTTATTACAAATCTTCTTCTAGAGTTTGAATTTTGATCTCTAAACTCTTTAGCCTCACCATAGTTCACTAATTGCACTACATCCTCTTTACACAAGGTATTTGGGATATCTAAGTTAATCTGATTCAATAACAATTCATTTTCATTGGAATTCCCTACCTCCGCTAGATTGTATGTTTCCTTCAGCATTGCATTGTAATTTTTTCCCTCTAGTTGCATCATGTCTTCCAGATTGGTAATGTCTCCCTCCTATAATGTTTTTGTGTGCTCAATCCCTATAATTTCATTATGGCAGCCTGTTTTGAACACATAGTTTTCATTATTACAGTTACTAGGTTTCTAAGGGTAAGTTATTAGAATATCAATCTTCACCAACTTCCCCTAATTTATTCATTGGTAAGTTTTCTAATAGTATAGAGTTCTTCTTTATTTCAACACATAGTTTTGCATAGCAAATTAGTTCCATATTTTCATTTTAAGAGTCCATATAAATAGTTTTTCCAAAGGAGCTAGCAAGAAAACTTAAAACTTCAATGTTCCAGAATTCCAAAGGGAAAATATGGAAGTTCACTCACATTGGAAAAGTATCAATGGTACCTCTATCCATATTTATGCTAGGTTTCCATTTCTAAATGAACATTGGTTGGACTCCAATGTGCTATGGACCTTGTTCAATTATTTCACTAAAACAACTTTCACCAGAAAATTTGAACATAATGGTGCCATCTTCCCTTAGCATGACTTTCTCTAAGCCTTTTTTTACCCCATTTGGCTCTTGCCCAGACATTCACAGCAAGAAAGGTTGGTCTCTTATTCCAGAAAAAACGTATTAAGGTCTAGGATAAGCATTTTCTCCTGTTTTGAGTAATTCCATGGGTGGAGTAATAACTCCATCTTTCATGACGTTCTAATAGTGTTTAAACTTCCCTTTGTAGTGTTGGGTGTGAAACTTATTCCTCCAAACTTTGTAAAGATGAGAGACATCTGTATTGTTCTCAGCATTGGAATTTTCTTTAGGTCTAGTCAGACTCTCTTTTTCTCCAGACTTTGTAAGTAATATGTCTCTAGTGAGTGCAGGGAATTCTTCTAGAGATAAAAAGTGAGGTAGATGATTCTCCATTCTCTCTTACAGTAGAAAAGGCCTTCCATTTAGAACCTCATCAGCAAAGATGGCTATCATCTGCACCAAAGAGGAAACAAACTAGACACTGGAAGGGTGATTCAAAAATGGAAAAAGAAGGGGTATTAAGGTAAAAGCAGATACAGAGAGGCTAGAGAAAATAAGTTATGTAATTTGTTAACTTTTTTAAACCATTCGAATAAGGGTACACAATTAAAGAAAACTTATGTTTGGTATTCATATATTTGTCAAAGATTAAAAAAACTTTTTTCAATAAATTGTGATTAATTATTTATGATTATCGAGAGAGGAACTTCATATACACATATAATGTTGTCCTTTAGAAAAGTTTCCAATATCTTTTATATAACTTTTACAAAAGAATCTACTTTAATCTTTAGCATTATGAATGTCGTATTAGATTTGATACTAGATTTAATTTTGGTATGATATAGTATCAATATCAAGTATCCTTTTGGATAATTTTGTAAAATTATAAAATAGTTCTTGAATTTTATAAAATTATAAAATAGTTCCTCAATATATTGTGCTATATAATTTTTAACTTTATTTCAACTCTGTTTTAAAAATTACAATAATATAAATTTGATATAACAACTATTTCTTCATTCCTATTAATATTAGTTTTCACTTATTCCTTATATAAACAATAACCATAATTATTATAAGAAAAAGATTGTTTAATTCTCATGCCAATATTAAACTAAGAATAATACAAAGTACTTGTAGTGTTCTAAATAATTACATCAAAATATCATATTATAAGAATAATATAAGTCTATAAGTATAACAATAAAAGTTTGGCCAAGTAATATAATAAAGTAGAAGTGAAACTTGGAAAAAAGTACTTACAATTAAAAGTTTTATACTTATATTACATATACAGAATTTAACATATACATCAAATATAACTGGAATTAAAAGAAAATAGAAAATAAAAAACCAAATTCTTTGATTAATGATATATTCACTCAAATCATATTAGCCCCAAATTTTATTTGGTATTAAATCTTTGTCATTGATGGGCATCTTTCCATCACCATCAATTAAACTTGTTGTGTCAAATGACAAGTTAATACTTTTCTATCTAAGATTATCTTCTAAACACTCTCATTTATAAAACTTAGTTCCTCAAAAACCTAATATACTAAAAGGATCTCTACAACTACTTATTTTATTAGGAGTCCAAGCAAACAAAAAAATTTAAATTATTAAGAAATTATAAAATTATATTCAACTTAATAATGATAATAACATACTTTCTTAAAGTTTCAAGTTATTTCGAACAAAAACTAAATTATTTAATTTTTTATGTTCCAATATATTTATTTTTTAAAATGGGTGAATTCAAATGTATTCTAATTCTTTTCATATTTAGTTACACTCACACATTTACTAAGAATTCAAATTGAAAACCTTTGCAATTCCAGAACACTACTTCTAAATTGATCCTATCAAACAACTATAAGACATTAAAAGCAATATTATATATACCTAGATTAAATTTGTCTCTTTGACATATTTTCATCCCAAAATCACTGTATTCATTCTTGTATATCTCCAATTATGAGTCAAGGAGATCTGACATCATCTTATATGAAACAGTTGTTGTGATAGTTAATAACATTCCTTTGTCAACTTTAGCTTTTTTCATAAAACATGGTCTAAAATAGACACTTGGACTTAAAAATTTCCCATTAGCAAACAACACAGAGTAAAATTATCTTTATCATTTTTCACTATTGATTGCAAGATAAGGTGTGTACAAAGAAAGCCTATTTTTTTAGATTGGAATTGATTGTTTCCTTTGCCCTCTCTATAATATCAAAAAAGCAACTCATTGTTTCCTGCTCAACACTATCAACCAGAAAAAGTGCTCACACAAAAGACTTACAAATTTAGATGATAAATTGAAATTGGGACAAAAATTCATGATCTGTATGAAAACCTTCATTTTAGCACTAGACCAAGCATGTTGAGATGAAACTCACTTATGGCTTGTAAGCATTTGTCTCAACCCTTTCTTCATTTGAACAAAACACTAAAGTGATAAGAAATTAGTTAGAAATATGATAATAGCAAGACAATACAAATTCCCACCATTTATGAAATATTTCCTTATCATATTTAGAATCTATGCACACTCATGAATGAACTTAATTGCTTTCTTATTTATTCACAGTTTTAACAATGATAAGAAAGCATTTAGCATCTCCAATATTTTCTAACGTCAGGTTAATGAAATGTGCAGCACAAAAAATATAATAAAAAGAATTTTTACGTTAGTGATAAAAAATTAGTTAGAAATATTACAATAGTATAACAATACAAATTCCTAATGTTGGTGAAATCTTTTCTTATCAAGTTCAGAACCCATGCATAATCATAAATGAACTTAGCCACTTTTCTTGCTTTTTTTACACAATTTTATCAATGATAAGAATGTATTTAACATTTCTTATAATTTTTTAGCATTATGTTAATGTAATGTGTGGTAAGAAATATAATAAAAATAATTATACCTATTTTATAACCTCTTCCCAACTTCTTTATAAGCATCATCATTGTTATTGGTGATGTTATACCCAAATACCCCCTGGGAGGATATATGGATGCCACACAAGACAGTAGAAACAAACCAAAACATTTTGCGGAAGAATAACATTAAAAAAGTATATTTTCAAAAATATACAAAACATTTCACACATGCATTTTTAGAATCTCAAACAAACATATAATACATATCATAATTTCAGAAACAAAAATCCAAAGTTATATACAAGCCCAAACAAACTCAACAAATTTTGAGTAATACAAAACTCAGACTCCTTTGGCCAATGTAGTTGACTTGTCCTAGTCGATACCAAAAAGATATGACACCCTAATACCCCTTAGGAGGATCTATGGATGTCATACAAGACAGTATAAACAAACCAAAACATTTCGCGGAGGAATAGCATAAAAAATATTTTCAAAAACATACAAAACATTTCACACATGCATTTTTAGAATCTCAAATATACATATAATACATATCATAATTTTAGGAAAAAAAATCCAAAGTTATATACAAGCCCAAACAAACATAACAAATTTTGAGCAATACAAAACTCAAACTCCTTTTGCCAATGCGGTTGACTTATCCCAGTCTTTATACTCTTCGCTCTGAACCTACACGGGACAAATCCACCGTGCTAAGCATATAGCTTAGTGAGTAATAACTAATCTATGCATGAAGTGACAATTCATCATACAGAATCGTATAACAACATAAGCAAGCATTAAAAGATTGCCTAACATTAAATTAGACATAATGTATTTCAGAACAGATTTTTATACCTATCAGAAATGAATATCACAAGAGGGTATAAACCCTTTAGAATCATAATACAATTTTTTGTTTATGTTATAATCAAACATATATCAGATTAAAAAATCATAGGACAACAAATCCATTTACAGAGGTGGGTAAAGGGAATTATACAGGAGAGATCGAAGTCTCGACACTGAAGTGTCCAAGAGAGACTGAAGTCTCGACATCGAAGTGTCATAGGAGCAGCTACAAACTCTTCTAGACATGCTTGTTTACCCACAACTAGGACTCAACATTTTTAAAATAAAACAAAGTTATTTTAGACATTTCATGCAAAGCAAGTAGCACTTCAATAACACATTCATCAATCAATACCTTAGACCTTCATGTCCGGAATCAGTACACAATTTAGTACAAATTCATCATTATCAAATTCAATTCAGTAATAAACAAAATAAATCAACATGAGACCATCTTAGGTTACTCACAATCGCTTCCGTTTGCTTATTGCCTCGAAGTCCCAGCAATATCTAGAAGTGATCACTCTATGCATTCCTCTATATCATTTAACACATATACAAATAACTATTGTGCATGATTGAAAATTTATTTATGTATATTGAATATGTATGATGCATGTTCATGACAAATTCTCGGGTATATGTCTTTACTAAATTGATGTAAACATTAATTGTACTTCAAAAGTTACAAAATTCAAACATTTAATAACTATTCCAGCTTTTGCTTGAAGCACCTCATTCAGATCAACTTTGTATAATAAAAAAGATCAAGAAAATGATGTATTTATGTAACACTCTATTCTAGACAATTGTTTCTATGTGTCTTAAGTTTCTAATGATACCAATTTCATCCAATTTGGTTTAGTATTCAATAAGTTATGCATAAAATACCACAGACTATACACATTTGAACTTTTAGGTAGCACATGATCATACCCTCTAATTGCACAACTCATATCTTTCATATCAGATATCAAAAAATTACAAAAGTTATACCAATTTAAATCTAAGAGAATAAGCTACAACTTTGGTGAAGACTACTTAGCCTAATTTGGCCCAAGTCAATACCATTTATTTAATAACCACAGGATATGATTTTTGTCCCTGACAGTGCTTCAGCTTAATCTACAATTCACTTACATGTCAATTTTGAAAATCATAGAGATAGAATTAAAAGTCTACTTCTTCAAGAAATTTATAGACATATGTCTCTATTTTAATATAAATCAAGAATCAATCCATTTAAAAATCTACAGATCAATCTATAATTAAAATACCGAAGCATGTTCTTAAAAATACTCCAGTTCATAACATTCCAGCACATACCTTTACTTTGAGTCAATCAATCTTTTTCTAATCAATTCAGATGGCTCTAAATTTTTATTGAAAGAAATAAAAATGTCTTAGGAGTCCATTGGTTCAATTTTCAAGTCATTTGGAGGTCATACGGCAAGGTTATAGCCAAAAGAGTCAGAATTGTTCAGTATTAGAATGTTTGATTTTTGCACTGCCACCTTTTACTGTAGAATCACGATTTTTGCACGTAATTCTCCATATTTTTGCAGAAACACTCCTCCATCTTCTTCCAATCTTCTAACCAAAACAGAAACTATAGCCACTTATGCATGCATTCCATCCACAATCAAGAAAACATCATGTAAAACCCCACTCCCGAGTGACCCGAACCCGATATCGTTGGTGATATCCGAGTCCGTGC
>JANVCL010000212.1:18667678-18678127 GCA_026546855.1 Erythroxylum incrassatum | reverse complement strand
TTTTCAATCGTGAAATGTTTGAAATTGTTTATGAATGATTCGAAAAATTGAGAAATTTTGAGAACTAAGCATTTGATAATTTTTCATCTGTGACAAGTTTGTAAAATGGCAAATGTTTTGAGAAATGATTTTTACTTATTTTTCGATTATAAACATGTTATCCACGAGCTATAAGCTCACCCCCACTTTCATCCCCATCTCCAGGTATCGAGCAAGAGATCGGATAAAGGAAAGTCAAGATATTTGTTCGATTTTGCTTATTTTGTGTTTCGAATAGTTAGGCTTTTGGTATTGATCTGTATATGGCTTGGAATGCCATTAAGATTTTTGTAAGCATTAATTCATGATGTATATGAATTATGAAATTGTGTATGGATTTGAGTTTCAAAATTTGTGTATGATTATGGGATAGGAATTGTGATTGTATATGAATATGATTGGTTTGGGTTTAGATTGATTTATGAATTTGCATATTGAATTGGGATGAATATGAATGAGATTGTATATGAATGGGATTGATTCTGATTATGGATTATGGATTGAGACTTATTGAAGTGTTTAGGTATAGAATTGTGTTTGCTTATGCTGGGATTCCGGACAGGAGGTCCGAGGAATTGTGTATTTTGATTTGGAATATAGAAGTGTGTTTAAAACCCTTTGCAGGTTTTTGGGTTCTATAAAATGCAGCCGTTATGCTGCCCAAATTTTGTTAAGTTGTGTATGGCTAGATGTATGTGATTGTCTTTAAGGCAAAGGAATTTGAGATTAGAATGGATGAGTTCCAAATGGAAAATTTTGATCGCTTTGTATGAGAATGAATAAAGAGAAAAGGAATGAATAATATGAGAAAGAAAAGAAAAAAAATTTAGACCGAATTTCGGATTGGTTTAGTCTTAGGGTTTCCAACGCAACAAGTTTGTTTTGTTTTCTAAGATATTTGTTATCGGATTTCGGAAATTTGTTCAGTTCGATTGAACCGTTTGTTTGATTCGTTTCGCTTCAAAATTCGATTCTTAGATTTCGCATATGATTTTGCTTCCACTATATGTCTTCCGATTCGTTCGTTTGTTTTCGCTTTTTGGTTCGCTTTATGTTTTCCATTTTTCTGTTGTGTTTTCTAGTTGGGGTCCGATTCCGAGATCGGGTCCAACAGATATGGTATCAGAGTAAGAGGGTTGGATTCTGAAAACGGGATCCAACAAATAACATCTTGCTTTTACAAGAATTGGTAAGAGATTATGCATCGGGAAAGAGGATCAGTACTTGTCTGATGAAAATTGATTTCTTTAAAGCATTTGATACACTCATCTAGCACTTTATCCAGATCTGTGTAGAAGCAATGGATCTGCCTGCTAAATTTGTGAATTGGATCATGACTTGCAATCAATCAGTCTCACTTAGTGTGCTTATCAATGGGATACCTTCAAGACCATTCAGAAATGCAAGGGGAATAAGGCAAAAGGACCCCCCATCCCCTTACCTTTTCATCATTGCAATAGAGGGACTGGCCATATTATTAAATAAAATCTCAACTTTAAATGGAAGCTTCAAATTTCATCACAGGTGTGAAGGTAACAAACTAACACATTTGATCTTTGCAAATGACCTTATGCTCTTTAGTGGTGCTGATTCCTAATCTATTAACATCATTCTTCATACCTTGGAATTTTTCTCAAAATCATCAGGATTAAAGATCAATTATAACAAAAAGTACCTTGTGATTATCATTAGATGTAAGGGACAAAGCTGATTTCAATAGAATTACTGGTCTGAATCTACAACACCCTTCATTCAAATATCTTGGTGTACCATCACCTCTTCAAAACCAAAATTCACTGACTATATCCCTTTCCTTGAAAAGTTAAAATTCAAGCTTCATGCATGGCAAAATCGACACCTCTCATATACTGCTAAATTGAATCTTTTTATTTCTATACTTGCCAGCTTGCATTTACATTAGGGCAGCTCAAATTGTGCTGCCTAAGAAGGTCATAGAGGAGGTTGAAAGAATCTTGGAAAGCTTTTCTTTGGTCTGGAAGAACTAAAAATGCCAAAAAAGCTAAGGTGAAGTGGGGTGAGATCACTAAACCGAAGAAGCAAGGTAGTATGGGAATTATACCTGTCTCTATTATGCAAAAATTGCTATTGAGCAAGAGACTATAGAGACTCTTTACGAATAGAAGGGCTTTTTGGATAAAATGGGTTCATGAATATCACCTTAGAAACATAAGCTTTTGGCTTTTGGCTTCTGGCAGATATCAAGCTTAACTCAATACTATTGGATCTTCAGCCAACTACTGAACTTAAGAAGCATCCTATACATCCTGCATCAAACACAAGATGGGGAATGGAGAAATTACTTGGGTATAGTTTGATAATTGGTCAGATGCAAGTCCTCTTATATAGATTAGAGTTATCTAAACTGACAAACAAATTAACGACAAACTCAAAAGTATCAACTCTTATTCGTAATAGAGACTGATATGGAAATTTTATAGGCTTCTCTGCATTAGTTGAATATTTACCTGACCTTAGTGAAAAAAATAGTGAAGATACCATACTCTGGATTCCAAGCTCATAGGGAAAGTTCATAAATGCATCATACCATACAATCTTCAACATAATTAGTTCGTAAATGCATCATACCATACAATCTTCAACATAATTTCTCCAGATGTGCCCTAGTACAATCTCCTCTGGAAAACTTTCTAAACCTAATTAATAAAATTAATTTATCTCAAAGTATCATTTAGCGTATTTACAAAAATAAGTTTATCTTAACAATTAAGAAATATTTTGTTAAAAAATAAGAAATAAAAACTAAAAATTACCATAAAATAGAAATAAAACTAAATGATCATGAAAATTTTCAAATTTGCATCTTTTTTAATTATTCATCTATTCAAGAACTATAAGACTTAATTGGGATGCATTTTATTGCCTTCGTCTTCCAAATATATCCTACTTATACTCAAAAGTTCAAACTTGAGGAAGAATCTAGTCTTCATCATCATTTTTGTTTTTTCCTTTAAGGCAAGTTAGTGCAAGGTGTTGGTTATTGCAATAACTAGAATGCGATACAGAAATTAATGATTGTATTTTTGGTAAAGATACTAGATAAGACTGGTGATATCGACTCTTACCAATTGACGCTAGAGATTTTACTTGAATATCGGGTAATAATTTAAAATTTTGAAAAGAAGGGATAAAAATTAAAAAAAGAGTATTTTATAAAATTTAGGAATTATGTTTTTTTAAATCCGTACCTGATATTAATTGGTTTTGATATCATATCGTAATAAAATCAAGTTGGTACCAGATCTAATATTATTCTAAAATTTATTTAAAAATCCAAGCTATCTCGAACAATAACAAAATTAAACTCAGTAAACCTTATTCACAAGATTGAGTTGGTGTCTAGATTAGTTTGTCTATAATCTAATCAAACCTTCTCAAGTTGCTCTCATTGTCATTTGCATTCTTCTTTAATTTGGTTTTATGTACTTTAAAATTTATTTAAACTTCAGGCCTTCGTAACCGGCAGTCTATGTAAGTTGATGTGGGTCTATCTGCGCCTCCATCACACTGGCCCAGAAAAAGCTAAAAACATTCAGAAAGCATAGGTTTCCTTTTGTTTTGTTGTCTTTTCTTTCTGAAAACCAGGATGTCTCACCTTTTTCTTTTTTCGTTTTTTAAATAAAAACAAAAACTTATTTAATTGTGAACATCAATATAATTATATTTTTATTTTATAATCATTTTACATAAAACTTAAAAATAAATTGTTTTAATTAAATAAATTTATTTTAATATTTTATATAATATTTTTTAACAATTATTAATAAAATATATTAATTTATTAAAATAAATAATTAAAAAATAAAATTTATTTATAAACATATTTTGAAGATATTTTAAATTTAATTATATTTATTAATAGTTATTAAATAAAATAAACTTAATTACATAAATTAAATAAAATTAATAAGAAAAATTAAATTATTTATAATTTTAATTAATTAAATTATTCATAATTCTTATTAATAATTAAATTATTAAATAATTAAATGATATATATATATATATAGTTGATAGTAAATCAGATTATAAAAATAAAAATAGAAAATAAAAATTAGTTTTATAATTTTCATAATTTTCAAAAATAGAAATAAACCAAAACCAAATTAAAAATTAAAAAATAAAAAATCAAGCAAATTTTTTTTAAAATTTAAAAAATAAAAATAAAAACAAACATAACTTAATTGATTGAATTCCTTCACCTGTAATGTAAGGAAAATTGACCAATAGGAAAATTAAGTTCATTTTTATAATAAAAGAAGTACAATTAAATGGCCGTGACCACACATGATACCCTGATAGACCACCCTCGTAGCACACATAATTAAAGGTAGAACACTATGAAAAGCAATTTTTTCATCTTGATTGAACGAACTTGATCCTCTTCCATTATGAGGATTAGTTTACTCTCCTACAGTTCTTCCTAATCTCTCCCCTTGATCCAGTGAGCGGGCTGATATCTCCCATCTTGATCATAGCCCCAACGAAATCATTTCTGAAGCTGCTCTCGCTGTTGCTGTAGGTACGCACTATTGAGTCAGTGGAGCCACCAGCGA
Source organism: Erythroxylum incrassatum (assembly GCA_026546855.1). NCBI lineage: Eukaryota > Viridiplantae > Streptophyta > Magnoliopsida > Malpighiales > Erythroxylaceae > Erythroxylum > Erythroxylum incrassatum. The sequence continues at coordinate 18,673,493 of JANVCL010000212.1, read as the reverse complement.
ACAACTGTTGATCAGAGTGAAGCAGTCCTCTCCTATTAATCAAGTTCTTAAAGTAATTGTTTTCGAAAGAGGTAGGAGTCTGTAAGTCAAGTGGTGCCAAGTTGTTGTCCCCTGAGCCACTTGTGCTTGGGCAGTTTGATCTCCTTGTTTGAACGAACAAAGAGTCTATGTTGGTCTCGTTGTAGATTCTTGCCCTGAAGGAAGTGCACCTCGCTTGTCCAATTGTGTGGGACCCTGATTAACATTTGAGATTTAACTACCACAGTAAATTATACCAAGCTACGCACACAATGATTGAGGCAAATTACTTACCAGATAAAGCAACGAGGTCTCTTGTGGAAAGGCCAAGGGCGTTGAATCTAGAGATGAGTTGGTTCAAGTTAGAGGTTGGAGGCGGAATGCTATTATTTGCGGCAGCTTGGCTAGCAGTTCTAGCATCTCTTCTTCCAAGTTTAACATCCCAAAAAGGGCCTCCAAGCTACATATAATATAGGAAAGTAATTAACTAACACTTACAGACAATAATTTGTTGGAAAATTGAGATGATTGATTAATTATGTTAAAGCTCACAAGATGGGTGGAGTCTCTAGCTGCAATGGCTACTATATCAGCGCAGGAGACCACACCGGGGCACACATTCTCCACAGAGGACTTGATGCTATCAATTACCTCAAATCCTCGAGCAGAGTTGCGGTTTGCAGCTGCATTCTTTTCTCCAGTAAAGGAAGATGTATCGTCCAATAGAAGCGAGCCATCACATCCCTATATCATTCATTTAGAGAACGTTAAAAATGAAATAATATTATTATCATCAACCAATACTTGTATATAATTGAAACATGATGTTTGTTTTAACATTGCAAAAAAAAAAAAAAGGAACAATCGGATTCAGACGCAATCCGTTCGACTTTGACCTTTCATGCAAGCATCGGTCAAACTATTCTTAAAAACTAGGCATGTTATAGGTTTGTGAAGAAATTATTGAATGTCATTGTCGTTTAGGAACCAAGATTCAGATTAAAAACAGAAAATATTGGATCGAATTACGTTGACGAAGCAGTCGTGGAAGAACAAGCGAAGAAGAGAAGCACCCATTCGGGGCTCCCTGTTAATGGCAGATTTGACAACAGGTGTTACGGCCGAAAGAAGAAATGGGCAGGACTTCGAGTAGAAGTTGGTTGTGAGTTGAGCATGACCACTTTTTGTGACAACCACTAGTAGCAGTATAGCCACATTAATGAACTTGAAGAATGAAAAATCTGTCATCTGATAGAATTGTAACAAGAATATTAGTTGCAAGTGTATGTTGAAATTGTTTGCATGGAAGTGCAATATATATAGCTAGGGCCACCATTCTCAAGGCTCCAGTTGGCGGGCGGCAGGTTACCTAATACGTAGACTAAAGAGTAGTGCATGGCGCTATCTACGTTCCTAATTATAAAGACAATACAATAATTACTTTTTTGGACTAAAGCTGAAGACTGGTGAAGACTAAAATGTGGGAACGCCTCTTTTAGACTGTTGAAATGTAATGCCACGAAGACTTGTGATGTGAAAGTTGTCAAGATTCTTGTGCTTTCGGTAGTGATTTGTCAACGATATGGTTCTTAATTAAACACCCTGATCTATCTGATTTGTTGATATGACCAAAGAGACCATAAAAAGAAAAGCAGAAAACTGTACTGCACCATACTAAAGTAGAAGTAAAGCCGGTTAAACCGGCACTCTAGAAGTATGAACTTCAACAACATGTGTCATCACCTTGTCTGTTGCAAAACTACTACCTCCCCAGAAGCACGCGGATCCGTGTACTGAGAAATCTAATCTGTGAAATATTTGTGTAAAATTAGTGGGGGCCGAGCTTAGCTTGGGCTAGATTCGGACCGGGCTCAAAAATGAGTCCAATTAGGCTCATACAAGGTGAAACCGACTCAACTACGATCAGTCTTATTTTTAAAATTTTTTTAAAAATAAAAATAAAAAGCACAACATTTTTTACAAAACAATATCAATTTTTTTATAGCCATTGGACCTATCAGTTTTTTATAGCCATTGGGCCTAGACCGAGACATGTGTAGATAGCCGAGTCTGAACTTAGCTGAGACTCAAATTTTTGAAACTCAAGTTGATTGCCAAACCAAATTAAAATATGTTAATTAATTAATCATTCTGCCACCATTTGCATTACGATATCTTTACATATGAATTACAGTCGTCCCATCTGTAGTACTCTTTTTTCCTTTTCCTTGTTTTCTTTTTGCCTGTTGCCTGAGACTATAAATAAGGTGAAAAAAATAATTACTCTTAAAAGGTCATTGGGGATTTGTAAAGGGTTAGCCGCATACGAAGTAGATAAGGATATAAAGGAGGAAAAAAAAAAAAAGAGACAGAACAAAACACAAAAAACAAAAACAAAGAGCTTCGATTGACTTGTTCCAATTGAAACAAAAGAAAATTTTAAGAAATTGACTCTGAATTCTCATTTTCTAATAACCTTCAGCTCGTTTCTCAATTGAAGTACTCGGTTGACTAACACATCCCTACCTAATTCTTTTGACTTTGTTGGGATTTCTATCACAAAAATGGTCATATGTTGATGTCCCATTATTGATGAGCGCATCAACCAATTATGGTTAACTTCCGAAGTATATCCAACCATATTATTGTTATGATTTGACTAAAGTTTACTTCCTAACACAAATTTACCAAACATAATTTGACAACTAAACTTCACAACATTGTTTGCTGATGTTATCAGAATATACGGCGCATGTGAGTTTAGGCAAAATGCACGTTCCAATAACAAATTTTTTACAATACCGAGACTCACTAGCTCAATACCTAGGCTTTGCAAAGCCTACAATCTTGAAGGATGAGCAACTCAGTTATTTGGTAGGTTAAGAGACCTTGCTCCCTATATGTGGAGCCTTGATTTGCCAATTTGGAAGAAGTACTAAGCATCTTGCATCAATTAATGTCCTACAGTCAGGTGATTGGTTATAGTTTAGTAATAGAGTTAATAGAAATCGAGCGAAATTCGTTCTTACATATGGCATAATAAACTTGAAACTTTTTTTTTAATTTCTCAAGGATCAAGATCACTTAAATTCTATAATATAGTTGACATATAAAATATAATAAAACATGAATCATAATTCGTACTGTACACCCCCTATATGGATCCTACAACCATTTACTCCCCAATACTTAACATTATCATTTGACAATAGTAATACAACTTTACATTTACATGGTAATCTAAAAGAAAACATACAATCTCCTTTCTTCATTATATGTGTAATCACCTGTAACTAAAAACACATTTCAAAAGTACTTTTTTTCTTTTATCTGTTGGCCTTGGTCCCTGCAAATGTTCCCTTTACCTCACTCGTATGACTTGGACCTATACGGATTAACACCCATGCTGAGCTTGAAAGCTTTGTGGGGAAAACACTTAATTTGGATGACTACTCACAGCAATCATCTACCAAGCACACACACATTCAAAAATATCACAACTCATGTACCATAAATTCACCTTCATAAACCAAACATTAATACCCAATGCTTATGTAAACAATGATGCCATATTTAAGCAGAGTACATAATGCAACATATTATCCATATACCAAAAATGCACATTTATAAGTCAAATATTGATATTCAACGCTCATTGATACAAATTATCAATACAATTGCACATCATTACAATCAATACAAATTCTTATCAATACCAATTATTCATGTTGTTATGTTATATTTCTTATTTATGACTGTTAAGTTTCCTTTTTGTGTTAAACATGCACATTTTCTGTAGGTGTGGATAACGGGTGCTATGGATATCCGAAGATATCAAACTGTAGATACCTGAAGGTATGGAACTGTGGACACCAGTGATGTCAAAATGTAGCAGCTACACTGTAACCCTATAGGCATGCCTATCTATCCACAACCAAGACAATAGAGCAGACACTGTAATATTTCCTTTAACCATTTGTCAATTTCATATTTCATATATTGACAAGTTATATGATATACATTTCAAGTCACAAAATCTATATATGTGTTCATACATACAAGTCATAACTAATCACCATTAGAAGGGTGTCAAAATCACACTTGTATAATCATACTATACACATATGAGCAATACATACACAAACAAATCATTTATATACATGTAAGTTTTCTTTGGAATGCATTATGCCCAATCTTAAATTCCAATGTTTAATCATCCAATTCGCATATGGTAAGTCCTATTTCATTTATTTCTAGGCGTTTGAAATTTTTCATACACATTTATAAAGGTTTAGATAAGATGTGGTAGAAATCGGAAACAAAAACAATGTCACGGTCATGACGGACACTCTCTCCATACCACTACTTGTTCCTTAATATGCATATAGAAAAAGTTAGAACTAGGTTTCTAGGTCTTCTAGACATTTTTTTCCTCTATGTCTATAGTTTCTATAGTATTAACAATCAGACCATTTGGACTTCTAAATCATGAGATATAAGAAAAATATCATAAGCTGCTCTAAAACAGGGGCAGCATCAGGTTACCTTTTTCAATCTCAATTTTAAAGGTCATAGAGCTAGAATTAGGTCAGAGTCCCTTCTATATATATTTAGCTCTATGTCTTAGGTTTCATATGCAACTGAAATCACATAATTTGGAGTTATGTATTCTGAATTATGACTCAAACAATGTGACTAACTTAAACAACCCTAGATAGAATTCCACTACATAATAATCTCTTGTCATATTCAACTAATTCTATACAAGATAACACCAAAGTATCATCCTAGCAACCATTCCACATCTAAATGAATCTTTATATCCATTCAAACATATACAAATACAGAAATCAACTAAGTGAAGTCCCAAATCTGAAAATTGACAAAGTAGGTCTTCTATTGCCTTTCCTTCCCTTCCTCTTTGGCTTTGTTTGACTCACCAACTAAAAACACCAAAAATATACCTCTCAATCTCACTTCCAACCTTATAATTTCATTCCTTCATAAACAAAGTAAGAAGAGATAAAGGTGAAGAGAAAATCCCTAACTTTTACTTTGATTTTCGCCTAAGATTGGCTTGATTTCTTACATGAAAAATGATGGAATGAAGAAGGTGAAATAGAGAGGAAAAAAATCTGAACTTAGAACCAAAATGTCATGCATCTCCCCTCTCCATATCCCCATTCTAGAACTTTCAAGACCCACACATATGCTTTATTCCTATTGGACAGACATGATTTATTATTATTAGTCACACATGCCTTAATCCAACTGGTCCATATTTTAACTTTAGAAAAATTACATATTGGTCCTTCTTCTTCCTTTACTTCCCACATTGGCCTTCAATTTTATAAATTAATTTCATTCCCATATGTCTTAATTTTCTAATATAACAAATTTCATGCAATTTGGTTAATTATTTCGGGAGTTATATCCAAAACTTATACCTAAAACACCACCGGTTGTTCGAAAACAGGGACAATAGCCATAACTCAACTTCAAGCTAGAACTTAAAAACTTTAGAGGCATAATATGTTGGAACCCAAACTTTTCTTAGAAGATTAAAACTATTAAAGGAGAAATTTTGGTGATTAGTCATGAGTAAAGAACAAATGAATGAAAAAGATTTGAACTAAGAAATGATAGACAGGAGTAAAGTAGGGAATGAGAAATGTGGATAGATTCATGATTTGCTATGCTGTTTTTGGTAGATAGGAGATTTTGAAATGGGAAGAATTAAGGTGAAAGTTAGAAGTGAAATGAAAGCAAAAATGAAGTTGAATATGTGTAGTAAGTT
>JANVCL010000212.1:18646988-18667578 GCA_026546855.1 Erythroxylum incrassatum | reverse complement strand
CAAGTCTTTAAGCAAGGAAATCAAGGTGGGTACATGTTTATAATAGAATCAATAAGCCACTACTGTTTTCTTTAAATCAAAGAAAATCACTTATTTTAATTGCATCATAAGTGTTGCATCTATTGTTTATGAATGATTTGTGAAATCTACTATATGTTTGCTTCATGAATTGTGTGAAGATTGATAAAAAGTCTTTACAAATGATTCTTTTGAAAAAATGCATGTTTATGAAATTAAGTTTTCAAAAATGATTTTCAAGTTATAACAAATATATGAAAAGCAAGTTTTCAAGAAAAGTTCCATTTTGGGCAACAAGTTTACAAGATTTTGAAATCTATGTGTTATGTGGGTTTGTGGTAGTCCCTCAAGAACCGTTACGTGCACGTTGACCCAAGTATAGGCTTCTCCTGCCTGCCCGCTAGTGGCACGGAACTCCTTCAAGGACTCCCTCAAGAATTACGACTACACAGGACCCTTATGTGGAAATATGTAGTGCGTCATGTTTTGGACTTACCCAAACCATTTGATATGTTTATGTGTTCATGATAAGTTGCTATGAGTGATGCATTCATGATTTGCATACACATGAATAAACAAATTTGATGCATTCATGTCTTGCAATTGTGAATTTGACTACACGACAAGACTTTTGAAAAGCAAGTATTTTTACGATCTAATAAGATATTTTCTATGACAAGTAAAACGGTTTCAAAAGTGTTACTTACTTTTCTGTTATAAACTGTAACCCACGAGCTTTGAAGCTCACTCCCGTTTTGTCCCATCCTCGAGTGATAGTTAAGAGATCAAGTGATCAAGAGCCTAAGGGAACTTCCGCAAATTTGTTTTTTGTAATAAGTCAATGGTGTGGCTTTTGATATGTAAATACAGTTTTTCAAACTCTATTGCTTAATAAATGAAATGATAGATTGAAGTAGTTCAGTTATGTATGTATGTTTACATTGTTTCCCTCGTAATGTGGTTGAGTTGAAGTAATAAGTTGGTTTTGATGTTTGATTGTCATGGGCATGCCACCCTTATGGAATGATGCCTAATAAAGGTTCATGGAAAGAACCCTATATGATAATACACTCAGTTTCATGATTTCGCAAGAGTTGGATTCCGGAAACAAGCGAGATCCAACATTCATGGTATCATTGTTAAGAGTTAGGTTCCGGAAACGGGACTCAACACAATGAAACTTCAATTCCTTCATGAAAGTTTTATATCTATGTCTCTAGATTAATTTCCAATTTAGAATTATCCAATTTGGAGGTATACAGACCAAGATATGTCCAAATTATAGAAATATGTTCAGTGGAACCTATCCATTCAACGAGGTACACATCCCAAATCAATTAACTTCAGGCATATCATGCAAAAGCAACACAAAAATACATCCAATTTAACCAAAAACATCTCACTTACTTATGGAATACTTCTTTTATCAATTCCCGTCACATTACATTCATAAATCCAAGCAAACATATCAAAATTTTCAAATATTTAAGTATGTATGTCCATGTCGAAGGGAACAAATTATCCATTTACCTTTGTCTTTTACATTAAGTACCATTATGTCTCTTACTATGTTTAGATGTAATCAATTCATTGTGTTCACTTTTTAATACACCCTAGACATGTTATAATACTTTCAGGGTATATGTTAGGGTGTTACACGTACCTTCCAAAGTTTAATCATTTTCTTGTCATTCCTTTTGAACCATTTATGAAGTCGACTCATCTCAACTACCATAACCGTATTAGTGTTTAACCTCTAACAATTTCTATAGAATGAGTTAGGAAAATATTACAACTGTTGTAGAAAGGGTGGATACAAGAAGGACTAAATCCCTTAAAACTTAAGTTTATTTATTATAAGTTTTTATATTTAAGTAATTAAATTGAAATCAAATTCTAATTTTAATTAGAATTACAATTAATTGTAATTAAATACCAATTATATCCAAATAAGATCCGTTATCTCATGTTGATCCTTATTTATTAAATATCTCATATTTAATCATAAAATTTCTCAAACTTTATAATCAAGTTTAGCTTAATTAAAACACATTTTCTCTCTTCAAATTTTTCTTTGTATGTGACCCATTAGGTTTCCAAATATGTTAGCACTGAATATAAATTATAATCTTAAATCATATTTAGAATTAGATAAACTAACTCTCTTAAATTTATCTTTAGTTATCTAATTAAATAATTAAATCCATAAGTCAAAATTGACATCTGACAATGCATCATTGATCATTTTATAATTAAATTCTTTTGTTATACAATGTTCCAACTAGACATAAAACATAAAAATAATATCTACTCTATTTGAGTCTAATCATATTAGTTCTACGCCATTAGTATTTGAAGATATTACTGTCATTTATAAACTATTTTACAAACTATCATTCTACTTTAGCGAAGGATTTGTCAAATAAATACTAATCGAGAACAATATTCTTCCTAATTAATTTTGAGTGATGAATCATATATTGATCACTCAACTATCTCTATATAGTTTGTGTTATATTTAATAACTACAATTTTAGTTACTCGTGACTATAATAAATCATAAGTAGTATCAAAACATAACAATCCTCAAACGAAATACTTTAGAGATCTTAATTCAAAGGATTACTTATGTAGTCATCATAATGATAATTTCTATATTTAAAAAATTAATATTCTAAATGAAATTCTCATATAGGGTCAATTCAGTGAACTTATTTTTTAATAAGTATCAACACGTTTGTTTAAGTGTCTCTATACTTTAATCTATGAGATTATTTGATTTATTCATAAGGAAAAAACATAAGCTATTCTTGTTATGAATTACTAATTTTCAGTCTCAGTAGAATAATGACTAGTAATAATTTAAGAATAATTCATAAATGCAAAATAAATATCATAATATGATCACATTATAATTTCATTTGTTATATATATATATATATCATATGTACTTTATCACATATATCTGAATATGTATATGATAATGAACATAGGTCACTAAAATACAACCAATCAATTGATTATAGGGCACAAACCAACAATCTCTCACTTACACTGACCCAATTGTTTAAATATCTTATATCATATCTCTGTGTGATGATCAAGCTATAATTGGGGTAATGGTTTACTGAGAGAATTCTATAAGATTCTCTATAGTGAGTACTTGTTTAAATCTTACAACTTTCATCTTAATTATCATTATAATTAAGAGAAAGTGGCTGAATACATACTTAGATCTTTGATAAGACCTTGTTACCTTTTGTATGTCTAATGACTACAATGTTCTATAGTACCTTACTGTCTTAAAGAATGAAAAGAACTATATTGATTTCATTACAGAACTTCTTAATCCAAATAATTATTTTCATTGAATAAAAAATGTAATAATTAGTAATAAGTAAAATATACCTTAACAAGGATTTACTTTTAAAGTTAATATCCACATAAATTTGAACTCAAATTTCAACTCATATATAGAATAATAGGCATCTTTAATACTTCACAAGTATTAGATATCTCAAGTACTAAACACTTTTAGTACATTATCTGTGACTAAAATAGGTAAATAACTTTTGCCTCTATCTCTATAGATCTAATTTCCAGAATTAAGTTATTACTTTTTCATATATAATATGAATTATTCTTCGATCATTATATTTTCAACAATTCAAAATATGAATTATTATTATCTCTATGAACAATATGTCTCTACATAATTCCACTAGAGAGGACAACTATAATCCCACTAACCTTAACGTTGACATTATAAATTCACAATCATCTTCAAAACAAACTCTTTGAATTCATTATGAAAGTGATTTTTTCAAAGTCTCATAACCTTTCATTTATAAATTAATGTATCAATAAAGACACTGGTTCCAATTGCATGTACTATTATGAGATTTGAGCTTCTTCAAACTTCATCTTACTCCTACTATTTATCTTGAGAATCATTCTCCTATAAGTATAAATTGAAACAAACAATTTGATCAATAGGTCTGTACGATTATATCCAACCTTTTGGATATTTCATAACCTTTTGTTACCCAATTTACTTTTAAACTTATTAGATAACACATGCTTCAATTAAGTATCACATCTAGAAATCATTAACTTTGACTATTTCAAAGTCTTATGATTTTGTATCTAATATGAAATATTGTTAATTAATTTAAATGGAGCTGTAAAAGGTAAATCATTGTACTTGGTACAGTTACAAAAGAAATAAATCTCATATTGTATATTCATCCTTACATAAATCTATACTATTATAAAATTTAGTTGTGGATATATTAACTAGAGACTCCATTCCTTATAGAAAATTGAAAATTTTAAATCTCACTATGTCAATTTTATCGAAATGCTTCAGTATTTTCAATGCTTAATTTCTACTTAGATTTAAACATTTTAAACATTTCAAAATTTTAAATCATTACTTTATTTAATACATATGACTATAACACTTAAAGTTATTAGTAAATTTAATAAAATATAAGAATCATCCTTTTATGAATTGTTATTACATCTAACACATCACTTGTATAAGATTTAATAATTCAATACCATCATATCATTTCACTAAAGAATGATTTGGTTATTCTTCAACTTAACAAGTTTTATATGATTTAAAATCAAAAGGATACATATATTCTTGTATGTAACTTTATGATTTTTATAATGTTGATTTAACCAACAAGGCATGAAAGGATAATCTAAATTATCAAAATTTATATTCTTTCCACTTATATTAAGCAAAAGAGTCTCTTTTGATAAAAGAAATACAAACTATTTGTATAAAATTTGATCAACTACTTTTACTCGCAGTTTATTTCTTATTATAATGTCTTGAACATTATAATAATGTTGAATCTAGCTTCAATATCAAATAATCATAAGCATGAACTAGAAATACATATGATCTCTGTCATGTCATGTATAAGCAAGAAAATTCATGCAATTATTTTTATTCTAATAACAACTATTATCGTACCTAAGCCAATGCCTTCAATTCTTATCCATGTTCATGTTTTTTGTAGGATAAAATGAGTGAAACAATTCTATTAAGGTACTATACCTTCTAACTTTACTCTATACCTCCTACTACATTATGCGATCAAGGTGTTGATATACATCTCACATATTGCCGTTGAAGTTTATAAGACATTGGTCAACTCAAATTTTCATTATATTTTTTTCATCAATATGATATTGACATATCTCTAAAACTTTATCACCATATCCTAAACAGGGAATAATATCAAAATTGCATAATGTATATACAATTTTTCTACTTGACTTTAATAATTCTTCTCAAACTTAACCTTTTGTCCAAAAAATTTGGTTCACTAATTTAGTATCAACTATACTAAAAAAAGGTAAATTCTACTCAGAATAAAATATAAATGTAGAAAAATCAAGTAATTGGTTATATTCATTGACCAGAAAATAAGATTAGGACTTAATCATTTATTTGGTTACTCTACTATTTTATTCGAAATAATAACTCTTACTATTCGAAAAGATTACTCTAATATCTCTAATAGGCTAAGATCTTATTCAAAAATTTAATTGATCTTGAGTTTGCTCAACAAATCAACTAAACTAAAATTAGGTAGACAACAACTTTATTCGTCACATCTCATATGACTCTTAGATCCGTTAGGTAACAATTTTTGCCAAAACATATCTTATATGTTATTTCTAACCCTGCCTCTAAATTCATATAATCAAGAGTTTGTTCATCTAAATCACACAAATTTAGTTAAGTATGATTCATTTTATAGGACTAAAAATATTCAAGTTAATGTAGGCTTTAGTTTGCTCAACAAGTCTAACAATAATCAGCTCTAGTTTATTCTCATAATAATAGGAGACAACAATCATGTTGAAAATATATACTTAATATTTCAATAAAGGATTTAATCTATTTATCTCATCATATACTTAATATTTTAATAAGGAATTTAATTCTATTAGTCTGATTAAGCACAAATTTGCATGTGAAAATCATACATAAAATGCATACAATTTAACGTGCATCAAATATATACATAAATCATGCAACTTATGCATATATAATCACATTATATGCATAAAATATTAAGCTTTGTTTGATTCCAATTATTGATCTTCATAATATAAAATAAAATTTCCAACTCCTTGAATAATTAAATTAGATTAAACCTATTGATGCCTAAACAAGTTAAATTTCTATTTTAAATAAAAATTTAATATGATTTGAAAACAATTTTCAAATTCAATTGGCAACTATTTCCAATTATCTTGTATTTTTTAACAAAAATTTAATTGAACACAATTTTCAATAAAATATGTTTTTTACTTATTATAATTGACAAAAATGACTTTGTTAGTAATACATTTTTCTTGGAAAATGAATAAATTTTATTAACCATAGCAAAGCTAAATTCATCATTACAACATTACAATGATCACATCCGATACATACATCAAAGTTATCAACTCAAACAAAAAACAAGCAGAATAAACAACTTTATGAGTTTACAAATGCCATTTGTTCTTTAATTCGATAGACAGGTAGTTATGAGCATTCTTGAAGATTGATACAACCCTGATCTAATTGATAATGTCCTCAACTAGCTGATATTTGCTTATTTCTTCACCTCTATAAATTCTTTTGTTCCTTTCTTTCCATGAGGAGTAAATAGTAGTAGTGAATGATGTCTTGTAAATTAATCCATTTTGCTTCTGAATTTATGTTGACCCGATAATCCACTTTAGTACTCCAAGCTAATCATAAGTTTGACAATAATTTGCTAGCTTATGCATGATTCTGCTCTAAACTGATCTGGAATATCTGCATTGAAAAAACAAGTGATTTCTATCTTTATGTGTTTCCTTGAACAACACTCAAACTGGATCATATGAGCCAAACCTTATATTCTTGGTTTTGATTCTATTTTTAATTACCAACCTGGTAATTATAGAACCTTGATGATTAATGGAGTTTTCTCATAACAAATCACACCAAGGTACACACTCTCTATTGGCTTGGAGGATCTTATAGCAAGAATTGTTTTTTTTTAAACACTCCTTTAGAGTCTACAATCCAGGTGACACCATCTTCTCTATACCAGTGAGTAATTTGGGGAAAGTATTGAAGTAAGGAGGTGAAACCTCTGAAACTAGCAGACCATATACCATTCTGAATAAGTGAGGAGGCTTTTGCATTTAGGGGGATTCTGTTACTAAACTGAGCAATCTCACTTCTTTGCACTAATAGACTAAATTCAATCCAGTTATCATACCAAATCCATATATTCTCAATGAGAGGGATATAGTCAGAATATTTAGGCTTAGCATGAGGGATAAGCACACCAAGGTAGTTGAGTGGAAAACAGAGAAATTGGAGACTTGAAATTCTATTTAGGTATCTCGAAATGTTAGTAGCAACAACATATTTCTAGGATGTTTTTTGCTTCAAATGGAGTTGCCACATTCTGCTTGTTAATGGTTTTCTACTGCATGAAATCCCTAACTTCGTATATTGATGGGGAATGATTTTCCTTTAAAGCCTCAAAAGGGGGAGAGGAAGTCATCATATTGCCTCCATTGGAGGCTTCCATAAAGCCTTCCCAATCTAGAAAGTTACCCGCTGCTACACTAGAATTGCGCCTAAAGTAGAAAGTTTCTGGTTTTTATAGAGAGATATCTAAGATTATTTGTGCTTCTAATTGGATTTGAACTTGAATATAGTTAATTTCAACGTTAATTTGGAAACGAAATTCAGAAGTAGCTGGATTATTCTCCATTATACCAATTCGACGCTTTAGTTTTCTTTTTGTTCTAAGCAAAATGTGGGTAAGGAGCGTAATTCCTTATAAGAGAAAATCGAATTGTAAATAAAAAATCTGGACATACGCATGATATTATAATTTCGTTACTTTTGTTCACTACTTTCAATCCATTTATCAATAGCATGCAGGACTGCTTGTTTCACAACTCGAGCATCAATGCCTTCATTTCGCTCTATAGTCTGCAAAGTGAAAACTTTAATGTTATTGATATATTATCATACCAGACAAGCAGTTAATGTTTAAATTTTAATAGGTGCATAAATGTTCCCTCAAAAAAAAAAAAAAGGTGCATAAATGTAAGAATCGTGAAGATTGATATCTACACTGTAAAAACGAAAATAGGTATGGGCCAAATTTAAATTGACTTTCTACTACCGTAGTAAGGTTTTGTTTCTTTTTTAAAAATAATATAGCATGGTGACGGGACCTATTACAAGGCCAATATGTGACGAATGACTAAAAAAATAATCAAAAAGATAGGATATGACTATCGGATCACTCTACAATTGGAATCTCTTATCTAATTTTACTTTGTTCAATTCTGTTTTGGATATGATTGTACAGTTTCTAAACTCACATCCAATGATTAAAACAATGTTAATTAGATATTAGACAAGATTAGATAAGGTAAAATTGGACAAAAAATCTGAACTCAGACTAGTTTAACTGAATTACCTTAATATTTCGGTACTAGCTACATATAAAATTGAGGTAGCTACATAGTTAGGCTGGAACAATGGAAACGTGTGACTGTTCCACCAATGATAGTCCCAACAAACCACAGATGGGGAGAGGATTCTAAGCCTTTAAGCACATACATGTGATTAATATATAAGAAGTTATCTGAATCTTACCTCTCCACCAACTGCTTGTAGATGAAAAGAGTCTGTACAAGAAACCCTAGCTTCCAGCACATTAAGACCCAGTTCTTCAAAGGCTTCCAATATGGACACCAGCAATCCAGGACAACTTGTATCTGAGAAAACATTGATCATAAAACCGTTTTCTAGGCTTTCTACTTTCACCTGCTGTGAATAAAAGGAAAATTTACTGAAACGTCAGGTACTTCGAGAAGAAACCAAAAGATGAGTCTCCGAGATGATTAATAGAAATTGAAGTCATTGGTACCATAGGCAATTTATTTGCGTTGGTTGAAATCTGGGCAGCTTCTATATCTTGATTAAGTCTTTCTACCTTTTGCTTCAGCTCTTGAATATACTTCGATGCGTCCACTATAATAGAGGCTTTGTTAACCTGTTACACCCAAATAATATGTGAATCTGTACCGTCCTGTACTCTTTTTTATATTACACGTTTATCTATATAAGAACCAAATTTATAACCACAGAGAATCAGCAGATTCAAATTTATTTGGATATTATTACTAGGAGAAAGAAATGCCAAACGTAGCAAGTTCACCACTGGTAGGTTTTGACCAGGAGCTAGTTCTCCGTCAACAGGGATAGGAGAGAACTCGTAAATTTTTAATACTGAATACTAATTAATCAACATAAGTATATTGACGTTAGTATATTTAGCAGAAGAATGGAGATGAAGTACCAGAACGTGATCAGGAAGGCAGATAAGCTTTTACATACTAACTGAAAATAGGGACAAACAAAATCTACCAAGGCATCAAATTAAAGGGTACTAAAACTGTGACCAACACAAATAAGGATCAAATTAAATCAATTAAGAGTATTAACATCAAAGGGGGCTGAAGAGTGACGGAATATACATGGTATATATGAAAGAGAAACAAAGGGGAGATCCAACATAATACACCGTAAATGTTCAGAGATACAGGGAATTACAGCACGGGAGTTGGTAATGGAACGAAGAAGTTGCAGCTTCTCATGCAATGTTGTTCTCTTGTTCTCCCTGGAAACCATGGTCGATTTCTTCTCCTTTTTCAATGATTCAGTTTGTCTTAATATTTTATATCAAATCTACGAGCTTTAAAGAAGCTGTTTGAAAGAGGAGCTGAGCTATCAAATATATATGATGTCTATTCTCCTCCCACGTGACTGCCCCAGTCCCAGCCCCAGGGAAACATTACACATAGAGATAATTATGTTTGGAAAATGGATTTACTTGAATGCCCCCACGTGAATTTTAAGAAGAAATTGCAACAAAATTATTTTCCTGTTATGGGAAAAAGAAAAACTCATTTATGGGCACATCTAATATAAACAAGTACGGCCAAGTTTCTACCACTGTCCCCAAAAATACCATCACTTGCTTCGACGTTGTAAGGAAGCCCAGTTCCCAGTTTATGTAATTGAGATAGAAGAGATGGAGTCCGATATGACTTAATTTTAAAGAATTTTTTATAATTTTTATTTTAAAAAATCTTTATCTTAGATTTTTGTTGAAAAATAATAATAAAATATGGATTAACACAAATATTACACATGAATCAATTAAATATTATTAACATAAAATTTTAATATAGTTCTTAAACTCAGACTCAAATCAATTAAACTTAACGAAAATTAATAATTTAAAATAATTACACCAAATCTAGTTTATATAGAGTTTAAGAATTGGATTAAGTTTTTATGTCAACAATATTTGATGTAATATTCATATTACATGCCTTCCATTATTATTTTTAATTTAATTTAAATATTTTCTAAAAATAAAGAACCATAAAAAGATTTCAAATTTTTTTAAAATAATTAAATTATAGGAGAGTTACGTATCTTTTGCTCTTTAAAAAATTTGAGGTACTCTTGAAGCCTCAAATAATTGTAAAAAAATCACATAGGTGTTAGAAAATTATTCATTTGCAAGGCCAATTTCTATACTACAAATTAAGAAAGTTAGTGGCTAATAATATTAAGGACATGAATTCACCAATTTTGCTTAGACTTCTTTCATTTCATTTCATTTTTTTTTGTAAATCACAATCTTAACAAATAGCATAAGAACATGAGTATATGTTTTATGGGATAAAAAAAAAACTCAAAGCGTCGTTTTCATTCTCTTTTAGAAGATTTAAGTAGAAAAATTGAACATGATTATAATTAACATAAAGGACACGAAAATCTATACATTAGAAGATATCTCAATGTTTCAGGTAAGATTTCAGATTTTTACTACAAGCAATTGGTATGTAACTTTGTATCCCAAATCTTTGTTGTCATCAACATACCCTAAGGATTAGCCTCAAACAAAGACAATGACTTGTTATGGAACAAAACAAAGATTAAGTTTGGTTGTGTATTTGGGATCACTCCAAACACTCCTCAAGGTCACGGGGGCTCCTCCTTATGTCTTCTCACTTCTCTTCTCACTCCATTGTCTTTATTATACTCTCCACGCGTGCTGTTCTACCCTTCTTCAACCTTGACCTTCCCTCCCAATTTCAAATCACTTTAGCTATCATCCTAATTTGCTAAATAATGCCTTCTTCTTTTGATGTATTTAAAAGTGCAGGGTTGGAAGGAGATCTGGCATAACAACGCCTTGTTGAAAGAAGTATCACCGTATTAAAGGATTATGATAAGTAGTCACTTTGATAAAAAAAATAAAAAAAATAGTTACGTAAAGGATGACGACGAGCAAATAAATAAATTATTTCTGATATATATTAAATTCTCACACATCTGCCCATAAACGTGTCACGAGATGTTACAAATGTATCAGCATGTTTTATCAATAACAATCGATATGCAAATTTTGGATAGCTAGCTCCACGGCTCTGGCTTCCAAGATTGTCTAGTTTGTGCAGGGACAAATCAAGTACCCACCTAGTCACATGTGTGCCCATTAATCATTACAACAAAACAATACTCTCCATACGCACACTCTGTGCAAACCTTTGTCTCTTGCCTTCCCCATACAATGCTGCTCTTCCTAGACTTCGTAGATTTCCAGAGTGAGCCTGTAGACATAATTATCATCAATTCCTTGATCCACGAAATTCACCATATACATAGGGACCTTGAATTTATAGAATCTTCACAATTATCATTGAGTTAAATGAGAAATTTTTTTTAAACCTTCTTTCACCTAGAACTTGGAATCTTATGAAAACTTTTTATTCCTCAAGTTGTTGAGCACACGTACCCTTCTTGTTCAGGGCAATGGATTACGCTGCTTTCTCTACTTCAAAATCTAATCATGTTCTCCCTCGTTTCCGTAATGTTTTCTAAAACAATAACAAATTGATGCCAATGCATTCTTAATCTAGTTTCCTAGGTATTCTTTTTCCAGCTCCATGAGCCAAAGAAACAAAGATACTTTCTAACTACGAGAAATATAAGCCACTTACAAGGTGTTGGTTTGGCACGGCTCAAATTTCGACAAAGCTCAACTAAGAAGCAGCAGCTACTAAGTTCAGATATAAAGACGAATGGCATACCATGAAAGATACCACAAATTCATACTATTTTGAGAAGAAAAAGGAATTGGCAGTTCATGTCCTTGTGCAATTTATGGCAGACTTCATGGCATTCTATATATGGTGGCATATTGATGTCTCCGTGAAATTTCAATGTTTTCTGGATAAAAAAATGTCAAGAACAAACAATGTTATTGAATTATTATAACTCCCGCCTAGAAAAAAATGTTAATGTATATTTCATTGGATGGTATATTGTCTTTAATTAATATTCTTTTTCCTACAAGTCTAGACGAGAACTTAAAAGCTGATAATTAAGCATATTTAGACCATGTGATGAACCAAATAAATAATTTCCAAAAGAAATGTGAGAGATTCACAAGATTTTGATTTGGAATATTTACTCGTAATACTAAATACTAATCAATTAATTCTTAATCAATATAGTAATGTAGATGTTACAAAACGTAAATTACGCGGTTACGGTTCAACCCAATAAAAACAACCTAGATTTAACTCCATGAAAATTTACTTTAGGACCTATAAACTAAATTGTTCAAACTTAATAAATTGGGAATAATCACAGCAGATACTATACTAAAGATTAAAAAATTTAATCGGTTCGATTGATTTAATTGTGAAAATTTTGAACCGACCGATTTTTTGATTTAGTTTTTAATTTTCAAGTTTAATTTACTTTAATAATATTTATTGTTAAAAATCAATAGGCTTATTAATTAATTAGTCAATTTAGCAAATGAATCAATTTTTAAAATCAAAATAAAATAATTAATTTTTATTTAACAATCTTCTTTTCCAATTAATTTCAAATTCTTTAGGTAATAGCTAAATAAAGACAATCTTCTTGAATTATATTTTAAAAATTTTATTTTATTCAAACTTTTAATTAATTTTATAGCAATCTAATACCTTACCAATTTTAAGCTCTTAAATTTCCGATTCAATTTTTAACTCAGATACACGTATGTTGACCTGTAATCACGGAAATGACAATTTGAACTGAACTCTGAACCTTCTGGCAGTGCACTGCTGACTTGTACGAGTTTTAATGTCGACATGTACAGGATGTGTATCTTCCTATCATGTGACAAAGAAAAACAAGAGAGGAAACTACACTTTTGTGCCCAATAATGCAAGGGAAAATGTAACTTACGAAGAACAGTTGCTCGTGACTTTGCAAATATTTTACTTAAAACGATAATTAGATAGAAAATTTCCAAAACATGATAATGGCAACTTAGCAAGGAAATCTATTGTCATGAGGTAGGTACCAACGCATCATCTCTACATTACTTGAAATAGTTTAACTTTCTTTTCCTCGTAATTAGTTAATTAATTAATCTCTCCTGATCTTAGTTTTGTTCTGTATATCTAACCCTTTTTGCAGAGGGAGAGTTCCTCCTGTGACATGCTAGCGAATACCTCACGTGAGCTGAACTTCAGGGAAAGTACATTCACATGCACACGAGATAATGGAAACAAAACTTATCAATGTATAAAGTAGAGTGATAAATGCCTTTCCTGTGTGCACACAGAGGGAAAGAGTGGATCTGGTTGGCAACCAAGAATCCATTAATAACTACATAATACAATTGTTACAAAAGGAAACGCAAGTACTTCTCTTGTATATGTCAACCATGACGTAAAAGTTTAGTGAATTCTATAGAACTTCAATTAGTTAAACTGTTTGAAGCATTAGTCTAGATACTTGTCTGATTATAAGATCACCGCTTAGTTGTATATACTTGTACAAAAGATCTAACTTGTTTCTTGAAAACCCAATTGATAAAATACAAAAAGAGGACTAAAGCTGTCAAGTCTAACTGTCTGCGAGGTAGTCGAATGGTATAACGTACGATTTTTGTTGGTATAGAACATGAGAGAAAAGTCATTGTCATTAACGAATCAAAACAAATCACCGGGGTCGCTTTCTGTAAGTAGCGACTTTCAGAATTTCAAAATGTAATATTAGGCTCACAAACTGGCCTGAAAAAGTTATATAAGCGTGCTGTATATGCTTAGAAGCTGCCAGCTGCATATCCGAACGAAGCAGATGCGAGTCTGCTATTAATTCTCCACATCTACCTGGTACTAAGGTTGCAATCTTCGGATAATAATTATTTTTCTTTTTGGTTCTTCAATTTTTATGCAAGCAGCTATTTTTCTCCTAAAATCATGTTTTTCTTAACAAAAATGAATCCCATCCCAATTTCTATTTAGATATTTGTTTATGAATTAATGGATAATTTATGAGTAAACAAAAATTGTGTTCTTAATTAAGTACAAGTTAAAACTTTTAAAGTTTCAGTTATTGAAGGGGGAAAAAAAACTCTAGGTAAGCCTTAAATCTAAGCCAAAGTGAGAATTTAGTTTAGATAACAGGAGGATCAATTGTTGATTTGGAATATCAATTGCGAAAGGATCACAAGAAAAAAAATTTAGGGAAAAATATATGGAGCATATCACACGATACTGACAACGTCTTTGTCCCTTCTTAATTCACATGTAAAGAAACCAAAAACCACACAATGGCAGGGAGGGAAAACCTGACAAGGCCATATCTACGAGACGTTTCAAGAGGCTGTCTTCAACTATTTGCGTCCGTTTGTTGATTTTTGGATAGTGCACGAAAGGCAGAGACGGTTGCGTTCTGCATCCATGTCTTACTTTGACTTTCAACTTCTTTTATGCTTCACAAAATGGTTTTTTGGTGGAAAGAGCGTTTTAGCGTTTGGAAAATGACTTCTCCACAATCTTTAAGCCACCAAAACATAGTTCCTATGTTGTCCTGCACAAAAGGCAGTGATACAACATCAGAACATGTCATCCTCCAAGATTGTAATCTGGAAGTGAAAGGATTTGTTAACTAACTCCTGATGACAATGTTTGACTTGACAACATTTTGTGTTCCAGAGACTAGCTACTAATGCTGGATTCTTTCATAACCATTAGGACGATCTGATAGAAATTAACTAGAGAAAACAATTATCTACCGATTTAAGTCGCTCGGGGAACTAGTTGAATGCCTCGTCCAATTCCAGCTTTCTGTTAGTGTTGTGACATTTTTAAATGCTTCTCTGAATACGTTATAGAGTCATTAATGAACACAATTGATCATGCATCTCTTAAACGTTTAGAAACGCGAATTAAGAAAAATAAAAATCTATTAATTTGGACCTGGTATTCTAAAGCTTAATCACTATAAGTTTTGAACATAAGATAGAAACATGATTAACTATTAATAATCCTATAATCAATTTCCCATCCATTCAGGAGTTGTGATATCAGTAATCTTTCTTTCTGTTGAACATGTAATTTTGAAACAGTCAAAGATATTATCAGAATATTTTTTTTAAGTTCAAATTTTATTTTACGCTGATTTAGGTTAAATGTTATCTTATTTTTAAATTTTTAGAAAAAGACTGTATAAATAGGCAAGCTTCTATTCAATAAAATTTGAGAAAGTCTTCTTTGCATTAAAAAAACCAATAATTGGTATCAGAGCTCTCTTGATCTTAAGGGACCTCTAAGCTTACAAACCAATAACCTATAGCTCATTCTACGCTTTCCCACACCACAAATCAAAAACCACATGTCGACGTTCGAGATTTGCCAACAAATCCTACAATGACTCAAGTCAGGATGCACAAAAAAAAAGAAAAATTCAGGAGGAGACAAAAACAAAAGTTTCAACAAGATCGACAATAACAATAACAGAAACAAAGATGATTCATATCCATCATGCCCACATTGAAAAAAAAATCACCTACAACAAAAAGTAAAAGACGCCAAACAAGCTGTAAACAATCAACTTGAAAAGGAGGAGTTATTTGCAGCATCATGCCTAGTCTAATAGCGAAATTATAGGAGCACAAATGAAAAAGAAAACATAGATGCTTGGAGTTTACAGTATCAAAGTCAAGGAGGAGTATTGAACATGTGACTTTAAAACAGTCAAAGATATTATCAGAATATTTTCTTTAAGTTCAGATTTTATTTTATGCTGATTTAAATTAGATGTCATCTTATTTTTAAATTTTAGTTAGAAAAAGATTGTATAAATAGACAAGCTTCTATTTAATAAAAATTGAGAAAGTCTTCTCCACATTAAAAAAAAATCAACACTTTCTTTTTCCTTTTCTACTGAACTTCTTAAAATTGTGATTTAAATGTTACATCTCTTGTTAATTTGTTTCTTTAGTTCTTCCTCGTAAATGAGTTTTAACGTGACTCATATATTTCATTAAATGTTTGTTAAATAAATTTTCTGGATGTAGTTATTTGAGATTGATATCTTCCCCAAATGAATGAGAATGATTACATATATATGAAAATGATAGACAAACATAATCATGATTTCCAGTTGTCAGGGAACCTCTGACAAATGAAAAGGAGATAATAAAAAGGAAAAAGAAAAAAGAAAAACTGGAACACGTTATTTCCCTTTCTAGTTAACCTGTAGTTGAAGCCAACAAAATTATGGATATTTTATCTATTGATGTCGTAGGAAGAATTGTGGTTGGGCTAGACAAGGGAACACTCGAAAGTCGGCAGGGTGTCATCTGGCCAACAACTTAATACCATAGAATAAAAGTAACCTGATGTACTAACGTAAGCTGCCTAGCGATGGTCGGAGCAATTATAATATTTCCAGGAATAATAAGTTCTTAGTGAATGAATGATGTCATTAGGATAAGCATAATGTCTTTTTGGAAATTGGCTTCCATAACATCATATTATTGATACATTGAACTTCAATCAAATGAGTTTTGACAAGAATTGCAAACGATTAGTGTTGAAGACCGGAATTGGTTGATGTTTACATTGGTCAGTCATTGAACTATTTCTTCCTCTCAAGCAATTTGCCTAACATCGAAAATGCAAGCAAGCTATCCCATATTCAATTTTCCCATTCTGATTTTTTTTTCGGAAATCTATTTTTTAATTGATAGCTACATGCAACAAATTCTATGGTACTTCAACGACCATTTTCCGTGCAGTACTCTACTTTTTCGCAGTTTGGAGCCAATATAAAGCAGACATTATTAATGGACATTTCCATATCTAGCCAGTGTCGAAACAAACATGAGCAATCAATCAAAATTTGGACATCAGACCTCCTTGATAGCCTTAGGGTGTATCATTTTGTTGCAAGCTTTAGGTGGCAGCCCTTCCATTTTGCCCGCTTGCTCTACCCTGATGGAACAGCATTATCATGTCTCCTATCTACAGATCAACATTCTAATCGCTGCTTTAGAAACTGGAAAGCTTTTCGGGTTCTTACCCGATGCTGCAGCAGACTACTTTCCTTCATGGATGGTCCTGTTTGTAGGCCTAATTTTTGGATTGGTGGGATATGGAGTGCAGTATCTTTACATAGCCTATAAAACTCCCCCAGCCTTGTGCTATTGGCAGGCTTTGTTACTAAATGCTCTTGCAGGGAACAGCTGCTGCTGGATCAATACTTACTGTCGGATATTAGCTGTTAGAAACTTTAAGACCTGTCACAGGACTATAACTACAATAACATCGACCTATTCTGGGTTGAGCGGCAAGATATATGCTTCTTTAGTTGAAGGTATTGTGGGGAAGAAATTAAATTCTGACAATTCAAGTACTTACCTCCTCTTGACTTGCCTTGCTCCTGCAATTCTCGGGTTTCCTTTAGTACTAGTAGATAGCAGCCTAAAAATTATGGAATCGGGAGATCACGTTGAGATGGTTCCAGTTTTGTTATTGTTATCTATTGTTGCTGGAGTATATGGAGTAATCGGAAGTGTAGTAACAAATCTAACTCCTTTGTGGCAGCAAGTACTTGCAGTGATATTTGCACTGGTTTTAATGTTACCATTTGCTTTGGCAGTGCTGATCTCAGCATACGAATTCGCAATAGAGAGATGCCAATCCTCGCGGGCAACGGTAGAGATGCACGTTGACTTCTGTGACTCAGCATCCAAATGTGTAACCAAAGAACTGCAAATTACAATTGATAAAGATGACAAAACACAAGCAGAGGTTAAGGAAGATGCCGTAGAGGTGTTTGTGACGGAAGATAAAAAGGCTATGGAAGAAAATACATTTAGTGTGGAATTTTTGTTTTGTTATTTGGTCGATGCATGTGGAGCTACGCTGGGAATGGTTTATTTTAACAACCTGGAGCATATATCTGTATCTCGCATGAACAGTGAAACATCATTTCTATTAGCAATATCCTCTACGTTTGGCTTCTTTGGCAGGATCTTTTCAGTAATGTTCCATTGGTATACAAGGTTTGCAAACATTCTTCTGTTATTTTGGCATCATTTGTGATTCCATGCATTTAATATCACGTATATATAATAGACGAACCTAATATGCCCCATCAGGATTTCTCCCGGAGTAGTCTTTTGACAGTGTAATATATAAAAATCCTGTTCATCAACTTCGTGATCATAGGTGTGAAATGAAAATAAGAACAAATTGCATGGACGATCCAAGCTTCCTTTGTTTGTTTTTTCCAGGTAACAGCTAATTATAATGAGAAGGGCAGTTTTTGGATAACCTTCAATTCATTGCTTAGTATATTGAAAGATTGTTATCTTTTACACAACGAACTTTGTTCCAGGGACAACTCACTAATATCGGACACAATATTGAATCTGCTCCTAATGCTTCCCATACCAGCAGCTTTCTTCATGCTCTTCAGTGACAACAACAAATGTTTGTACATTAGCACAGGAATTCTGGGAACGTGTTCAGGAGCCATTAATGCCTCAACGATGTCCGACCATTATGGGTGTACTAACTTAGCTTTAAAACGAATCATATTTGGAACCAAGACCCCCCTATGTTCGTTACTTTTCGGGTGCATGGCTGCTCTCAATTATCAAAGGGAAGGTGATGGAGGCATGTGCGTGGGTTGCCACTGCTTTTACTCAACTTTCATAATGTGGGGCTCAGTTTCCGTCTTCGGAACGATTTTAAGTTATCTTTTTCACCTTCGTGTGCAAAAACTTTAACTTGCGGCAGATATTTCTAGCAGTTATCATATGTAACCTTACAAGTTGTTCCAAGGTTCGTTTTCATTAACAATAAAAGATGCATAGATTATGAACAAACAAAAAATTTAAAGAAAATAAAGAGCATGAAAAATTGTTAACATCTGAATCCTCTTAATATTGGAAAAGTGATTAATTGTTGTTCGGAAGAGAAGTAACATTGCACACGAAATCCTATAGTCGACTAGGTTTCTTAATTAGTGATTCTATGGCTTTTTCTTATTGAAGGAAACACATCATTATCTGACAAATTAGGTATGATATCTATCTTATTGAGATTGTTTTATGGTGTAATGTTTAGGTTCTCCTGGAATTGACTAATATGGTATGTTAGTATAGAAGCGGAAGAAACAGTTGGATTTTCTATATTTGGAACCACAGGAAAAGATAAATTAGAATTGTACTGTGCAATATGAACAAAAGGAAACACATTTTCATGAAGTACAATTTCTTTGTTAACTAAAATTTTGTTATTTTGTAAATCATAGAACTTATCTCCCTTTTGACACCCTGGGTGACCTATAAAATTGCATTTTATAGGCCGAGCCTGAAATTTATTTTTGTAAGGTAAAACATTATTAGTATAGAAAAGGCGTCCAAACACCTTCAAATGATCATATATAAGTAATTATCCTATTAATATCTCAAAATGGGCTTTCCAAAATAACATTTTTTAAGGAACCGTATTCAAATTGTAAGTAGCACTAAGAAACACTTTGATTCAAACATTAAAGCTCTAGCAACAATGAGCAAATCCATAAGTTTTCGTTTTACTTTACTATTTTGTTGTGGTGTACATACACAATTTCTTTAACAAAGAATTCCTTTATCTCTAAAAATCACTATAATTTGCATTAAGCTCAACACAATTGTCTCTTTAATTACTTTATCTCTTATTTGATACTAAGTTACTACTAAGGCAACAAACCCTTTCAATATAGCAAACACTTAGCTCTTTTGATTATATATATCCACACAATTTGATTTTTAAAATATTGAATTCTAATAATAGAATTAACAATATAAGAACCAATGTTATGAATTTCGTACCGGTCTTAGTACCGGATTGAGCTCTGGAACGGAACTGTACCGGTACCGGTCGGTACCGGGTACCGTTTCGGGATATTTATTAAATTTATAAAATAGTCCCTAAACTTTTTCAAAATTGCAAAAAAGTCCATATTGATATATTATACAGTTGTACTGTATACTTTACTAGTTTACTGTTTACATCAACCATGCTTTCAAAAATATTAATAATAAATAATAATGACAATTAATTTGAAATAACAATAATTTTTAAATATTTTACATATAAATAATAACCACAA
>JANVCL010000212.1:18593167-18625311 GCA_026546855.1 Erythroxylum incrassatum | reverse complement strand
TGCTAAAGCATTTCCAGAAACTCAAGTAACGTACATTTCATTTCATAGGTTGGGTCATATTCAGAATATAACATACATATGGTACTTATCACATACAAGCCTTAAATCTAAATCCAACCTGTATTAAGTACAAACCATCAAACAAAATGCAAATTCCAATATGTCTCACTATATTAAATACAACTCCAAAACAAACTGAGAGTTTCTAAAACAAAACACAATCTCCTTGGCTACTGCGGTTGTCTTTATCCTAGTCTTTAAACCTTCTTATTAAAACCTACACGGAGGAAAAACCACTGTGCTAAGCATAAATTTTATTAGGGAAATAACTAAACAAGATCTAAATTGGCAGCTGTTTCTAACAATTGTCTATCATTTACATATATGGAATCATAACTTCAATAGACAACACCACTTTCCTTTCAGAAGGGAGTCCAGGTAGCTCTTCAAGAAACACATCTAAAAATTTGCTCACCACTGAAAATCTTGAAATTTAACACTCTCTTTCTTAGAATCAATCAAAAAATCTAGATAAGCTTCACATCCCTTACTAAGGAACTTCCGAGCTTACATAGCAGATACCACGTTAGCCAGAGAACCAGTGTGGATGCCCTGCAATATTATTTTAGGTTGATCAAGTTTCCTAACCACAACTGTCTTAGCACTAAATTCAACCACTGCCTGATGCTTGGATAATCAATTCGTACCTAAAATCAAATCAAATTTACGAAAAGGCAATCTAATGAGATCCGCCACAGAATCACTTCCTTGGATCTTAATAAGACAGTTCCTATAAACTTGATTAACCAACACACTACTACCCAGAGGATTGGTTACATGAATATCATACTCTAACTGATCTACAAGCATCACTTTATTGGAAATTTCTATAACAAAAATGTAAGAATGAGTGGATCCAAGATCAATCAAAGCATGTATTTTAGAATCAAAAAGAGAAACAGTACTCGCAATGACTTCAAATGCATACTGATCCTCACGAGCTGGAGCAGAAGGTATTGTAGGTCGATTAACAATCTCTAAAATAGTACTCGGATTACGCTTGAACTAATTAGATCCTCCACGACCTCTATCGCTTCCTATGTTCCTTGCAGGTGCATGAGAGACCTCCCTACTAGCTTATGATGTTTGAATCCATCTCATAGGGCAACTTGTTATCAAATGATCAGTGTCGCCACATCAAAAACATGGATCCGTAGCTTTCCAACAAGTATCCCGATGGTATTTGGAGCAATGAGGGCACTCTAGAATACCAAAACCTTAGCCCAAAGAGGAGCTCCTACAAGAAGCAGTCGATGAGGGAAAGTTTTGTCGCCTTCTCTAGCTACTAATCTTTGAGTAAATTCTGGTGTAGTAGAGGCACCTTTACGACTTCTCTTACCCGAGAACTAACCTCCTCTAGCAAAGCTCCTTCGCTGCACGTTTTCTCTTCTAACCATCTCATGCTTCTCTATTTGAATAGCAGCTTATATTAGCTTATGATAGATCACTTGCTAAAAAAGAGTAAATGTTGCTAGATGCTCTTTGATCAAATCATTTAAACAATCATCAAACTAATGACATCGGGACTCCTCAGTAAGTATGGGTTCAGGTGCATACTTGTTGAGTTAATTAAACTCTCTGTCGTTCTCAACAGCAGACATGTTTCTCTACTTCAGGTTTAAGAACTGATTCCATTTCTCCTTTCTATGGGCTTCCGTCACATACTTGGCTTTAAACTCTTAGGAAGAGAAATCCCAAGTCAGAAGCTTCGATAACTCAGGATTCCTCAAAACAAACTTCCAGTGATGCTTCTTGAAGAAGAGAGACAGCACAGTGCACCATTTGAGCTGGTGGATAACTAATTTCATTTAGCAACCTTTTCATCTACTCTAACCAAAATTTTGCCCTTTCAGACTCCTCCAGAGATGTTTTAGTAAATTCCTCAGCTCTATACTTTCGTAACTGATCAATCGGAGCTTTGGGTGCGGTCATACGATGTAATAATGTCATCATGTCTTTCGACACCTTAACCAAAGCCTCCCCTTGAGTTAGAGGTCGAGGAGGTGGCACTTCAGCTTCACCTCGATTGACCCCAGAGGGTTCCGATAAAGATGGACAAGATTGTGCAGGATTATTACTCTCCGTAACCTCGTCAACAGCTTTATGAGATCTTTCCATACTCAAATCTAAAATCTAAAATCAAAATATGGGACAACTTGCATTACGCTAAACATAACTCTTATATCCAAGTATAAGCTCTTATATCCCAGTATAAGCAATAGTTAAGTACTGGTTAAATCATAATCACCTAAACCATGCTCTGATACCAAACGATATAACACCTACATACCACCTGGGAGGATATGCAGATGCCACAATGAACATAAACATTTGCAATAATGTACTAATAAATACATTATGTATTTACACATTACATATAAATCCTTTGAAACACATTTGTGTTCGTAAGGAGACATTCATCCTTGAACATACCATACATTTCAACATTAGACACATTATTTACCAATCGCACATTCCTTAAGTAATTACCTCAATTAATAATCCATAACTAAATTGACTTTTACTCAGTTAATCTAAACTCAATTTAAGATCGTTTTACACTTTACACAAGTCCAATTAAGTCCCAATGCACCAAATAAAATGACCTAACCTTATATAGTTGAATAATTGCGTAAAACCAAGCTTTTCCCCTTCCTAACCATTTCCCATGACCGTGAGAATGTTCCTTATAAATCCCACGATCGTGGGATGAGTGAACCGAAGGTTGTCTCACCCACAACCTTCAGTTTGTTTCCAAAACTTAACTTATTCACTTCCATTCGACACCCCTCACCAAAGTCCATCAATTTAACTTCAATTCTACCTTATTCATGCTTCAATACCTCATCAAATTCATGTCCAAAACAATTCAAAAGTCATTCATTAAGTATCTCACAATCCATTATCTTTTAGGTATCAACATCCAAAGCAAAAGCTATCAAACAAGTCTCATGTTCCAGACCTCAATTCATCATCAATTCAATACATATTCTATCCAATTCAAGCATCAAATAATTCATATTATAGTATGCTATCAAGTTTAGCATTCCCTTACCTTCTTAACTTCAAATTTTAACTCTAAATAACTAATTAATCTAGCCTTTCTAAGCATTCAGCACACATCCAAGATCAAGGTGCAAATTTCAGCACTAACAAGAAAATAACATAGAAAATAGCAGGACCTACTTCTTGATGCAACAACTTACAAAGATTTCAAGTGAAGATAATCCAAATCAAGCAAAATTCCAAAAGTTGAGAGGGAGTAAGAGGTTTCGGTGGAGAGAAGCAAAGTGTAGAGAGAAGGCTGCAGAAACTTCAAAGGTGAAGATGATTCATCATTTGCCTAACTCTTTGAATACAAGGTGTCTTGGTTTGCAATGACCTACTTGTCCTTCGTTAAAGCAACCTACATGTCTTCATATGTGGCAGCCAAATGTCATAATTCAATTAGGTCACTTGTCACTTAACCAATGTTGCCAAATGTCAATACATTAGCTATGCCAAATGTCACTAACTCATAGGCTTAGTCATTCTAATTTTTCATGTACCAACTTGACTTGCCACTTGACAAATTTTCTAGTCCAAATGTACATTTTAATACCTTAATTCTCCAATGGTATCAATTAATTCCAAATCACTAAATATAATCCATTAGACCAAAATTCTAGACATATGAAATTCACATTCAAATCATAGCATAATTTTAACACCTATAACATATGTACTTTCATGAAAATGTAACATTTCAACTAGGGTATAATTTGGGGCCTTATAAGGAGGACCCATTTATGGGCGTTAGTCACCTCAGCGATGCCAATTGTTGCCATCGCTAGGGATTCACTAGCGTCATAAGTGACGCTTGGTGTCACCAACGACCCAGTAGTTTCGCCAATTTCAACAAGTGGGATTGCAACATCTGATTCTCATAATTGCAAGGCTGTAAATCGCAAGGGATTTCAACACAACACATAAATAAATTTTTAGATTCAAATAATAGGGGCAACATAAATAAGTTTTTAAAATCACATTTACATTCAAAAGATGTAATCTTAAAACATAACCAAAGGCAATCGCAACCAAAAATAAATTCATGGCCTTTTTCTCTTATTCACGTTTCTATATATCTTAATTAATAAATGCAAAACAAAATTTTTGAAACCACACAGAAGGAAAAACCATTATCGAAAAGCAAAAACCATTTTGTTTAAACATCCAGAACCAACATACACACATAAGAAACAATTTCCAGATGCAATAATCAAATAGGCAGACGCAAAACAAAATTCCAGAACAAGTAAAACATGGAACGAGATGATCAAAAAGATTTAAAAATTTAGAATCATACAAAACAATTGAGCAAGTCTAGATTTTAATAAAATTAATAAATATTAATTTTTAATCAAAAATCAATAACAATCAAGGCTCAATTCAAGTTAAACAATTAAACTTGGCTTTAATACCACTGTTGGAAATGAATTGTGATCGAATTAGAGGCGTAGCAAAAAACAAATTTTGGCGGTTTTTGACCGAATCTTGATAATTGAATAAACTTGAAAAAAACACGAATATGAATCATAAGAAATCATACCTTATTCATGTTTCTATTAATTTTTTTATTTTTGTAAATCTAAAACACTAGACTTTATCTTTTAATAAGTTAAAACAAGAAAGGAACTTCCAATGTTTAACTTGTACCTAATCAAGGGGATCCATATTATGATCCTATTGTCAACCACGAGCTATTCAATTGCCTAGGTTCTGATAGTATCCACTGAACAACTTCTTAACTCCTTTGAGAGGAAGAACGCAAGAGTGCTAGCTCCTTTTTCTTTTCTTCCTATTAAAAGAAAATTCATTAGGGTGGTTTTGTAATTTTATTAAAATTAAATTCCTTAATTATAATTAAAGTCATACTCTAATTATAATTAACTTAATTTTAATAAACTCAAATATCTTATATTTAATCCTTAAAGTTTTTCAAACTTTATAATTAAGTCCAACTTAATTAAATTGATTTTCTTTCACAAGCTGCCATTTAATGTGTGACCCATTAGGTTCCTAATATATTGGTAATGATTATAAATTTTAATTCTATTTGCAATTAGAATCAAAATTTTAATTTATCTTTAATTCTTCAATTAAACAATTTATAATCATAGGTCAAGATTAACGTCTAGGAATATGTCATAACCACCTAAATATCGTGAATATCACAGTGGTTTGACTTAACCTATCCATGAATGGTTATGATGTATAATCTAATCATTTCGTCATCCAATATTTCAATTGGACAGAGTATGAATACAACGTCTACTTTTTTAATTCAATCATGTTCGTTCTTGCTAATTAGTAATTGATTTATAATTGATATTTGAAAACTCCTTTTCAAATGTCAATTTACTCTAGCCAGATAATTCCGTAAATCACTGCTATTCAAAAACAATAAAATATTCTTTCTAACTACTTTAGAGTAATGAATCCTTTATTTACTTATCCAATTATCTCCATATGGTTCATACTGCATCCAATTACTACCGACTGAATTATCCTAGGACAGTTCATAAGTAGCATCAAAACACAGTAATTCTCACACAAGATGCCTTGGTAATCTCAAGTTTAAATATCAATTATACAACCATCATTATGAGAAAATCCACAGACACATAAATAATCTTCTATTTAGGATTCTCATAATCGGGCCAGTTCAGTGAATTTTTCTTTAATAATCACCCACACATTAGTTTAAGTATCTCCATACTTCAATTTATGATGTCAATTACTTTCTTCATAAGAAAGAAACATAATGTGTGCTAGTTTTACTGTTTTAACAATATGTCATCTTGATGAAACTACAACTAGGAACATTTAGGAACAATACATAAATGTAAATTGAATATCAAAATTATGATCTCATCATAATTTTAATTACACATTAATTATTCCAAGGATTTTACATTTAGTATTAAAAAATCAAATGTAATTAATACATAAAGATAAAGAATGCCTTTATTAATTATTTTGACACTAAACTACAGCCAATTGATTGGCTGTAGGGCATAAACTAATAATCTCCCATTTGCACTAAGCCAATCGTTTAAGTATCTCATATCATATCACCCTATGACAATTATTCTACTATTGGGACAATGAATGAGAGAATTTTCTATAGTGAGCACTTTCTTAAATCTTACAACTTCCATCTCAATTATCATCATAATTAAGAAATTTTGCCTAAATACATCTTTAGACTTTGATGAGACCTTAACTCCTTTTATATATGCAACAATTGTAATGTTCCACAGTACCTTAATGTCCTGAACAATGCAAGGAACTATATCAAGTTCACTAAAGAACTTCTTGATCCAATTAATCATTTCTACTAAATGAAAAATGTATTATGACCTAATTAGCAGCCATTACTACATTGGAACCTTTCCAATCTTAGAAATGATATTGTCCTAAGTAAAATAAACCTTAATTAGGATTTACTTCTAAAGTAAATATCCTTGTCTTCTTGAACTCAAATACCAACTCAAACATAAAATAATGGATATCTTTAATACTTCACAAGTCTCTAATATCTCAAATACTAAACATATTTAGTACATTATCTATGTACTTGGATTTAAAATAGGTGAACAATTTCCAATCTATCTCTATAGATCTAATTCCCATAATTAAGTTGTTACCTTTTCTTATCCAATAAGAGTTGTTCTTGGACAATTATATTTTCACTAATTGAAAGTTAGAATTGTTGTTCTCTATGAGCAATATGTCTTCACATACTTCCATTAAAGAGGAGAACTATACTCCCATTAACCTTCTTGTAGAAATGATAAATTCACAATCATCTTCAAAACAAACTCTTTGAATTCATCATGAAAGCAAATCTTTCAACGTCTTATACTTTTCAACTATGCATCAAATGTATCAACAAAGGCACTAGTTCCAGTTTGATTCGAGTTTCATCTTACTCTCACTACTTATCTTAAGAACCATTCTCCTATACGTATACATTGAAACAATCAATTTATTAAACAGCTCAGTAATTAGATTATATCCCCTTTGGACACTGACGGAGTTATTTGGGGCCCAGTGCCAAGATTTAAAAAAATAAATATTATATATATATATATAATCTTTGATAACTAAACAAGACCCTATCTTGAAGTGTGTCATGCTGCCACCGTCATTGTGATTTGTAAAAGATTGTATGAAGAGGGGTGTTCCAAAATTTTTCTTTCACAAGAAGGTGATTAGACATTAACCCCACAAGGTTTTGAACAAATTTCAAGGATAAACCAGTACCAATAGCGACATGGAGAGCAGTCATGGGCTTTTCAGTGACATCAGCATATATTAAATTGGGATTTTCCTTAAAAAAGTTAGAAGCAGTGGTCCAATCACCTTCAATGGCAGCTTTGTACAGTGGCAAGTAATGATCAACTCGAGACGGTAAGGCAAGGCTGGCATGTCTGACTATTTTTCTTGACTTTTTGTTCTTCCGTCACGCCTGCTTTTTATATCGACAAGTTTTATAATATTTATTCCACGACAGGATTTAGGGATGTTTCAACGAATGCATGTATGGCCATTTGATCAATAATTTAACTAAGTTGTTGTGGTAGGGAATGAGTTTTTTAGGCTTATGAACAGTATGGAATATATATATATATATATATAAAGAAAAGGAGATCCAACTATTTTTTAGTATATTTGACAACTGCTACCTCTTTTATGGAATTAGTAAATATTTATTCTATCTAATTTTTTTATTTTACAGTTATGAAAAAATACTTTAAAAAATTAAGACCGACTGTTCAATCATCATCGTTTGATTTAAATCAGAATGTTAATAAAACACCTCCAGCATCAAAGGAGGTTATTGTTGAAGAACTTGTGATTAACTTAGAAAATCTTCCTTCCAATCCAGGATTGAGACCTAATATAATGGAGTATCTTTCTGAAAAACGAGATCAGGTGCGTAGAGCTTATTTGTTAAAAGGTCCTTGTCAACCTCGAAATCATAACTTTCCTCAAACCATGGATGGAGATCGTAAGGGGAGATTTATTGTATTATGGTTTGATGATTTCAAGGATTGGTTGGAATATAGTGTTGAAAAAGATGTTGCATATTGCTTATATTGTTATCTTTTTTTGGCTGATCGTGAAAGAAAACATACTAATTTTGTGTCTAAGGGTTTTAGTGCTTGGCGAAAGAAAACAAGATTAAGAGAACATGTAGGAAATCATGAATCTGATCAGAATAAATGTCGAATTGCTTGTGAAAATTTATGAACCAATCCCAATCTATTGAGTCAGCTTTTTCAAGGCAATAAGAGAAATAAAAAATTGAATATCAGTGTAGGCTAAATGCATCAATAGGGTTAATAGTATCTGTATTTGTATCTGTATCTAAAAGGAGCTCGGTCTCAACAATTAATAATGAATCTAGAGTCTCATATGCATCTGCATTTGTATACTTGCGATTATGAAATATATGATCATGAAATCTTTTCTAAAATTGTGATGATTAAGTGATATGCCATGATAATGTGATTGATTGGGTTATTCATGTTCTGAAAGAATGTTTGTGAAATTGGTTGATTGTGTAATATTTATGTATTTAACCTGAGTGAGATCATCAATGATGGTTTACTCATTTTTGGCTTCTTTCATCTAAGGAAAATCTCCTCAAATATTTCTTCTCATTTCCCACCAAAGGATCTTGTTAACCAAGTTGTCCAAAAAGAACAAGTGGCTAGATTGGATTGGTCGAGGATACAATAACGAGGAGAAGATACATTGACAAGGAGAGGATACAAAAGCGAGGAGTCAAAGCTATAGCAAAGAGTCGGTATAATTTCCATCTTGTTCTTATGTTAATTATTTTCCTTATACTGTATCATTTATGGCTAAAACATGTTGATTTGGTAATTTTGTTTCTGTTGCGTTTTGATTTCGGAAAAAGTTTTGAAATCTACCGTTTTAGCCAAATTTTGCATGCTTTTGTTTTTGATCCAACATTCAGATGATCATGAATTTGGTGGAGAGGAAGGAAAATGTGTAAGGAGTTTGTGGTTCAAATTTCAAGTCAATCGGAGGTCTGGAGAAGAAGTTATGGTCAAAAGAGTGAAGGGTGTTTAAAATTTCAAAAAGCATTGGACCTTCACTGTCACGATCATGCTTGTGCATGATCGAGCACTACTTGTTGAATCCTCTTTGTCACGATCGTGCTTGAGTATGACCATGCACCAGCTGACGTCTCCCTTTTGTCACAATCGTGCACTACCTGATATCTCCTTTCTATCACAATTGCGCTTGTGCACGATCGTGCAACTCCCCTGAGGTTTCCTCTTCGTCACAATTGTGCACTACCTGATGGCTATTCTCAAAATATATTTTTAGGTTAATTTTGCATGGATATTTTGATAAGAAAAAAGAAGTAATTAGGCAATGTATTCTCCTAAAAAATGTTCCCATATGTCTTATGTTTCTAATGACACCAGTTTTATGCAGTTTGGTTCAGTATTCTGCATGTTATACGTAAAATACTACAGACTGTTCCCAAACCGTAACAATACACTTTACTCAACTTCTAGCCAAATTTTGCAACCCTTAAAGGAAGAATTCAAATTCGATTCCTTCATAAAAATATATCCGTATGTCTTTAGTTTAGTCTAGACTTAAAATTATCCCATTTGGATATGTACAGATCAAGATAAGGATAAAATACTGATGCATGTTCAGTAAAAACACTACATCTAACATATTCCAACACACTTCATCACCATTTTCATCCTAGTTCATCTCTTTTGCTTAGTCTATAATTTCTAGCTTATGTCCTAAATATTTCCTCTTCATTCCTACTTCCATTTAAGCTCAATTTCAATCAAAAACAAACCATATTTTATGTTTGATCATAATACCAAAAACAGAACATCTACATTCATAAATACTCATCACTAAATTTCTGCACATGCTCAACTCTAATCTCACATTCATTTTACTTCTAACTATCACCTTATTTTATCTCATTTCGAAACACCATAGTACTCCTTTTTATTAACTCTAAACTCATGTTGGTTTATCTACAAAACACATAAAGAGATCCACGTTAATAAACATTTAAAATATAACATGAAACATCCATTTACCTATCAAATTTTTCTGCACCTTTTTCTTACACCATTTTCAATGATCTTTTTATTTCAAACTCATCTCTACAACAACTTACGAAATGTTAAACACAAAAACAAGACACCAATGTGTTCATTTCTTTACCCACGTTCCAACATATATGAAACATCATTTTATGAACATTTAACCTCTAACTATCATTATGCATGTTCAAATCATGAAGAAGCATACGATATTTACTTGGTAAAACTCCAAACTCTTCAAAATCACGTGAACCTTAGCTTTTCATGGCTCACACAATCATCAATATGGAGGTGGGTAGATTAGGTTTTTGTTTTTGACACATTAAGAAGACAATCGAAAGGAGAGTAGTAAGTGAACAAAAGAGGACAAGGTTTAACGTTGATGGACGTGGGTAAGTGTCGTGGAAGTGAAGAAGCTTGAAGAAGATCACGAAGAGAAGAAGAAAGCAAGAAAAAAACAATTAAAATGGTCTTTCAAAGTTAAAAGAATAGTGGGTGAGGGTGTGGCATGGCAAGTGGCACTTGTCACTTGCCACATGTTACCACCTTATGGTTCCTTTTGATAACTAGTCTATTTGTCATTAATCTCTATTCCAATTGTCTCCCAATTTTCAATGACATATGTCATTAAATCCTAATACCATTTATAAAAATTTCCACTACCATTTGGCTCTTATTTCTACTACTACTAATCAATTGTTTTGCCACTTGGCATTTTTCCTAATAAAAAATACTCATAATTTCAGAAAAATTCCAAATTCCACCAAACATTCTAAATCAATAAATATACTCTCCAAATTAATTTTCAATACATAAAATCCACAATTCTCAATATAATCATGTTTATAAATCAATTATACCCAAAAAATGTGAACGAATGCATGTACAATTATTTTAATGTATGCAATAATTAATATTCACATGTGTCTGTATGTTATATTATGCATGAGCATGAATTGCATTTTTTAACTTCTCAATTATCTCTCATATACACTATTCTAAGGTTCTAACCCTTAACCTGAGATAATCGGATGTTATAAAAATTACTTAGATCTAATTTGATTTTGAGTTTGCATCTATTGCAATTCCAATTCCAAAATTTAATGTCAATAACAATCAAACAATTTAATCAAATAATAAAATGAAAGTTTGATATGTATACTATTGAAAAGTTAGGACAAGATCCAATCCTTTACTATAGCAAAATAATTACAAAACTTTTCATATTTTGATTTCCTAAAAGTCAAGATCATTTTAATTCTATAAAATGATTAACAGATAATCATAACAAAGCGTGAATATCAATTACTGTCTTATTACGAAGCTTGATCATATTCTTATCATATCCCTTGAATTGTTTCCAAAATCAATCTATCTCAACTACCGTAGCTACATATATGTACAACTTCTAAAGGTATTCATAAAACAGGTTGAGAGAACTTTATAACTCTTATAGAGAGAGTTAAGCTAGAAGGAGCTTAAGCTTATTTATTTAATTTTAATTAAACTTTAATTATAATTACAAATAATTCTAATTAAATATCAATTATGCCCAAATAAGATCCAATGTCTAAAATTGATCCTTATTTATTAAATATCTCATAGTTAATTATAAAGTTTCTAAAACTTTACAATCAAGTCTAGCTTGATTAAAATATCTTTACTCTCTTCAACTTGTTCTTTATGTGATACTCATTAGGTTCCCAAATATGTTGGCAATCGAAACAAATTATAACTCTAAATTTTATTTAAGATTAAATAAATTAAACTCCTTTAATTTATCTTTAATTCTTTAATTAAAAAGTATAAATCTATAGGTTAAGATTGACGTCTAGCAATACATAATGACCACCCAAATATTTAGGAATGTCAAAATGGATGGTTATGACTAACTTTTCCATGGATGATTTTTCTGTATAATTCAATCTTTTCATCATACAATATTCTGATTAGATATATAATATGAAATTAATGTCTACTCTATTTTGAAATCAATCATATTAGTTCTGCTCCATTAGTTATTGATTCAATTAATGGCATTCATAAACTATTTACATAATGTCATTCTACCTTGGCCAAGGATTTCTCGGATCAATACTCAAGGACAACAGAACATTCCCATTACTATTTTAGGATGATGAATCATATCTTAATCACTCAAATAAGTCCATATAGTTCATGTTTCATCTAATGACTACCAACTGAGTTTTCCTTAACTAGAACATGTCATAATTAGTATCAAAACATAGTAGTCTCTATATAAGACAATTTTGGAGATCTTAATTTAAAAAACCACTCATACCATCATCACAATGAGAATTTTCATAGACATACAAGTAATGTTTCAAATAGATTTATCATATGGCGTCAGTTCAGTAAACTTGTTCTCTAAAACGTACCCACATATATGTTTAAGTATCTCCATACTTTAGTCGACGGGATTGACTACTTCCTTCATAAGGAAAAACAAAACATGTGCTAGTCTTTTTACGTATATTAATGTTCAGCCTTAACAGAATAATGATTAAAAATAATTTAGGAATAATATATAAATGTAATATGAATCTTATAATTATAATCTTGTCATAATTTCATTTGCAAAGTATGATTATCACATAAACTTTATCATATAC
Organism: Erythroxylum incrassatum; assembly: GCA_026546855.1. NCBI lineage: Eukaryota > Viridiplantae > Streptophyta > Magnoliopsida > Malpighiales > Erythroxylaceae > Erythroxylum > Erythroxylum incrassatum. Next base: position 18,612,455 of record JANVCL010000212.1, on the reverse strand, counting down.
ATCTAATACGTATATAGTAAAGAATATCTTTAATTAATTTTAATTGTCACTAAACTACAATTAATACTACAAGAAAACAATACAATCCGCGATGTTTTATTGATAAAACGTTGTTGAATGTGAAGACTTTTCGTGACATTTAAAAAATGTCACAAAAAGTTCTAATTGTAACACTTTTGCGATTTTTTTTATTAAAACGTCACGAAATAGAAACCATGATGTTTTGTTGAATAAAACGTCACTGTTGTCATTTGCCTTTTGTTTAATTAATGACCTAAATAAATATAAGCAAAACACCGTAAGAGAGAGGGTTGTTCAACAACTAAGCAGCAGCATATAGTGAGACCAGAGAAAGGAGATTTTGATTTTCGACGGCCGGGGAAAGTAGAGAAGTAGGAAGGGAGAGAGAGATGGGGAAGAAAGCAAAAAGCTCAAGAACGGTAAAGAAAGCATGGAGAGCCAATACAAGCACCGAAGACATAGAGGATTTTCTCGAAAAATCCACAAAGGACGCTCTCTCCGGCAGCTCTCTTTCCCATTCCCCTAATGATTCCCTCTTCTTTGTTGACAAATCCAAAGGTATTTCCTTATAAAATTTTGAAAACTTTTTCTTATATTAGTGTTTTGGGATTTTTTAGTTCATTTTTTTAATATTTATTATAAACCATATCTTTTTGTGAGGCGGAAGATTAAGAAACGTAGAGAAAAGGTACTGCGATGTGACAGCGTGTTACAAAAGAACCCTTTGTTCAAGTGGTGCCTTCTTCCGCTAACAAGTTCGACCAAAGAAAGTTCAAGAAACTTCCTATACCTAAAAACGATGAGGTTTATGAGTTATGTTGTTAATTGGCTTATGTTAGAAGTAAACTAGTGATTTGAATATTTTTGTTTATACTTGATTTTCTTAGGACGGAACTGCCCCCACCTCCACCATGGTTGATAAATGGGAAAAGGAAGGTACTTATCAAAATATTCGTGGTGTAATTTAATTTTTCAAAATTTTTTAGTTTGTACATAACTGGAACTGGACTTCAGTCTTTGTTTATTAGTGCTTGCAGGTGAACCCAATGAAAAGAGTAGAAAGGTAACTATTTCTGATAAGTTATGTTACTTGTTCTTGGTTTTGTGTTTATCCTTTAATGACGCACCTTTGGATGAGCTCCTTATTTACCCAACACCATCACATTTCTACTGATTCTTTAGTTGTATTTGTCCTTTTTATATCTTAATTCTTTGTTATTATTGACAGATATCGAAACCTTCAATTATTCCAGCAGTAGAAGTTGAACCTCTTGGATGCTCATTTAATCCTTCTTTTGAGGATCATCAGGTTTTCCTTTTAAATGAAAATTATTCTATATTGTAATGTCAAGATTTTCTATATCATTTATGTTTCACTACAGGATTCATTGGCTCAAGCTGTAGCTAACAAAATGCAGAAATTTTATCAAATTGAGTTAGGACCCCAGCCTATTCCATTAATTGTTCCTGGGCAACCAATTGATGAGGAAGATGTGAGCCCCTGGTGTACTTTTTTGTAGTGACTCCATGATTGTTCTTAATTATTATCCTTTAATTTTATGTCAAAACTTGAAATTTATAGTGATTGATTTATTATATTAGATGTACTTTATTGATGCGGATAATGGGAGTGACGATGATGAAAATGAAGAGAATGACGATGGGAATATCATACCTGAGAAAAGGTCAGCCTAGTCTAATTTGCAATGAGATAGTTCTGTGCTACAATTTGGTTGGACTCGTGTTTGTAATTTAACTCAAATTTTCACTTTGATGATAACCTTAGTAAGTTAAACGGATAAGAACAAGCTATTAAATCTTGTTGATATCTATTTAGCCTCAACTAATTAAGACTTATGCTTGTTCATTCGTTAATTCTTTTTCAACATCAATGCACACAGATCTAGAAAAGAAAAAAGGGTAACACGGGTTGAGTTAAATAAAAGAGCTAGAGTTAAAGAAAACCAGAGGAGAGAAGCAGAAGCCAAAAAGAAAGATGAGCTTTCAAAAGAAATAGATTGGTAAGCTGGTAATTGTTCTCGTACAACTTTAGATTCAGCCATGTGAAGATTTTGATTATCCATCGGTTAGCATCGCTGCAGCTTGCCAGACATCCTTAAAGAAATAGCCAAAGAAGATGAGGAGAAGCATAATAGACATATCAGACGACTGATATCAAAGGAAGAAAGACTAAAGACTTGTCCACCACGTTTGGGAAAGCACAAGTATGGATAATACTATGTTAAGAAATTCACTTTTGAGATTGTTCTAATTTGATAAGTTGCCTACTCGTTAGGGGATTACTGTCGAAGTCAGGTTCTCAAACTTGCCATTACTTGTGTCATTGGCTGTTTATATAGTATTCGAAGTTCTTATATTTAGGATGAACAATATTTAATGCTTCTGTTTGTTCAGTTTATATTTTGTTAGCACAACACTTACTGGCGATCATTATTGTTAGATTTGAGCCTGCTCCTCCACAAGTACTTTTATCTGAAGAAATTACTGGATCCCTTCGTAAGCTGAAGGTTTGTGAAACCTATCTCTGTTATAGTCGTGAAATTCTGTTTTTTGCAAGAGAAAACCGAGAGATATTTGTTCTTATCTTTTTCATGTAACGTATACAGGCTTGCTGCACCCTTGCAAGGGATAGATTTAAAAGTCTAGAGAAAAGAGGGTTGATTGCGCCCATAGCAAAAAGAAGAGGGTTAGTTTTATTTTCATTGTGTTACACTTTATGACAATGGCAGTTGTGATTAGATGTAAAATGGTGTGTGTTAACGAAGTCTTGAAAGGATAATTAACAGTTGAATTTTGATTTAAAAGGGCATGATTTAACTCGGAGCAGGACATAGATATAAGCTGTATGAACAGGCACATGACGAAATTAGGAGACAGCAAGTTCATATGTTCTAGTTTCGTTATAGTTGCTATTCTCCGTATTTGGGTAATGTTATGTGGTGTTTAAAGTATTGCTTATTGGCATTAACAGTATTGATTTTATGGATTAACAGGAGATAAAGAGAGGATTCCCATGACGGTGTATCTATAAAGTGTGGAGTGCATCCTGGTACTTACACCAAGAACGACCTGATTGAGTAGACGAAAGGCATTGATTGTCTTTACAGGCAGCTATGACAAATTTTCTAAATTTCTGCTACTTATTTTATTTGAGGATGTTGCAAATTTAAAATCAAGAAACATCATGTTGGCTGGTTTTGTTTACGTGGCAATGTCACTACGGTTGCTTCCGTTCTGAATTAGATTTGGCGGTGACCTCTTCACAGAGTTTCATTAAAACCAAACTATTAACATTATAGAAACAAGAAACCAAGTGGCAAAGATAAATTTTGTTTGCACAATGACCTAAAATGTATTCTTAATTTTGTACTAGGGTAATTAATCTGATTTTGGACTAGGGAAAGCTAAATAAATTTCTTACATAATAATAAGCTTTTTAATCAAATAGTAATTGAGGGAAAAAAACAAAATGAAAATCTTTAACATAAACCATAATGGTAGCATTACCATCAAATCTTTAGAGATTCTGATATTCCACAAAAGATAAGATTCAGATCTCAGTGATGTCAAAGGCCTTGACCCAACAATGGCTTCTCGTCTGAACCCAAGGAAAAGGCCTGTGAGGAAACCTTTTTGTCAAATAAATGTGCTATTGAGTGTTTCCAAAGAAGAACGAAAAGTTAATCAAACTAAAACTACAGGCAAGGCAAGAGCAGAGAGGAGCTTTTCCGTTAATTTTTATCTTCTCCCTTGTATAATATTTACCCTCACGCAACTGTTGCTTAAACCTTATAGAATCGGAGACAGAAAAGAAATGGGAGATCAGTTAGGTCGAGCAGAGGAATTCGAGAAGAAAGCAGAGAAGAAGCTTAGCGGTTGGGGATTATTTGGTTCCAAGTACGAGGACGCCGCCGATCTCTTTGATAAAGCTGGCAATTCTTACAAGCTCGCCAAATCCTGTATCTTTTGTCTTCCTATTTTTCTTTTGTTGCAAATGCGAAATTGGTGCCGCATAGGATTTTTTTTCTTTTCAAATTTGGGTCTGTGAATAAGGTCATTGGTGCTTCCTTTTTCGTTGGTTTGAAATCTGGATCCTGATTGATCGGCCTTCATTACTTGGAACTGATAATGATGGCAACGGATTGAGTTAAAAATGTGCCGCGGTTTAGCCATTTCTTCGTCGTCTGTTGTGCTAGTGACCTTGAAATTGATCTCAAATGATGAGCTTTTGGTGTATGATAACCATGCGTTTATAGATATATTACATTTCTGTTTTCTTCGTATCTTGTGAATGTGGTTAGTTGATTCTGGCATATTTAGTTCAACCTCAGTGTTGTGTCTTAGGCCTTAGTTGATCCATAAACTTGGCATCTCCGGTTTGCTAATATTTTTATTATGGTATGCCAGGGGATAAGGCCGGAGCTACTTATATCAAGTTGGCGAACTGTCATGTGAAGGTTGTACTTTGCTTTCTTGAATTAATTGTTGAAGTTCTTTCCATTTTATATATTTTTCCCTTCTGTGTTATCCATCTATGTGACGGATTTTGTTTGTTTTTAGTTGGATAGTAAGCATGAGACTGCTCAAGCTTATGTGGATGCTGCTCACTGTTATAAGAAAACATCCACAAGTGGTACGAAGTGGTGCTTAGTCTGATTATCTTTTCATCGGATATAGAAAAACACGTGGTAGTCTCTGTTGTATTATCATTGAAATGTTAAGTCAACAAATGGTTTCTTGATTAAATTTGCTTACAAAATCTGGATTATCAAACCCACTTGGCACATTTTGGCACATTTGAAACTGAAAACTTGTACAGTTTTTTATTTTCTATTCTTTATGGTATGCATTTCAAAGTCACAATTTAAAGTCTGATTATTGGAGGCCAAAATCTGGAAATGGAATCATCTACCTTTATACCTTTGACAGTGGCTTTCTAAAAATGTCAAAGGTTGTTATGATATTAACAAAAAACTTTTAGATGTGGATAATCACGTCATATGAATAATGGACCAAGTTTTGAAGCAATAGTGTAACTTCCAGTTTTCCTAAGTATGCCTTAATTGTTAAAGATTCTTCTCATGCAGAGGCAATAACTTGCTTAGCTCAGGCAGTAGATATGTTCTGTGATATTGGAAGGATCAATATGGCTGCAAGATACTATAAGGTACTCTCTGATTGGGTGTGATAGTAACCAAGTTTTCATGTGGTGAACTATTAAGTTATTTTGATCATATGGTTCTTTGCAAACTTAATAATCAACACTTCTATGATGCTTAAGTGTTCATACATAGTATGCCTGCTAATTTAAGATACATATGTAGTGGTTGACATGTTCATTAACCTGGCCTTCTGTTGTGTAGGAAATTGCTGAGTTATATGAGTCGGAAGCAAATATTGAGAAGTCTATGGAGTTTTATGAAAAGGCAGCTGACTTCTTTCAAAATGAAGAAGTAACAACTTCTGCCAACCAATGCAAGCAGAAAGTTGCACAGTTTGCTGCTCAATTAGAACAGTAAGGGTGTTAATATATATTCATTCTCATGTTTAATATTTTAAACTATCACTTCCTTTCATACAATTTTTATGCTTAATTTCAACAGAGAACTGCATGTGTAGTTAATAGTTTTGTTTGACAAGCTAGATCTTTATTAAAGGATGAGATCCGTGTGATTTTCTTCACTTCCTGCAGATAATCAATTCTAGCTGCTTTATTACATTTCCATGTCATGAGTGGTGCAATCTGATAGGAAGACTATGCTACGAGTTTCTCTTATATACCCAAATAATCACTTTTATCATCGCTGTAAATGGCATGCTTGGTTTTACTACAATTATCTTGTTAATGTACAAAGTTGATGTAGAAGATCCTTTTTCTTTTCATTTTAGTGCCTATTGATGTTTAGTACCGTTAAACGTTTAGATGATTGTGATGTTTTGAGTAATATTAAAACTATCTTGATATGAAAGTATCTGTGGATCGTCTGGACATAAAAATAGATATTTTAAGACTGTTAAAATAATTTTTAGTTAATGTTGTGATGATTTGTTTAGATACCCAAAGGCAATTGAAATTTATGAAGAGATTGCAAAACAATCCCTTGGTAATAATTTACTGAAGTATGGAGTCAAAGGGCATCTTCTTAATGCTGGCATTTGTCATCTCTGCAAAGGCGATGTTATTGCCATCACAAATGCTTTAGAGCGATATCAGGTCTTAGTTTGGGCACTGATTTTGATTCCCTTGCAGTTTCTTATGTGGTTATGAAATGAGAAAATATGAAATTGCTGTTGCAGGAAATGGATCCTACTTTTTCAGGACGGGAATACAATCTATTAGCGGTAGGTTATGTGTACAAACCTTTTGTCTTTTATCTGCAAAAATTTTTGTCTGAAATTGTTGAATCCATTCCTTCCTGTTACCAACTTTGAATCTCTTATTACTGCTCCCTTCATTTGTTAATATCTGAACTTCGATGATTGTTAATGACAGTAACATTGATCTTTTATCTTCTCACTATCCCCTCAACTTCGTGACAGTCCCCTTTTTGTATGCTAAAGAATATAATTGAATAGTGGAAGCGAAATAATTGCCTATTGGTTGTGGCAGGATATAGCGGCTGCCATTGATGAGGAGGATGTTGCAAAGTTCACTGACGTTGTCAAGGAGTTTGATAGCATGACTCCACTGGTATAGCTTCTAATCTGCAGACCTGCTTGAGTGAAACTTTTAATATGTGAACTGAGATACGTTATGATGTTTTGCAATATTTATGAGGAATAACAAAATAATGAAGTCTGATATTTCCATTACACTTGCATCTTGAATTTTGTATTGTTATTTAGCCATCATCATGGTTATTTTTGCTTGCTTTGATTCAGGTTTAATTGCCAAGTGAAAGTTTCATTGGTTTTCATTTTATATAATTTCATTTTACTTTTTAATGAAGTTGAATGCATGTGAAAATTTTGAGTTGTTTGCCTTAAACTGCTGTAACAGGACACCGGGAAGACAACCCTCCTTTTGAGGGTGAAAGAGAAGATTAAAGCCAAAGAAATGGAGGAGGACGACCTGACCTAAGCTTAAACGCAAAAATCCTGCGGTTGTTCTTTTCCATTTCCTGAACAATCACTGCATGTGTGTCTCTGACCAGTTATAATTCCATTACAAGGGTCCCTGTTACTAAAAGAATTTGGTTTGGGTAGTCTTAGAGTAGGTAAATTTGCACTTATGGACGTGATTTTGTGATTGCGAATGGTTTTTCATGCGGCACTGTGTGATACGTAGAGAGGGTAGTTAGTGGAGGATGAAACCAAAATTTATCTTAAGACGCATTGTCTTGAATATATTGTAGTCTCAACCTCTATTCCTACCCTTACATTAACGGTATCGATTGCATTGACCCTTTGATTTGAACTCTGTTATCTTCCTCACACTGGCGAAATGTTTTTACTTTCAGCAACTTATGTTCCAAAACTATTTACCGAGAGCTGCAATGCCTAATTAGAGTAATATGACTCGTCAAGCTATTTCTTTGTACTTGGCTAGCCACCAAACCATTGCTGGAGCCCGGAAGGCCGCATGTCAGTTGAATTGATGGCATAAATAATAAAAAATTAAATTAAAAAAAAGCAACTAACTGGAAGCATCAGACCCTAGTGGAACCTAGTGGGAGTCGCTGTCTAGTGTCGCCGAAGTTAAAGAATTATACCGAGTTAAAGGTTGAAGAGCTAAAGAAAATTGGAGGCTGGGGCCCAGGCTACCTAGGCCTGTCGTCTCGTCTTATATTTTATTGCCTGCGAACATGAAATGAAATGTTGTACGACAGCGTGTAAAATGTAATAGACTACGAGTACCTTTGGAAAAGCTCTCTACGTTAAAGAGTTGTTTACCAAATTGAAGCAAGCTCCTCTCCTATCCTATCCTATCCGGGCGAAACCAAAGGCAGGCATCAAATTGTTGGGAGTCATTCTGGGATGCCATCGCTTCTTCAAGACCCTTGCTTTCTTCTCTCTTCCCATCCATAGATGTGTTTCTTTGGTAATCTTTGCTTGCTTGTTTTACATATGGACTAAAGATCTTTATCATATCGATTCCTTTTTCTTTTCTTTTTTAACTCTTCGATATGAACTGCATGCGTTTTAGTTTAGTAAATTGATGAACGTCCTAATCGTTTCTTTCGTAATTTGTTAACAGCTTTGTGGGGCAAAACGATTGCTTTCTGGGTTTTTGGTAAGGAATGGTTTTCCTCACTCAATTGTATGGATTGGCAGATTCTAGATTGTTGCTATAATTTTATCGTTACCTTGAAAGAGTGACTGATTTTTATTTCCATGCCCTTGTTTTATTGGGGCGATTTTTTTTTTTTTGGCTTGTGAAAGATTCTATTTAGTTGAGACCCTTTCTTCCTCTTGGCTTTGGTGAGCGAAAGGTGTTGCTTGAGATGTTTAGATCACCACATAAGACAGCTTGTAACTTTTGGATACTAGAATTCTTCTGGGTATTATGGAGCATATAATCCATGATCCCACTCCTATAACTGACTGAAAAAGCTCAATTTTGGGGGAGAGAATGGATTCGATTACTGATGTTAATCAAAAAGATGATATTGAGGAATCCAATGGGATAAAAAGTCATGGTCAGGTTCCTCTTGCAATTTCAGCGTCAAGAAGGACATTATTGAGCAATGGAATTCCGCATAAAAAATTCCAGGATAGTTTAACTGCCCTTCCCAACAGAATGAAATTCCTAAAAATAGGTTCTGCCTCTACCAAATTCAAGCAGTTTGCTCGGGAGAGAGATGAGATTTCACGTTCAGTAGCATCTTCCGACCACGGTTTACGTGATCGCATCAATGAGGTTCTTGCACGGAAGATGGATTGGACTTTGCTTGTGAAAATGAGCAAAGAATGGCTCCGAAATCCAATGAATATTGCCCTCTTTGTGTGGATCCTATGTGTTGCTGTCTCAGGTGCAATTTTGTTTCTCGTCATGACTGGGATGTTAAACAAGGTACTACCAAGGAATTCCCAGAGAAATGCATGGTTTGAAGTCAATAACCAAATTCTCAATGCCCTGTTTACGCTTATGTGTCTGTATCAGCACCCAAAGCGTTTGTATCACCTTGTACTTCTTTGTAGATGGGAGCCAGAAGACATCTCTAAACTCAGAAGGGTTTACTGCAAGAACGGAACTTATAAACCCCATGAATGGGCGCATATGATGGTTGTTGTCATTCTTCTGCAGATCAACTGTTTTGCTCAATATGCACTTTGTGGTCTGAATCTTGGGTACAAGAGATCCGAGCGACCTGCAATAGGTGTTGGAATATGTATATCATTTGCAATAGCTGCACCTGCTGCGGCTGGAGTATACAGCATTGTCAGCCCCCTTGGTAAGGAGTATGATTCAGAAGTAGATGAGGAATCCGCCATCCGGACTACTAGTGATGAAAGCAAGAGGCCTCAGCAGTTGAGGGTATTATCACTAGAAAGAAGATATTCCTTTGCAAGCAGAGAGGATCAACGTCTTGATGAAGCTAGGCCACAGTGGAGTGGAGGAGTACTAGACTTTTGGGATGACATCTCTCTTGCGTACCTATCACTTTTCTGCAGCTTTTGTGTTTTTGGGTGGAATATGGATAGGCTTGGATTTGGCAACATGTATGTTCATATTGCAACATTTCTCCTTTTCTGTATGGCCCCATTCTGGATTTTTAACTTGGCTGCCATCAATATTGACAATGAGGCTGCCAGGGAAGCTTTAGGACTTGGTGGAATTATTCTTTGTGCGTTTGGTTTACTTTACGGAGGCTTTTGGAGAATTCAAATGAGGAAGAGATTTAATTTGCCGGCGTACACTTTTTGTTTTGGTCAACCATCAGCTTCGGATTGCACACTGTGGCTATGTTGTTGTTGGTGCTCCCTTGCTCAGGAAGTTAGAACTGGGAATTCCTATGATGTTGTGGCAGATTGTAGAAAACAAAAAGATGATTGTTGTGAAGTTGTCAATGATTCGAATTCTCCACTTTGCAGCAACTCTAGCCCCCATAATAGTCAGACAGGTAATTCTCCAAGTCACCGTACTACTTGTTTGGGGTTTGCTAACCCAGATTCGCAGGTCCTTACTGTGAAAGACAAGATGTATGCAGGAGCTAATGATGAAATCACGACACCACCTACTCCTCCATTGATTGAAAGAGAAGTTATTTAGCTGAAAAAGATCCAGACAATTGTAAGACTGAGCAGTCTTTTTTACTGATACTAAATTTTGTGGATTCAAAATACGTGTATTGTAATTTGTAAGCGCGTATATGCATGTAAATGCCTTTAAAGCCCTCTTAAAAATGTACAGCAAGTCTAATCGATTGAAGTTTGCGAACTACTTCGACCTCGGCGGAGCGCACTCCCTTCCATATCCATCCTTTGATTAATGTTTCACCTTTCCTGAAAAGGAGTTATGTGAATTCTTCTAATTTTCATGGCTGTGACAGTTGAAACTTCTCAGATTTATTGGGAGATATGGTTAGCCAAGGTTTTCCAAGAAGTACGGAGAGAAAGGCCGGAAGAGGCAGTGAGGTATAGGTTAAAAGTCAGGTCTTGGGCTAGTTAGCAGAGTACTTGAATAAGGATCTTGTCCGCCAAGCAATAGTGAATTTAAAACTTCTCATTTATCTAATAGAAGCCGCATCATATGATTAGAACTTCAAATGTCTCCTGTCCTCCAAAGGCATGTTTTTTATGATATATCTGGATAAGTTCACATTTTAGTGGAAATATGAAAGTTAAGTTGGTTAATTTTTCTTTTATTCTTTTTAAAATTAACTTCTTGGTTTCATAACAACTTTTCAATCTAGAAACTAGTGCTTTTGTTATGACATTGCTTTTGCAACACCAAAATATACAATGGCAAAGAACTTTTAAGCTGCAGAAGGTACCCTTAATTCAAATTTATTTGGAAGATCAATTTCTTGCATGGGGATTCCAAATATCAAGATTGATATTAGACTTATGCAATGGCTGTAATGGATCAAGTTTAACGAAATTACAGCCTTCAATTAAAGAAAAATCATTAAAAAAATCACTCGAGAGAAGACAAAAAATAACTTTTTCTCTTTTCTCCCTATCCTTAACCATCCTTTCTTTTTTCTTTTTTGGTAAATTAATCATCTTTTCTTTCTATTGGTCTAAACAGGTTTAACCAGTTTAATTACTATCTTTAGGAAATCGCTTATCTTATAGTTTTCCTATCCATTCTCTTTCCTTGACAATTTACCATTATTAGTAAAATGTCAGCATTCATGAGTCCTTCCCTTCAACTTGCTTTATCTTCAACTCCTTTTGAAAACCTTTCTATCTCTAAATTCCCGCCTCTTTTGAAGAGCAACCCAAAATTAAGAACACGGGTAGGTCTTATATCTAGATAGAAGTAGATCATGAAGTAAGGTGGCGAGGGATCCAGTTTCTTTTGGGAAGCTATGTTATGCTCCTCCTCTTGTGGATGGAACACCAGTTGCTCTGCCACCCTAAAGTGTTACAAATAGGGAAAAGAAGTAGGACATGGCTTTGGGTGGACGTTTCTTTGAAAAACGACTTATATTTTGTATTATACAAAAGCAAATTGGAGAAAACTAGGCTTAGAAAACTACATACTGAGAGAAGATGAGTTTTTCATCTTTAGTTTCACTTATGAAGAAATGACGTAAAGGGTGATGGACCTAAAACCTGGGCATATACAAGGGAAACCACTATTGATTAAGAATGGAAGCCTAGAGTATCTTAGATAGAACTAAACTAAGGTCCATCTCGAAATGGATGAATCTCCGTCATATTCATTTCGAATACCAGTCCATAGAGGAATTAAACTACCTTACAAGCTCCCTTAGATGCTCAATGTTGCCAGGGGAATTAAACTACCTTGTAAACTCCCTTAGACATTCAACGACACTTGATGATAATATTGCTAATTTAAAGAGGATTGGCTTTGCTTGAGTATGTGCTGAAGTGGACCTTGAGAGGGAGCTATCAAACTTGTTGCAAATCATAAAGCTCAATGGAATGGAGGACATAGTGAAGAACTCAATCAAGGTGTCCTACACCAGGAAGCCATTTAAGACAGGTTTGGTGAAAGTATGACAATGAAGGAACAAGTAGCCCAACAACCTAAGGTGACCAATCATGCAAAAGTAATTAAAGATTCGTACTTACCAGTGGAAAGTGAGGCAATTGAAGTACTCATCCCATCAAGCAAATTAGTGGAAAATAAGGCCTTAAGTATTGAAATGCACTAAGACCAAATGGGAAAGTAATCAAGTTCTAATGATTCATCTACAATATATGCTTCTAGTCAAATATGTGTTTCCATGCCCCTCATGTTACCCCCAGAAGCAGAACCCGATATTATTAGTGATACGAATATAATAGCTAATATAACTCCTATAGTCTAGGATCTCCCCCCTTCCAAATCGGACGTGAGAATTTCCCCTCATCTGACTCAAGTAGTAGAAATTCCCAGGGAATTCATTAGAGGAATTTTTATAAGAAAATTTACAAGTAGATCAAACTCTCTGTTCAAAAGGGAAAGCAAACATAGAAGTGGGAATGTGAGGTAACTCCTATTATATTAATTCTTTTAATGCATCACATAAGGTCTTGAAACATGTAGAAACTAGCCTTGATCCTAGTTTTAGTAATAATAAAACTAGGAAGGAAAAAGGCAAATCCAAACAACATTGATGGATTTACTAATAAGGAATTTTAGGGGCTTAAATTACTCAAATAAATAGATGAAACTAAAAGAGTTTCTAGGTCAAAATAGGCCATATTTTGCCGGTCTAATTAAGACCAAAATAATGGAAGATCAATATATGAAAGGGCTTTGTATTTGATAGAAAGAGTGGATTACCTTAAGCGAACACTCAAATCACCTTAATGGTAGAGTAATTGTGACATTCAATTCTTCTCTAATATATTTAGAAAACTAAAGCAGTTCAGATCAATATTTACATTGTGAGCTTATGTTAAATGCATGAAACTCCCCTTTAGCCATAATAATGACCTATGCAGCTAATTATGAATTTTCAAAGAGCCAGTTTATGGATTGATTTATGGAGACTATAACTACACCCTTTATCCTTCAAAATACAAAGCAATTTTATGAGTGCACCTTTAACATTTCATAAACTATCTAACCTAATCTCCATTTTGGGTTTGATAGATCTCAAGTATACTGTTTCTCTATCATCTTAGAGCAATTGTGTTGGACTCCCCATTTTCGGAGTCCAGCCCTTGAACCATAAAACGTGTGTGTATTATTGCTCGTCATACAAACGTGAGCGTAATCCAATGAAATCATAAAGCTTAAAGTCTCATACCATTCTAATTTTTTTGATCAGTTGATAAACGACAGTCCTTCTTATGATTATGTCCTCAATCATATTGTACCTGCCAAAAAATTCTCCGAGAGAAACTCTGCTAACCCCTTTAAGAAAAGTACGCCACAATGAACTCTTGACTTCGCCGCGACGAAGTTCCCATATTAAACCCAAGCATTTCTTGGGATAGTTACGTCGCAACGAAGATTGTTAATTAGCCATAATAAGACTTTTCGCAAGGATCACCGCGGCGAAACCCCTAGAATCTCAACCCCTAAACCTAAAATTTCCAATGGTTTCTACATCACTCTTACCTTTCTTTCAATTTATGTTGTCCCAAATTCACTTCCCCTATGTAACACCATTTCATGACAATTCAACTACCAATGTTAATTCGTGAAACTCTCAAATCTCTGCTCAAATTATTCACTACTTACAACTAATTCTCATCCTTCACCATTTCTATATTCCTTTTCCATAACACATATTACATATATATATAACAACAATTCGTATTCAAAATTCATCATCTCAAATTGATAACTTCCTCAAGTATACTTTAATTTCAATTCAACCTTATCCATATACAAATTCATACTCCCACTCAACATCATCCATATATAATTCATAATCCATTAACATCAAAAGAATCGAATTTTACAAGCTCTAATGGCATTCCAAGCCACAATACAACAATAATCCAAAATCTCAAAAATACAAAAGTTACATGAACTAATAATCCTCAAAATGTGACCAATCCTTGTATTTTACAAAAATAACTTAAATTCCAAGATATACAGGTTTTGAAGTAACGTCCTTATACTTTTGATCACTTGATCTCTTCCTCATCACCTGAATAGGGGAAAGAGAGTGGGGGTCAGCTTAAAGCTCATAGGTAACAAGTTTATAACGAAGAATAAGCAAAAGCATTGAAATGTTCATTTGTCGTATAAAAATCATAATGAATTCATAAAGCGCTTCATTCTCAAATTCTCAGTCAAATTCGCAATTCTAACTCAAAACTCATAGTTAAAATATCATCACATCAACATAGCATATCCATTTAACAATCAATACAGAACACTCAATTTATGTAACATACTTGACTATTCAAAGATGCAATGCACAAACATATGGCTCAAGGGTTCCATGGAAACAGAATGGAGAAACCGAAGTTTACCCCATTAATAGAATGAGTCTATTTTCGAAACTCATATGTCATAAGCGGGCAGCCAAAAGAAGGCTTTTATCAACATGCACATGACGAATAAAATGATTCCACTCTCACCTAAACAGAAGCACATAATCATGCTCAAATCATTTTATCAAATGCTCATACTTTCGAGCTTTTCTATCTTTTCATTCATACAAAATGCCATGACATGTTTCAATGGCATAACTTGATCATTATTCATAAATCACAATGCAATTCAATAATCACAATAATTCATTATCGAGCAAGTTAAAATACAGTACACATGCATTTTTCCATATTCACAACAATTAAAATTCAATCAATCAAGCATATACACACATAAGCAAATTCTTTAAATCATTTAAAAGCAATAATGAAGTAATTGAAACCATTTAGTCATTTGATTCAAAAACTAACTTTTATTTCTTGATTTCGAAAAAAAAGAAAGTTTAGTGGCTCATTACTCAATCATAAACATGAAACCCACCTTATTTCCTTGCTTATACTTATTCAAAATGCATCCCCTCATGCTCCTCTTGCTTTTCTTAATCTCCTTCATCAATGGCAAAAATTCCTAATCAATAGGAATTCAAATTGGATAACCCATAACCCATAATCACAAAATTGATCTTAGAAAACTTAAACCCATACATTTCTTAAGCTATCTAAACCAAAACCCATTCAAAATCCAACAAATCAAAAACTACTCTTACCTTGATCCTTTACCAAATGAGGAGTTTCTTGGTTTAAATGGAAGCCCTCATTATCCTCTTCCTTTTTCCTTCATGAATCAACTCACAACCACTCTTGAAAACCAAGAAAAATCAAACCCTTACATTTTCTTCTTTCTTCTTTCTTCTTTCTTTCCTCCCTCCACTGAACTCTCCCTCTTTCTCTCTTAATTTTGGTTCTTTTCCTTCTAATTTTCGTGCTTCTCTTCTTCTTAAATGAAAGCCCACACTTCTTATTTACAACTATACCATTAATGAATGAGCAATGAGCAATTTACCCTCTCATGTAAGTCTTGTATCTTAAATGGCTTAAGTGACCTTCCAATTTTACCCCTCATGCATTCTTAACACCTTAATACAATAATTCAATCAAATTATGTCATAAAAATCTTACTCACATTAACATACTAATTAACTCCACAAAATAATAATATAACAAAGCCTCAAAATTCATTTAGTCATGCTTAACTTCTTCCAAAAATAAGACCTTTTTCTAATCATCAAATTGAAGGAATTTGCTAACACTTCCTTCTAGAGAAATGTTTCTCATTGTCTCAATTTTCCAATGACACCAAAATCATCCAATTTTGTTTAGTAATTTGAAAGTTATGGCCCAAACAATTTCGGACTGTTACTAAACCGAGACTGCACACTAAACTCAAATTCACTCCATAAATTGAAAGTCTTAACGACTGAATTGAAATTTGATTCCTTTAGATAACTTGTATCTCCATGTCTCTACTTTAATTAGGAATAAGAATCACCTCATTCGGATCTCTACAAATCAAGATATCACCAAAATACTGAAGCATGTTCCGAAAAATATCCAACTCATACTCTTTCAACCGATCCTCTCACTTTTATTCAATCAATCTTTCTCAAATTATTCTAAAAAATCATAAATTATTATGGAACGATAGATAAATGTCTTAGGAATCCAACGCTTTAAAAATCGGGTCAATCGAAGGTCAGACGAAAAAGTTATGGCCAAAAGAGTGAAGAGAGGTTAGATTAAGCAAAAATCGGCCAAAAATCGTCCGCGTTGCATGCTATCGCCCAGGGCGCGTGCATGAGCGCTCGCGAGCGGCGCGCGCTGGCCCTCGCGAGTGCTTGCCCTTGCGAGGGCTAGCTATCTGAGGAAATTTTCAGTCTGACATCCTATCTTCCAACCTTCGTATCTTTGGACCCAGAACTCCAAATTTTACAAACTTGGTATCAATGGAAAGGTAAAAGAACTCTTTACAACTTCTATGAAGGACTTAAAAAAATTTAGGTCTCTAAAAGGGTCAAAAGGCCACGAAAAAGTGACTGTCCAACAATCTCATCCTAAACATCATCAGAACTTCCAAAACTCATAACTTTCTACTCCATTGTCCAAAAATGTCATACTTTATATCAATGGAAAGATCAAAACATAAACTACAATTTTCAAGAGACCCTAAGAACAATTTCTAACTCTATGAGGGTCAAAAATCTACCAAAAATTTCTGTCCGAAATTGGCCATTTTGACAGCACCTGCACCCAACTTCAAAAATTCCCATCTTTCAACTTCCACATCCAAAAATAGCACATTATACATCATTGGAAAGCCATGAAATTCCTCTATAACTTTCAAGAAGGCTACTTGATCCAATTCAATCCTTATCAGTCCAGAAATATGCCTCAAAAGTTAGTATACACAAACCCACCCTTATGGACATTTACAAAAACAATGCAAAGTCATATTTGAAACAAGTGTTGGCTAAACACAATAAAACCCAAATGTCTTTCATTAACATCAAAATATGAATTCTTACAAAGTTTTAGTGGGCATTTTTAGCCCCAATACATTAAAGTCTTGGAAATTCAAATTTCAAAGAAACTACATGAACATTGATTTTGCTCTAAAAATGCAACTAAAACTTTGTTTACAAAATATATCTTCAAAATCAAAAATCAAACGGGAGTGATGCCTTGACCCCGGTTGTTGGGACCCGATCTCGAAACCGGACCCCAACCGAAAAAATGGAAAATGGAATAACGGAAACGAAGTGGCGGAAAGCGAAAACGAATTCGAAAGAACATAAGCAAAACAAAAGTCAAAGTATGCACACGAAATGACAAAGCGAAAGTATCGAATCAAAACGAATGAACGAATAACAAAGAGAAACGAATCGAACAGAAAATGAAAAACGAATCGAATAATTGAATCGGACGCAAACAAAGAGTTCGATCAAATTGACAATCAAACTCCGACATCTGAAACGTGAACTTTAGAAAGCTTATCGCGTTGGAAACCCTTAGACTAAACCAATATGAAATCTGGTATACATTTTTTTTCTTTTCTCATTCCTTTCATCTTTATTCAATCTTATACAAATCAAAACAGTATAATTTCCCCATTTGGAAATTTATCCTCAATCAAAAACTCAATTCGTATGATTCTTCTTACTCATGCAATACCTCAATATCATCTATAACAAAACTTATTCTTATTCTTATTCTTATTCAATCATTATTTAACAAAAATTTGGGCAGCATAACGGCTGCATTCTAACAAACCCAAACCTACAAAGGGTTTTTAAATTCACTTATATATATATACCAAGCCAAATCCACACCATTCATTGGACCTCCTGTCCGGAATCCCAGCATAAATAAACACACATCTATACCTAACACTTCAATAATTCTCAATCATAATCATAATCATCCATATCTCAAATCACAATCAGATCTTAATTCAATATATAATTTCATCAGTCAATCCAAAACCCAAACCAATCATACTCATATAAAAATCCCAATTTATATTCCAAAATCATACACAAATTTATATCTCAAATCTATACACAATTTCTTAATTCTTCATAATTCATACACCTCACGAATTTAATGCTTACAAAACCCTTATGGTGTTTCAAGCCATATACAATACCAATTACCACAATCCAAAGTACACAATAAACAACATTTCTAAATTTCTCAGCCATAATCTAACTTCACAATAATACAATATGAACACATACAAATGGAAACCCTCATTTTCTTTCACCCGACTTCTTCTCATCACCTGTGGATGGGAATGAAGGAGGGGTGAGCTTATTGCTCGTGGATAACATATTTACAAAGTGCATAAGCAAAATCATTTTCTAAACTTTTGCCATTTAATAAAGAATCTCACGGTAGGAAATTTATTGAAAGCTTATTTTTCGAACTTTTCAAATCATTTAAATCATTCATAAACATCTTCCAAAATTTCATGGTTGAAAACTCACTTTCTCATTTCTCAATTTTCCAAAACTTTTCACAATTCATAAATAAAATCAAAACATGAATGCATCACATATATACACAAATCAAAACACCTAATATATCAAAACGGTTTGGGTTGGTCCAAAACGGAACGTACTACACATTTCCGCATAGCGGTCCTGTGCAGCCGTGAACAAAACGTACGACACTTTCCCGCATAGCGGTCCATTGTAGCCGTGAACTTATGGGAGTCCAAAATCGAAGCTCCAATGCCACTAGCGGGCAGGCTGGCGAAGCCTATAAAAACGAGACAAGTGCACTTGACTCTATCTTATGGGACCTACCCAAACCTACATAACACATTTTCATGCTTGAAAATCATATTGCCTGAAGGCACATTTCGAAATCTCAAATTTTCATGTCATGTCATAATCAAGCATAATGTGACATATATTTCACATATCAAAATCTTAATTCATCCAAAAACAAAGAATGAACAAATCATAGCAATTTCTTAAAATCATAATTTACATAACCATTTTTCAATCAATCAATCACAAAGAATGCAACAATTTTGCAATTTATCAAAATCATAAATCAAATAAATTCCCATTCATTCAAGCAATGAAATCATTAATTTCTCAAATTATTCAAAACATTCGAATAATAATGAATTCCATAATTATTTCAATTTCTTAAAATCATTCCAAAA
>JANVCL010000212.1:18576707-18586845 GCA_026546855.1 Erythroxylum incrassatum | reverse complement strand
TTTAATCTCACTTACTGAATCAAATTTTCAAGGAAAAGTTCGGGGTCCAACAAAATTCCAATGCAATTATTGTTATATGTGTAGCTAATTAGGAATTTTAGAGGGCTAACTTATGGAGGGACTTGCAAACAATTGATTTAAACATCTCAATCCCTTGGATGCTTGTAGGAGAGTTCAACTACTTGCTATCTGTAGCTAAATCAATAGGAAGAAGAAGCATAACATATGCAGATACTAAAGAGCTAACTAATCTAACTTCTCTGTTGGGACTAGTGGATCTCAAGTTTTATGGACTCATTTTTACCTAGAGTAGCCATCAAAAGGTAAGTGGACTGGAGTAGAGGAAAGTAGATAGGTGTTTAGATAATAAGTTTTATCTTACTAAAATGATAGAGAGTCATGTTATGTTTGAAGAACCATTATTTTCATATCACACTCCAATCAAAGTGATTATTAACGGCAATTCAAAGTCAAGATCTTCATTTAAGTTTCTCAATTCCTTGTAAAACACTCCTAACCAGATTTAATTCTTGCAAATTCTATTAAAAAACACTTTTAAGGATCTAAAGCATTTCAATGTTTGCAAATTTTGAAATATATCAAAGCTAATTATATCAAACTTCTTAAGGGTACCACTAATACTATGAAGTTATATAATTTTTAATCAATGGAAAAGCTCTCATTTACTCAGAAATAGCTGACTATTAACCCTACAGATTCTTCACTTATTGAGAAAGAGAAAGTAAACCTTATTAAGTATCTACAGGCACTTAAAGTATACAATTCCCAATCAAAGCAGAAGTCAAGGGTTCAATGGGTGCAGTAAGGAGACATGAATACTAAGTATGTCTCCAGTGTGACTCAAAGGAGAAGGAATAGAAAAGAAATTACTTCTTTAGAAGATAAAAATGGCAAGAGTGGTGTATGATCAAGAAGAGATGAAAAAGGCAGTTAGAAGCCATTTTCAACATATCAATGGTGACTGCACATACAATTTGTTTTCTTGAGAACCTGCTCAATAGAATGTCAGGTTCCACAAACCAATAACATCCAGAACTACTCAAGGAAGTCACCAGTGAAGAGATAAGAAAATCAAATTTCTCCTTTCATCTTGATAAGCACCAGGCCCATATGGCTTCAGTACAAGATTTTTTCAAGAAAAATGGAATGTATTATAAATACTAGTACTTAGAGTAGTGCATGAATTCTTTAAAAGTGGTAAGTCACAGATGATTAAGACTCACCTAGTCTTAATCCCTAAAATCCCTAATCCTAAATGCTTAAATGATTTCAAACCTATAATATGTTATAATGTGGTGTATAAGATTATTGCAAGAATCTTTGCTAATAGGTTGAAAGTTACCTTACTTGGTTTAATCAATCCAAGTTAGGGTGCTTATGTCTCAGGAAAAGGCATGATTGACAATATCTTGTTAGCTCAAGAATTATTCAAAGATTACAAGTCTAAGGAGCATATTAGGAGTTGTACCCTCAAAAGTGACTTCATTAAAGCATATGACACTATTGAATGGAGCTTCATCATCAATTCTCTTCATTCTTTTGGATATCCTACTGAGTTTATCAATGGAGAACCTACCCAAATTTACAAAGATGCTAGAGGAATTAGGCAAGGTGATCCACTCTCTCCATACCAATTTTCCATTACTATAGAAATGCTCCAAAGAATCATACAACTTTCTTTTGCATATGATTTGCTCATGCTTTGTGCTAATGATCTTGCATCTATTAGAATACTCTTAATAGCATTGTAGGGATTTCAAGAAGTTTTAAGGATCAAATTCAATCCAAGCAAGAGTTCTAATTATCTAAAGAGATAAAGTAGTGAAGATTCAATGAAAGTGATAGTAGATGTTGGACTTACTAGTCATCAATTGCCTCTCACATATTTGGGAGTTCCAATCTCTACAAATAAGCTTAAGGAAGCTAAATGCAGATCTCTCATAGATAAAGTGCATAGAAGAATCTTTAAATGGAGCAACAAATTCTAGTTATATGAAGGTAGATTATAGTTGGCTATCTCCATTCTTAATAATTTATACATTTGCTGGCTATCACATCTAGCTATCCCTAAAGGAGTACTGAAGAAAATTAACAGGAGAATTTGAGACTTCATTTGGCATGGACATAATTCTAGGCAAGGAAGAATTGCCAACGTCAAATGGAGTGTTATATGTCTTCATAAGCAATATGGAGGGTTAGGAATCAATTCAGCTACCATAATGAATATAATTTTGTTGGCAAAAGGACATTAGAGAATTTTTTAGGATAAAGAAAGCCTGTGGGTAAGAGGGATTCACATGTATCGTATTAAACAGAAAAGCATATGGTCTATTACTTAAGGAAATTCTCAATCCTACATCTTTCAACAGATTTTGCACACCAGGTCCTTTATGCACTCGTATATCAAACATTATATTCAAAATGGGAAGATCACTACATTTTGTTTTGATAATTGGAATAAGTTAAGGCCTTTATGTAACACTCAACTCTTTTCAGCTTTAAGAGCATCTATTCCTGAAGGTACTAAAGTGTAGGTACTAATTCGAAATAACAATTGGCATTGGCCTTTTCATATGAGTAGGGGAATCAGATAAGTTGTTGAACTCTAGCTTGCATACTTTCATACTTTCCAAATCAGCTGCAAGAAGATAAAATCAGATGGGAGCTTTATAAGTCTCATAAATTTACAACATAATCCTGCAAAAAATTGTTGTTAGGTCTTATTGTCAAGTTTTCTCTTCATAAGCTAATATAGGGATTGCGTATAATTCTATCTCACTTTTTAATCTTATGGATACCAACATTATAGAAATTGGGAACTAGAGATAAAATCAAGTTTCAAATTCCAAATACAAATTGTTCTTTATGTTCTAAAGGAACTAAAACATTAGATTACGTATCCTTCAAGTGTTTTCGTAATGACAACTATAGAGTGTATTTCTTAATATCTTTGGACTGCTAGAGAGAGATCTTAGCTGGATGAATTACTTGGCCTAGGCTAACAAATTGATATGGACTAGTGGATAGGACTAAAGGGTTTTCAAAACTGGTTTTTTCTATGCTAGTGTATTATATATAGAGGATGAGAAACACCAAAATCTGTGGAAAAATCGAAGATTACAATGAATATAGTTAGATACAATTTTGTCTCAAACTAAGGATAACATTCTTGATCATTGCTAATCAACAACTCATTTCCAACCATATTAAGATGCAACTGAACGTATAGAAACTGCTTTTGTTAGGTATTTTCGACATTGTAGCTAGCTAATTTTTGTATAAGCTCCGCTGGAGATAAAACTTGTATCATTCTGTAATGTCCACCTTTTGAATGAATTTATTACTTACTTTTAAAAAAAAACTTTCGGAACTCTAGTAGAATAGGACATCAATGTAAATACCCTATTTGTTTGTCTCATATGATTAGTTTTCAGGAGTGTGTAGGTTTAAAGAAATTAGACCAAAAAATCCGATACATAACATGCATCCCTATCCAAATTAAATTTATCCCCATGTGCATTACAACGTAGCTATCCTTATTTTCTATAATTAATTAAATAGTAAAGCCTTTCAGGAGACCCATAACTCAACCCTTTCAAAACCCACTTTTCAACATTCCAATTACATAAAGTGTCAATATAAATACCTTATTTGGTTATTTAACACTTGAAATAACATGTCTGCTCATCCAAATTAAATTTATCCCCATGGTTCATTACAACATAACTATCCTAAATCCCATCTAATTAAGAGATAAATAATCATAAAATAAATAAAAATATTGTAATCATAATAACCAAACAATAATTATAGGACAAAACCCATAACTGTGATGGCTTACCTGTAATTGGTTAATGAATGTTATGCCTCATTTTATCAACATGGAAGTCCAAATTTACTTATATAACAACTATAACATCAATGGAGGTTTGGAATAGTTAGAACCCGACTTCAATATGGGTATGGTGGTGGAAGCTCTATTGAAGACACTATTATTAGGTTTTTAATTTAGAAAGGGAGGTAGGTAGAAAAGTAAAGCAATTACCTTGCTCACCATTATACTTAGTTTTCATATGATATGGTTGACTTGGAGCCATGATAATGTGTGATGACTCCGAGCTATGTTAGTGTGTAATTACCATCATTAAAGGCCCACAACATCTTTCAGTTTAGACTCTATTATATTATATCATTTAAATGCAACACATTACTTAATTTTTACTAGAAATTTATAGGATATATAGGTTTAGCTGTATATAATGGATTTATGTAGAGAATCAAGTTACTGTAATCAGAGGCTGAAGTATATAGATTAGTGTATATTTAACCATAAGTAGAATATTGTTGGGTCTCTTAGGTCCTTTCTTATTTGGATAAAAACTCAAGCCCACTAGCTATTATTTGAGCCCATAAGTTATATACGAATTAATGGGAGACCTATTACATGTTAATTGATTTTATACCCTAAAAAGGTGAAGAAGATGAGTGAAATTAAGAGGGAGACAAGATAACCACGCTTTTTGGTTATGTGTAGGATATTATGAACACCAATCTTGCAACGCATGATCCAAAAATGTTAATTGTTGGATTTTTATTTTTAATTTTCAATTTTAGAATGGAAATTATAAATGACATCTTTTATGTCTCAAAGATAAACAAAAACTCTGTTATTGTGATTGAGTGTGTTTAGATTTATACTTATTGAAATTGATATTTTGCAATCTTTCTTGACATAGAGGAATTATTTTGTGCAAACTTCCTTAGTCATGTGTTTTTATCCTTCAATTTGAAAAGGTATTTCGAAGGCACTTCTTCTTTGATTTAGAAGTGAGGAGGTCATATTAGTTGACTATACAAAATAGGTCAATGATCTAGACACCATAAAATCTATCTTAAGTTATTTAATCATTTTTCTAAGATTAATATTTTTTTAAAAGGAAAAGGAAATGAATTAATAGAAATTAAGGCACAAATAGTGCATTACAAGGCAATACGACAGAGCAAACTACAAGGGAACTGCTAGACAAAACAATATGTTGCTAACTATAATTTAACAAAGCATTATAGCAAGGAAACTCCCAATCAAGTTAAAAACATTAAAAATAAGATGTTAAAATTTGCTTAATGATATGGCTCAGCATCTCATGCTTAACTAGTTGTCTTGTCCTCTATTTTCCTTAATAATCTCTCAAATTCTTTTCTTTTCAAATAAAGTAAATGGTAGTACCAATGGAGATTCTAAAAATGATGAATTTATCCTTGCATCTACAATTCAATATGGTAATCCATCTAATGGTATTAGACTAAGAATTTACCAAGCAAGAAAGATAATTGAGCCTTTGTACCATTTCCATATTGAGTTAGTGAACACACATTGAAATGGTAAAAGTAGAAACTAAGCCATGGAGCTTATCTTTATTAGAAAGTTTCCGACGATTGCTAGCTAAATGAAAGAGATGCTTGAAAATACTTGTTTGCACCAATCAAGTTTATAGGAGTAACATTTTAATAGTCAAAGACTATAAAAGCATGTTGCTCTATCTACAAAAAAAGCAAAGTTTAACACAAGCATATAAAGAGTTGCTCTAGATGAAAAATTTTGTTTCAAAGATTGAATTTTCACAAAATTGGTATCTGATATTTTGTGATAGTTAAAATGTTAGTTTTTTTTAAAGAATGCAACTTTTAATGTTAATTCCAAACATTTCAAAATGTCGTTAGATAAGTAATAAGAAATTATTGGAACTTAAGAAAATTTATACTGATGATAATTAACAAGCTTGAAGGAAACAGAAAGTTGTGAAACTTCCAATTCTGAAGTAGTTGGGTATCAGTTAAATAAGAAGGAAGTCAAACAGAACTACTATACATAACACTTTATTGCTTTAGAATACGTGAGACTTGAAATAAAGACCATGCTTTATTTGACTGTTGACGTTTCTGAAATGAGACTATAGTAAAGAAGCCAAAATTGACACTAAATAAAAAAATTTCAGCTGATTATTTGAAAAGCTCCCATAGAGGAGCTTATCTAAAATAAATTGGTTAGATTAAATCAGCCAACCTAATCAACTAATAACTAAATAACCCTAATAATTTTTTTTATAAAGTTAACAAGCTAAAATGAATTAATCAGTTAAAAAAGAGCTTATCAGCTTTTCACTAAACGACGCCATTGTGTAAATATTAAGATGGAGTACATGCACATATTTAGAAGGGGAAGATTCGTGTCAATACTTTCATTTGACATCATCTTGTACGCGTGTAAGGAAGTGGCAGCTAAATAATTAAATGAGTAAAACTATAGGTTTTGTCATACTCATTCAAGAAAGAAGTTTGGTTTCAAAGGGAAGTAAATTGGCATTACTGTGAAGCCTTCTTTATTAGTTCACCCACTTAAGTACACTGCGAAAAAGACCTCCCACTTGCTCAGATTGCAGATGTATTGTGATCTTGAGTACACTTTAACAGCAAGCTGAAGAAAGAAATGCATTGATGATGATTAACACTCTGAGAGATTGCATAATGCAAGTCAAGATGTAGAATTTCGGTTCAAATGGTAACCACTAGCTTATTTTTCATGTATCCCTCGATTCTGTTACGTTAAAGCATACGTGTCTTGCTAAGCAAGGGAGACGCTTACAGATTTGTTTTTTAGTGGTCAATCGTCATACAAATTGACAACACAAACCGAGAAATTCATTTGTCATCAAGCACTTACACAAACTTTCGTCTTTTTGATGATGTATATGGAGAGAATGGCCACGAAAGGCCGGTCCACGAAAGACAAACTTAATATCAGCATGGCTCCGAGGCTTACCGAAGGGCCATAAAAGCCTCATTGTACGGGTTGCTAATTAGCTCCTTCAATCAGAGCCGTGCCTGAACACCGAAAAGCCCGTGACCTTCTCTTGAATGTGGAAGTACCTTCCTTATATGTGCTTGTTATTGGGAATCGTGTGCAAGATCTTGCAGGCTATTACTTTGTTACTGTCACCTGGATACTCTATCCGGTACAAATCGCAGACGAACCGCGCTCGTTGAACTAGAATGGTGTGGTTTCCTTGATGCGGATGTATAATTAGCGTTCGAACTTTAGATAACAATCCCTTACACAATATGAATTAGAAACAGTTACCCAATCTAATAAATTGATAGAGATTTCCATTTTAGAGTGTGAAATGTATCATATTCATTGCACCCGTTTTATAAACAAGGTTTATCGTGATGACGATAAGAAGTCAAGGGATATCCGTAAGGGTGTTTTAATTTTATTTTAGTTAATTTTATACACATATTTTTATGTATCTAAAATTTAATAAAATATGATAAGGATTAGTTTACAGATCTGGTCTGATAAAAATTAGTATAAAAAGCAAAATTTTAGGTTCTTGGCTTATTCTTCAAATGTGGCAGTTGTTTACTTTAATCAGTCATTTAGGTTCTTGGCTTATTCATTAGATGTGGTAGCTGTTAACTTTAATTAGTGATTACTCCATATGAGCAATATCAATTAAATCAAAGTACAACTTTAACTGTCCAGAATCTAGTTCAACGTTACTTAAAGCAATTGCCAATTTTTTCAGTTAATAAGCAAATCAAAGTCTAGCCTATGATAAGATATTAATAAAAGGAGTATAATCATGCAAATGGTATTTGTCAATATTTTTTATAAAAACTAAATTTATAGTTATTATTCATTATGTGTAACAAGTAAACCCACCCACACACACACTCGCGCGCGCACACAACTCATAAATTATGTGTTTTAAGTAACTTAGTTGATGAATTAATGACGTGTAATTCTCAACATCTTTCCACTATTAATCAACCATCCTAAAATTTAAGTGATAGGTTATTTTTTGGTTGAAGAAAACATACATAATTTATAATCTAAGCTGTATCTTCATTTCTTGAATTTAAGAAAAAAGTAAATCCATAAATTTCCTATCTTTATTATTCCACATGGGTTGGGAATAAAACTAAAAACGTATTGAATCCCAAAAACTAAAAATATATTGAAAAACAATACCTTTTGGACCATAAACACCACTAACTATTTTTTTTATAAGAAGGAAGGAAACAAATTACATATTGAGGCAAGGGAAATAGATTCCCGACATACCCTATAATAGGATAATGTGGCACCCGATGGGTATAGTATCAAGAAAAAAGTTCCTAAGTCAAAATTCTCCTCATAATTGGCTAGCCAATCAGCACACCTGTTACTCTCGCGAAAGATATGTCGAGGGATGACCGTCCAGTTCCGAGTAAGCAGTTCATCGCCTTAAACGATGGGATTGGAGATCATAGTCCGTCTTGCCGAGGAAGAAATGAGATTGATTGCCGCCATCGAGTCTACTTCCAATTCGATTCGACGATGTCTGAGGTTTCACGTGATCGTGAGTCCTGTGAATATACCCCAGAGTTTGGCAGACACCGGTGAGCACCAGTCGAGATTCTGGATCAAACCTCCAAGCCAATCGCTTATACAGTCCCGTAGAATGCCTCCAGTTGCGGCAGAGGATGAGGAAGGTTTACATGCCCCGTTCATGTTTAACTTGACCCATCTTGGTTGCAGTTTACACCATCCTATGTGTCGTTTGTGGCGAGGGTGATGTCCCATAATGATTGTGCCTTGCCAAGCAGCAGACTGATGAATTTGATCTGCAAAAGACAAAAGAAGGGAAATAGGTGAGTACGGCCAAGTAAACTTTAGCACCCCACTTTCGCAAGACCCGAACCCGAAATCGACGGTAATATCCAAGTTCGTACCCGCGAAGGTAGCATGCTAGAACATCCAATCATTCACAAATCGGTATAAAATTTTTTTTGAAACTCTAACATGGACAGAAGTCCATTTTCCATTTAGGCCCAATAAGATTAAAATTTACTAGTACATTACTAGCAAGACGTTACAATCCACAGTTGTATGATTTATTAGAGCCCAATTTCATTCATACCCCTTTTCAGTTAAAAACCAATCCACTTTGGGTCATTCGGCCCCATTCAATACACAAAGCATTTGCAAACATTTTCAATTGATATATAGCAATACTCGCATTTAATCAATCCCATTTACAATTCCATTACTAAGATTCCCATTCGGTATCACTTATTACAGATCGAAATATACAAATACATACTGCACAGAAATTGCGGAAAACACTTTATACAAAAATCCTAACGCAGACATGAACTGATCCCAACCTCTAACTTTCCCTTGTGAGCAGTAAGCCTACTCCCGTTGCATAACGGGATATTCTTCTAAAATCCTAAAAAATAGAAGCAAATTTTGGGTGAGTTTTGCGAACTCAGTGAGTGACCATCATTGATGGTTCATCCAGTCACATAACATATAATTACAATCCCATCATTTCACATCTCATATTCACTAATATACTTAACACTCACATTCTATACAATTTCACATTTTCATTGTGTCAATACAGTTTCATATTCAATACAATTTCACATTTTCATTCGATACAATTTCACATTCCCATTCAAATACAATCAAATTAATCATTCCCATTCAATACAATCAATTCAATCATTCCCATTCAATACAATCAAATTAATCATTCCCATTCAATACAATCATATTATGCATATGTACATGAGACTCATTTTCCATTTATTTCTTTGTTGTGACCGAGTGCCTAAATTGTCCCGTATCTATTGGATATCGGGCTCATTGATAGCTATCCCATATAGGGCTCATTGATAACTGTCCCTTATAGGGCTCATTGAACGTTGAGCCTGAGGCTCTGAATCACTTTTGAGCTAGTAGCTCATTTTCATTCGGTGAGCTTTAAGCTCTGATCGTTGGCTACTCTGGTCACAACTACCTTTATGTTTTATGCATTCATGATATGGAATGCAACACTCACATTTGCATAAATTCATTTGATCATTTTCCCATGTCATCGGACCTTAGTCCGGCATTCAACAATTAAGTTGAGAAATCACACTTTCATTCATATGCAATTGTGCATTCAGAACAAATTTAGCAAACACATTATGTACACTTAGTTCATCCAATTCACATTCAATGAGCACTTCAATATCACAATTCCCAGTACACAATCATCGGACCTCCTGTCCGGAACCCATA
>JANVCL010000212.1:18553275-18564358 GCA_026546855.1 Erythroxylum incrassatum | reverse complement strand
TATTTCTCAATTTCAACTTCCATTACACAATGCATATATAAAACACTAATTTTTATATCATTTCTTATTTCTAAATTTCACTGAAAAACCGAGGTCTAACAAGATTAATGACTCATGTGTTACATACATATATAGTTATATTTGAAGTTGTTTACTTTAATAATATTATAGTGTATAATAAGCATACAGAGGATAATATTTATCACTTGAGATGAGTGCTCTATATGTTAAGGACGGAATAATTACATGCTAACCATAAAAAGTTTACATTTTGCATAAAAAGATTATTTTTCTTAGTCATGTTATCAACACAAAATTTATTAAGGAGGATGAAAAAAATGTTGAAAGCAATTAGGGAATTACCAATAACTAAGTCCGTAATTAAGGTAAGAAGCATTTATTGTTTGGCTAGTTTATAATAGAAATTTGTTACAGATTTTAGTATAATTATTATACCATTTACTAAGATTATTAAGAAATATATAAGGTTTTGGATATTCAATAAGGACAAGCATATAATGTCATTAAAGACAAATTATATTCGACATCTTTGTTAACATTATCTAATTTTTCCAGAACTTTTGATATTGAGTATGATGCCTTATGACTAGGTATTATAGTTTTGTTAAAGTAAGAAAAGAGGTTCATATCAATGAGAAGCTCAATGGAGCAACCTTGAATTACCTAACCTATGACAAATAACTCTATGCATAAATGACAAAATTTGAGATATGGAAAGATTATGATCTAAGATATTTGTATATTGACCATAAGCTACTGAAAGCACCTTAAGGGGTAAGGTGAGTTGAATAAATGTTATTTTAGGTTTACAAAATTCATTAAAACATTTTAATATGTCATTAAATATAAATAAGGTAAAGAGAATATTATGGTTGATGCATTATCTCGATAGTTTTTTATTCTCATTTTTTTAATTTGAGGTTATTAAAGTTTAAGTATATGAAGGAGTTACTTTGGTAATATTTATTAGACTTATAAAGAGGGAGATATGAGAAAATTTATTGGCATAATGGTTAACTAATTCATAGAACTAAATTATATGTATCTATATATTATATATGTGATTTATTTGTGAGTGAGGCAAATGGTGGAGGTTTGATGGGTCACTTTAGTGTTATAAAAACCTTGGATAAGTTAAACGAGCATTTTTATTGGCCTAAAATGAGATGTAATATAGAATGAGTGCACGATAGATTCATCACTGGTGAGAAGGCTAAATCTAGGGTTCTACCGTATAGGTTATATACACCTTTACCTCTACCTACTTAACCATTGGTGGATATTTTTAAGAAAATTGTGATGATTTAGCCTAGGTCATAGAAAGGTAAGGATTCTATAAATGTGGCTGTTGATATGTTCTCTAATATAAGGCATTTTACTCCTTTTGATAAAAACAACGGTGCAGCCAATATTCCTAATTTACTCTTTAAAGAAGTAGTATTATTACATAAAGTTCCAAGGAGTATAGTGGGTAACTGGGATGTTATTTTCATTTTGCTATTTTTGGAGACTTTGTAGGATAATTTATACATAAAGATACTATTTTCTATTAGTAGTCATCATCAAATTAATGTTCAATCTAAACTAGTTAATATGACTTTAATTACTTTACTTTATGCTATCATTTAAAGAAACTTAAAGAATTATCAAGATTAGTTATTTATTTATTGTAGTTTGTATATAATAATAATGTACATTGATATTCATTTATTTATTGTAGTTTGTATATAATAATAATGTACATTCATCTACTAATTGCTTACCATTCAAAGTTGTTTATGTTTTTAATATGTTAATTCCTTTGGATTTATTACCTTTACCTATTAACTAAAGAGCTAGTTTGGATGGAGCAAATTAAGAAGGCTGAGATGGTGAGATAACTTTATGAATGTGTAAAGAAACAGATTAAAAAGGAATAATGAACATTATGTAATCAAAGCTATCAAAGGTAGAAGATAAGTTATTTTTTAACATATTCATTAGGTTTGAGTGCATATGAGGAAGGAACCATTCCCATTGCATTTAAAGAAGGAACAATTCTTAGTCAAAGATAGTCAAAGTTGCAACTAAAAGGGGTTAGTTCATTCTAAGTCATTTATAGGATTAATGATAACACCTAAAAACTAGAGCTTATAGGTGAGTATAAATAAATCCTACTTTTAATGTTGCTATCTTTCTCTTTTTGATGTAAGTGATGATTTAAGGTGGAATCCTTTTTAAGAGAAAAGGAATAACGCAAATATGACTAGCCAATTTTTAAGGATCCATTAAGAATGCTCAATGAATTGATTGCAAAAGATACGAGTACAGGGTTAAAGAGGCATTGAATGTATTAATTGATGATATATATCATGAACAAACTTCAAAAAGCATTTCAATAACTAATTTGATAGGTTATGGATCTACAGGAAGATTAACCATTGATTAACTTGATTTAAGCGAAGTTCAAAAAAGACTAAGACTTAAAACCTAGTCTTTAACATTACTACGTACCAGCTCTTATAGCCTTCAAGAAAATTTAAATGTGAGATATAGTTTAAGCCACAAGCATGATCCAAATTATTCCCAACATCATATTTACACGAGGATCCACAATCTTAACAACTAATATGTCCCAATTATGTTCAAATTCATAAAATTTTTAAGTGTAGATACTACCAATAGATTTTAGGAATACATGTTAGAAGCCAAAACAATTATTCTAAATAGTAAGGACATGTTAAAAACATGTTGTTCGATATCTATATTATGTTCTTACGTATAGAATTTCAGGGAGATTTGGAAAGTAAGACAAGGTAACACCTTCGGATCTCTTTTACCTACATGTGGTTCCTAGGATACTATATCATTAATTTGGTTATTAGTGATGCATTGATACCCAGAATGCGAGTCCATGTTTATATCCAACTTATTTTATTGACATTTAAAACCCTACTTTTTATTTAACAAGACTGCTAAGGGAGCTTGTAAAATTAATGTAGTTAATTCCATTTTCCAAACTTTTACCACCATGACTCTCTTTTATGTTTAGCTCTTGCTTCCCTACAGCCTTCTTCTTACTCGTCTTCTCACAAATGGCCCAGCGTCTAACCTCTTATTTTTTCCAATGCCAACTTCAACTTTCTCCGCACCACCACAACCCTAATCCTTAATTCCCATCACTCTAGTAGCAAGAGAAATCTTTAGAGAAGAAACAACAGAACTTGCTCTTTATGCCCCGGCACTGCAATGTGGATACTACTACTCCCTTCCATCAAGCCTACAAGTGTGTCAATTTCCTGCAATCCTAGATTTTGGTATAAGCCAGTAATGGCCTTGTCTGGTACTAGTCAGTATAAAAAATATTGTCAATATCAATCTTAGAATAAAAATTGAAAAATTAGAGGAACAAATTGAAAAAAGAACAAAATTTATCCTAACGTTAAATCACCTTATAAGCTCGTCGTCCTCCCTTTCCCTCTCCCTCTCCCAACTAGTTGGGATGGATGTTGGCACAGGGAAGCCAGAATAGAATAACTCCAAGCGCAATAGAAAAATACTCTTATTAATTGCTTAAGAGAGGCACTTAACCACTTATTTGTTCCATATAGACATCATTTGTAAAAAAGTTACGTAAAAACTAACATTCTTTTATAGAAAAATGTTGGAGTGCAACTCCTTTTTTTATTTTACAATAATGCAGAAGTTGAACAAAACCTCATCTCTCTTTTGTATTTATGCCTAAAATTAAAAGTAAAACTTATTGTGTACTAATTATTTTGAATTTTATTTATTATTATTATATTATAAAATATTTACATTAAATTTATGCTGTAGATTGTATTGGATATAAGGAAAAATGAAGAATTGATGTGGAATTGGTCTACTTATTATTAAAAGATTTTATAGATTTATTTTTTAAAAACAATTAAAGTTGCGATAATTTAAAAGCCTTCACATTTATCAAGAATTTGAATTTTAAGTACATATGCATTGAGTTTCAATAATTTAATTGGTTTGGTTATTCAACCCATGAATTTAAAAATCAAATGAATTGTTTTTTTTTTACATTTTTAAGTTTAATATGATAGGTCACCAACCACAAATTTGATAGTTAATTTCTTATACAAATATTTATTTATAAAGACCTTCATTAACATTTTTCATACTAATAGTCAATTTCATAAAGGAACTTCATTACTATATGAAAAAGAGGATTGGTACCCTTCTTTGCAAATCTCCACCTTTGTTAATCATTCAATTTTAAGAAAGTGCTAGAGACGGTAAAACTGGACAAACATCTTAATAACCTTGAAGAGTTGTAGAATTATTTTTTCACTTTATTATCATATGATCAGGATTATTTCAAAGAGAAGTTTAGAAGAATAATTGAGTAGTTGGTCTTTTTTTCTTGAGTTGTATACAAAAAGACTAATCATATTCTATCGATACTAGTCGAGACTTTCTTAAAGGTAGATTGATATAGGGAGAGTGGGAAAGGCAAGTTGAAATGTTGTTTGCATCTATTATATGCATCAATTTTAAGTCATATGATTTACAAATATATAATCTTTGATGCTTGTTCGATCTATTCTTGGTTTATAATCATATCATTGATTCCCGGTTTATAATTGAAGCTGCTGACTTGAAGGTCAAATAGTTGAGCTAGGCATTGATGTCTCCATTAGCATTTTGCAAGATTTTCTATCATATTAGCTTCATGAATTTTGTTCCTTTTAACTATTTGTATATGATCAATCTTCTTACAATTAATTTTTGAATTTTTTTATCCAAGTATGATGTCACAAGCAAAAAATTGTTTTTGGTATGAAGTTATTAATTTAATTTAACATATGTCTTTTATTTTATAGATAAATGGATGGAAGTTTAAGTACTCAGGATAATTCAGTCTCTTTTAGGAAGATTCAATAATCCAACTTGGGCTTATGCTAGATTTGTTCTTGGAATAAAGAATCATACAATTTTTTTATATTGTAACAGACATTTGAAAGGTGAGGGAATAACCAGATTAAAGAAACATTTAGTTAGGATAAAAGGTCATTTGAAGTCTTGTAAGAAAGTTAGCCATTAGATTAAAAAGAAGATAAAAACTTTGCTTGAAGAGTATCAGAGTGAGAAAGATAGAAGGCAAAAAACGAATTGCGAAATTGGTAGTAGAAGTTCTTTTTTGGTGGTCAAGATGATATTGACAACGTTGAAGGTATTATTCCTGCCCAACAAGAAGTGTTGCACCTAATATGAGGAAGAGAAAAAAGGCAAGTATCTAACTTTTCTACTCTACCAATAACTTTTGGAGCTTAATCTTCAATTTATAGTGCCTTACATGCTAAAACAGGAGCTCATAGTATGGACATGGCAATATGATACAAATGTATCATTTAATATTGCTTAATCTTATTATTACCAACCACCGGTGATGTTATTGCCTCTTATTGTCTAAGACATAAAGGTCATTCAATTTATGACTATAGAGATAATCTCCTTATTTGAAATAAAAAGTTATTTGAATGAAAGATAAATGATTTGGGTAAATTGTTGGTGTTCAATCATATATAATGGTTGGAAAAATATAAGAAATGAATGTATTATCGATTTTTTTAGTTTAATCTACTAATGGGATGATGTTTCTTAAGTCCATTGATGCATATAACCTTGTAAGAAATGTTGATACTTTGTTTGAGATATTTGATAAATTTATTAGTGAAGTGTGAATGAAGTTAGGCATAAAAACATTATATAGTTTATCGCTAATAATGATTATGCTTATAAAGCAGCTGCAAAAAGGATGCAAATAAGGTATAGTACCTTTTATTAAACACCTTATATTGCACATTTTATTGAACTGGTATTGAAAAAAATATAAGATATGCTAGATATTTTCTTATCATTAATAAAACTATGTAGAAAGGAAGAAAAGTGACTTAGCTCATTTATAATCATGCATGGTTTCTGAATTTGATGAGAAAGGGTTTTATTAATGGTACAAAATTGTATCATGCTGCCATTACAAGATTTATGATTAATTTATAATCACTTTAATATTTTGTTTTAATAAAAAAGGAACTAGGATAAATGTTTACAGGTGATAAGTGGGTTGCTTCGCAATATGTAAGGCTTAATGCTAGAATGAAGGTTTCCATAATTATAATTAAAGATAATGAATTTTGGTCTCAATGTTAGTTTTTCTTCCAAATTTGTGAGCCTTTAGTGAAAGTTCTTTACCTGGATGATAGTAATAAGGAAACAACAAGTTATTTTTATAATGTCATAAAGAAGGTGAAAGAAACAATTAAGGTCAACCTAAAAAAAAGGTCTTCCTTATATATACCTTTTCTTACAGTCATTAATGAAAGATGAGAAAGACAACTTTACTTTATGTTATTTGATGCTGGGGCACTTTTGAATCCTAGTGTTTATTTTGGAATAGGTTTTATAAAGAAAGTTGAAGTTATTAGAGGATGCTATTAACTATCACAACAACTATGTAAAATCTTTTTTGCTCACAAATGGAGGCATACAAAGATATCATGTGATTATCTTATGATTCTTATTACAATTCATTAAAGAAACAAAATTAATCCAAGTATATATTTCTTCATTTTTTACTTTTTAAATTAATTATCAGTTTATTTTGTTTATAAAGTTACTGTTGTTGTCTTACAATTACTTAGTGGGACAAACTCAAAAGTGGTGTTACCTTTGCAATTAGAATTTTGAGTTGGTGTATGAGTGCCACTGGGTGTGAAATAAATTGGAACACATTTGAATTCATTTATTCCAAAACAAAGAAATAGATTGGAACAAAAGATTGAACAACTTGTTGTTTGTTTGATATAACTTAAAATTTTAAGAAAGTTATGTTATTGTCATTATTAAGTTGAATATCATTTCTTTTAATTTCTTAATAATTATTTTCATTTATTTACTAGAATTCTTAATAAAAATAGTTCTAGATTCAATTTGCCTTGACCATGTTGATCTTTTAATGAATTGAGTTTATAAGGAACCAGGTTTCATAAATGAGAGTGATTTGGAAGATAATCATGGATAAGAAAGTAATGACATACTATTTAGTGCAATGAATTTGTATGATAGTGATGTTTAGACCTTTCTCACTAATGAATATTTTGTACTGAATGAAAATTAGGGCTAGTGCAATTTTAGGTGGATATGTCATTAAATGAAGTTTTAGGTTTTTAACTTTTTTTTTTCATTTCTTTTGATCTCGTTTGTACGTAGTTGTATATGATATAGTATATATATGTAATATAAGTATAAACCTCTTAAGTATACGTGTTTTTGTTTCAGGTTTCATAAATTGTTTTGTATTATTCTTGATGTTATATTTCTATGATAATTAAATATTTTTTTTCTTATATTGATTGTAGTTATTGCTTCGAAATATAAGAAAAGTGATATTATTTGAAATAAGGAGATAATTGATAATTTAAATTTATATTATTATAATCGTTTGAGACAAGGTTGATGTAAAATTAAAAATTATATAAGACAATATATCGAGGGACTATTTTGAAATTTTATAAAATTTATAGAATATTTATAATTTTAAAAATTATCTATAACGATGTCTGGTATTAACTAATACTGATACTATACTATACTATAACTAAATTTAGTACCGAATCCAGTATAATATTTATAAAATTAGTTCATTATGGTCTTTTCTTTGTTAGTCATTATTTTCAAATATTACATTTGAACCAATATTCACATAAAAGGGCAATTGCATAAGTGTGGTTGAATTTGAATATCATTTCAATTTTTGACATAATTCAATTGTTATTTAACCACTTACCAAATGAAAAACAATAATTGGACATTGGAAATTGATATGGAATTAGAATTGAAATCTCATTTTGAAATCTTATAATTATTGCAAAAATATTTCTTTTAATTTTTTCTAATGTATAAAAATATAACAAAAATATGATAAGTCAATTATGTAATAAAAAATGGATAGGTGAAAAAAGGCATTGTTTTTACTGCTTTTTAGTTTTATGTTTTTATTTTCAAATTTAGTAAAAAAAAGTTTGTTTGAGTTTTGAGTTTTGATTTTTATTTTTGGTTTTGTTTTATTTTGAAATTGAATAGTGACATGAAATTAGAATTGAAATCTTGTTTTTAAATCTTATATTTATTGAAAATTATATTTATTTAAAATGACAATTTCTCAATTATAAAAAATATGATAAGTCAATTATATAATAAAAATGGATGGGTGAAAAAAAGATAGACATTGTTTTTATTTTTTGTTTTTAGTTTTATGCTTTTGTTTTTAAATTTAGTGAAAAAAATTTGTTTGTTTGAGTCTTCCATTTCAATTTTTGGGTTTTTATTTTTTTAAGTTGAATAAAGTATTTTATATTTGATTTTATTTTTAATTTCTTACTTTTTTTATAACTTATGAAAATCACATAATTTTTTTTGTTTTATTTTTTCATTTTTATAATATAATTTACTACTAACTAAATATATATTGTTTAATTATTAGTCATTAATAAAAAGTATGAATAATTTAATTTAGTTTGATTATTTTAATTTATAATTTATAAATTATTTATTTTAGTAAAATATACTAATTTTCTGATAATTTATCACTAAATATTATGTAAAATATTAAAATAAAATTAATTATCTTTAAATTTTAATAAATACATAGTAATTGTTGTGAGGAGAGTTGGCTTGATTCTCCAGTCAAATGTTTTATGCATCTACGTGTCCCCCGTATCCTCTCTATCCACTACACTCCAGCCACGTCATCTGATAAACACCAATTTAGTCCAAATCTTTTACTGCCAAACGACAAACCACCCTTCAGATTCTTTTGTAGTGACGAAAATGCCCATGAATTTACGAAATTTTAGCGTATTCAGCCCGGACCCCTTTCTTCTCCATCTCTATTATAAGAAGTAAGAACCCGCTCTTCCACCATCTAAATCCATCCCCATTTCTCTCTGGTTCAGACGTCTCTAGAACTCTTAGTTTTTATCCATTCAAAGCTCTTATTTGGTTTTGGAGAATTATCCAGTGCGGTTAGAACCGATTCAGGCTTATTCTAGAACTGGCTAACTCAGAGGAAAGCAGCGAGTCGTCTTGGTCTAAGAACCAAAAGGTGGTTCTTGCCCTCTACGATGCCCCAAATTCACGTGACGTAGATACGGTGAAGAAGATTGTAGCAACCGACCTAGAGTGGTGGTTTCATGGTCCGCCGTCACATCAGTTTTTGATGCGCCTTCTTACTGGAGTTGAAGAAGAATCAAACTCCTTTTTCAAGTTCGTGCCTTCTGATATCACTTGCTTTGGGTCCCTCGTAATCGCCGAAGGCTGCGATAAGGTCCGTTCCATCTCCTGGATCCACGTTTGGACTGTCACCGATGGGGTAATTACTCAGGTAAGAGAGTACTTCAACACTTCTCTTACCGTTACCCACCTTGGAAAAGAAGCTCAGCCGTCAAAATCTAAGTCGCCTTCGTCAAGAGCTGAGATCACTCCTTTGCATTGCCCTTCTGTTTGGGAGAGGAGCTTTTCCAATCTGGACGGAAAGTCTTTACCCGGTTTGGTCCTGGCAATTTAACAAAAGAACCCAATTTGGTTGTCTGTTGGTATAATAGCTGGTATTGTTATATAATAAAAAGATGCACGTGTGTTGGTGTGTGTGTTATTAGAGATGTAAGGTCTGGTCGTGTTTGCTGGTCTTGTTTTTCACATTTGGGAACATTTTGTTTGGTGTGTGCGCCATATGTATTTCTCGTGTCGAGTATTGGTCAGGCAATTGCTGGAACCAAATATGGTGAGAAGCAATTGGTCCCGTTGTATGGAGTCGTCGTGTGATGTTTGTTTTTTATGTTTAACAATCGGGATATACTGTGAATATGATTTTTCTACGACTACGACGACGATCGGGTCGAAACATCTGGGATGTGATACCATAAAAAATTCGTTTAAGTAAATGATGCAAGGACAATAAAACTTCAGTAGAGAAAAGAGGTAATAATAAAACTTATTAAATTATACTGTTTTGAAAGCAAATTTTGGTATAATTCAGTGCAATTGATGAAGTCGCCTAATTTTTAAGATAATTACAATTGGTTTTCGAATCGTGCACTTGAATACTGTCGTCTAAAGACAAATTTATCAAAAGTCCCTACATTTGAAAAAGAACGACCGGTAAAATTAATATACAGAACTAAAACAAATGTTAGCGAAGAAAGAAGAATTTGTGAGTGGGGTGTAAATTGTGGAGACAAATTTGAAGAGCATATCGTATCGTACGTCCAAAGTGAAAATAATTAAGAAGAAATAAAAAAGTGTAAAACCTAGTAAAAGAGTAACTCTTCAATGAAAGATAAATAAATGTGGCTCAAAATATAGAAAAGCCCTTAGCTCAGGGTGGGCGGCCGTCTAAAAGTTGACCAAGTCTAGTTTCTTACCAAAATATCAAGTGATAGGCCATTAAAGTTGTGGCAAAGACTTCTCCCAATATAAAGACTATAAAATTGGTTTAGGGTAAAAATTATTTTGGTCAAACAAATAAGAAGGGGGCTTAAAATAAAATGACCATTATTTCAACAAATTCCCACTAAATGGCTCGGTAATTTTGAATTTTATAGGCAAAAGAAGAGATAAATTTAAGCATTAATATCTTTCACTTGAATAGATGCATGGTGATGTGAGGTAACAACTTAGTTAATAAAGTGAATTACTCTTGAACTTTATAAACTTAGGATGAAACCATTATAACACATATTATCAAAGTTATGAATACCGTACCGGGCTCGGTACTAGATTGAGCCCTGTAACGAAACTGTACCCGTATCGGATACCGTTTTAAGAAATTTTTTAAATTTATGAAATAGTCCCTAAAATTTTTAAAAATTACAAAATAGTCTATATTAGTATATTATACAGTTGTAATGCACACTTTACTAGTTTACTGTTTACATCAACTATGCTTTCAAAAATCTTAATAAATAATAATGACAATTAATATGAAATAACAATAATTTTTTAATATTTCACATATAAATAATAACCACAATTA
>JANVCL010000212.1:18519537-18533676 GCA_026546855.1 Erythroxylum incrassatum | reverse complement strand
GATGCTTTGTATTTATAATGAGCCCAATTTGGTTATGGCTTTTTGTTCATTAAATGACTTTTGTAAATTATTGTTGACTGATTGTAATAACTGAAAATGTTTATTTCTGATCATAGGCTCAGATTGTTACTGTCTATTCCGCGCACATGAGTGTATAAAAAAATATTGATACTGAGTTTCGACTAACTGATGTAGCACGCCAC
Organism: Erythroxylum incrassatum; assembly: GCA_026546855.1. Lineage (NCBI taxonomy): Eukaryota > Viridiplantae > Streptophyta > Magnoliopsida > Malpighiales > Erythroxylaceae > Erythroxylum > Erythroxylum incrassatum. The sequence continues at coordinate 18,533,473 of JANVCL010000212.1, read as the reverse complement.
CCTCGCAGGGTACAAACTCGGATATCACCAACGATGTCAGGTTCGGGTCACGCGGGAGTGGGGCGTTACAGTGTCTCATGAAGATTTCATATGCATCTTGTTAAATATGTTTGATTGAGTGAAATGCAAAATTGTTTACGCTTAAGTGAAGTGTAAAATGCAAAGTTGTGAAATAATTGTGATATGAATTGAGGTATTGCATGAATTGAGTGAACCATTAATGATAGTTACCTCATTGAGTTTGCAAACTCACCAAAATTGCAACATTGATTTTTCAGGACCGAGAGACGACGCTAGCTACTGAAAGGCTCTACTGTCATGTAGATTGTGTGTTTGGCAAGTGAAGTCATGGCTTAAAGGTCGGTCAGCTGGGACTTTTGGATGGCTTAGATAGATTTGATACATTTCCTCTTTCATGTGGTACTTTTGTACTAGGTTTTATGGATGTACATGTAGTAAAGGTTGGAATGACACAATGTAGACTTTCGATTATGAGGAATGAAATGAGGAAAAGTTGGCTTTAAAAAAAATATTGTGATTTTCTTAGGATTCTTTATAAGTAAATTTTGATATGATGCCATGTGAAGTGATTGTATTGCTCGATCATAGCGCGCCCTTATTGTAGGTTATGTACCGAAATAACCTCTAGGCATCTCGGTATGTACCCTGCAGTAAGGGGGTGCTACACTATCAGTAATGTGTCTACCTGGAACGAAGCTAGTTTGAGCAAGCCCAATCACTTGAGGCATGATCATCTTGATTTTATGAGTAATGGTCTTAGTGATTAATTTATACATTACTATGCATAAAGCAATTGGCCTAAACTAATCAAGTTGTTTGGGAACCTCCACTTTAGGAATAAGACATAACTAGGTCTTATTAATATTAAAATCAATATCTCCTCCGGCAAAAATATTTTTGACTTCATTGAACACATCCTGCCTACAATATTCCATTGGGACTGATAAAAACCCGCTTGATACCCATCAATACCTGGTGCTTTCCAAGGCTTCATATCGAAAAGAGCTTTTCTAATATCCTCATCACCAATAAGTTTGTTAAGGAATTCCACGGTATTATGATCGCAAATAGGGAAACTCCCTCCGATAGGTTAAGATGGCTGGAATTCTGCATCATCTCTGTACAACCTACTCAAGAACTGCAAAGCAATGTTCTGAAGAGCTTCCTGGTCACTCACCCAGCCTTATCCTTAAGAAGTTCAATCTGATTCCGCTTCCTCCTTTTAACAGTTTTCAGGTGAAAGAAGGTAGTGTTGCGATCTCCCCATTTAATCCAGTCGCTACGAGACTTTTGCATCCAAAGGAGCTCCTCCCTATGAAGACTGATATCCAGGTCAGCTTTGAACTGATTATAAGTATTCATCATATTAGTCGATGGGCGTGTAACCAGCGAACATTCCACATTAGCAATCCTAGATAACAACTGGTTCTTAATTTTGAAAATATTCCCAAACACTTCAGAATTCCAGACCTTCAGATTAGCAGTCAATTTTGAGAGAGAAGCAGATAGCTGAGAATGGGACTCCCAACTATTCTTCACAAATTCACTAAAATCAACATGAGTTAACCAAGCCGCAATAAACCGAAAAGGTCTGTTGGCCAAAGAAGGAGAAAAACTACAAGTCTGCAAAAGTAAGGGACAATAATCAGAATGAATACAAGGGAGGTGGGTCACAATAGCTTCCAGAAATGCCAACCTCCAGTGAGCGTTACAAATATCTCTGTCCAATCTTTCCCAAATAAAACCTCTTTGCTAAGTGTAATCCGAACCCTTGTACCCCAAATCAATCATATTAATGTCTTGAAACCAATTAGAGAACTGTCGGCATGCCCCGGTTCGATTAGGAGACCCCCCTTTCTTCTTATGAGAATAAAGAATGGTGTTGAAATCACCAATCAGAACCCAGGGGAAGGAAATAGCAATATTGGGATGAAGAAGAGGCTCCCATAACTAAGCACGACAAGATGGAGTAGGATGCCCATAAATAGCAGACAAAAAAATTGAAACTTATTATTCTGAAAGACCGAGATGAGAACAAATTGTTGATTATTGATCACCATCTCAATATCATAAAAATCATCCCAAAGAATCCAGATACCCCCAAAAAAGCCTATTGCTTCAACCAGATGAGAAAAAGGGAGACCAATTCTACTAATACATCTATCAACTTTAAGTCACTAATTCTCAACCCATGAATAATAACAACATGAAGATTATGTTTCCTGATGAAACACTTCAGAGTTCTCACAAATTGGGGCTTAACCACCCCTTGACAATTCCAAGAGAAAATAGTCATTAAAAGGAAGAAGAGAAGGCATGAAGGATACATCATTAATCCCGCAAATAAAGATCAACATCATCATTCTCACAAGGCATAAATTCCTCAATATCCTTGTCTAGAGACAAGTTGTTGTTGGCTTGAGGTCCAGTATTTGCTTCCAAAATGGGAACCACAATTATGGAATCATCTGGTGGCCTTCCTAGGAGCTGTTCACCCAAATTATCATCACCAAGGGCAACGCCCAACCCGGTAGGCATAGAAATAGTTTCCTTGGTAATGCCAGTCCTAGATCCCAGAACTTTAGATGATGTTGAGGCAGTCGTTCTCATAACAGAATGATGTTTCTTGTTCAAAGTAAAAGGAGGTTAACAATGTCTTTGTCCAAGGCATGCATATTTTTGAAATCAAAGAAATCTCCTAAAGTGGGCTTAGTAACTCTCTCTTTAGTGGATGGTCCGACATTTTCTTTGTGAGAAGAGTAAGATGGGTCCCCATTACTTCCATGCTTACGGCCAAAACTTCTTCCTCTATTCGATGAACACCTTTGCCCACGTGCAAGAATAAAATTCCCTTCTTATAAAGAATCCTGCACCAGATCAGTGTGTCTAGGAATACCCTTACTAGATTCCTCATTACCTCCTAGAATCTCGACATCCTTTTTAGCTAAAACTGAATATCTGGATCCCTGATTCTCATCGTGATCCTTAAACCCATGATTTTCGCCCTGAATACTTGATTTCTTCTTCCGCTTCTCAACCACCATCCATGGACCAAAATCATCTTTCCCTGCCTTTGAGTTAGTCACCTGAGAATTATTCTCATTATCTGACAATTCCTTAAAGGGGCAATGAGTATCGAAATGACCATATCGACCACAAGAGAAACAAACTTCAGGAAGATTTTCATATTCAACTAATTGAGATTAACCATTAATCTCAAAATTCGATACAAGAGGTTCCATAAGATCAACAAAGACTGCCACCCTTGCAAACCTAGCTCTTTCAAAATCACGTGTATTGAAGTCAATTTTAAGAACAGGACCCACCACTGTCGAAATGGCTTTTATCACATCTTCAGGATAATACTGCAAAGGGAGTTCTAGAAGACAAATCCAGACTATCGTCTTGCCTATATAAGGGTTCTTCACTCTAAAATTAGGAGTCCAAGGCTAGAAAAGTAGATACTACCCATAATAACCCAGGGGCCTCCTAACATAGCATGATTGTAATCTGTCTCGTTATTAAACTGGATCAGGAAAAAAAATCCTACCAATATCAAGAATTTTAGCCTCACATAAGTTCCAAATGGAACCAAGCCTATAACATAGCACCTTGTAGCCAATGTCCCTCCCAAGAAGATGAACAATCACATCATTGTCCAGATTTCTATTATTCTTATTTGTGAGAGCTATGGAGAGAGTAGCTTTAGGAATAGTACCTGTTTTATCAATCAGAACATCACCCTCCCCCACCGTAATCTTCTTGGCTACCATAACATCTTCCAGGGTCGACTCTAACATAGCACCAGCCAGCAAACAATCCCTGTATCTATGCGAGGCAACACCTAGGTCTCGTTGTTTAACCTTCTTAGTTGCTCTATCTTCTTCCATAACCTGCAAATTAGGGTTCCCTAAAGGACTTGCCATCTTCAGATCAACTTCAATTAGGGGTTCTTTGGTTTAGAACTCTTTTTTCTTTTTTTTTAATAGAACTTTGCATTACGTAATAAAAGAATAAAACAAAAACCTTAACAAAGAGGGTAAGGAAATCTGGAAGAGGAGAAACCTCTGCTGGCGACTCAAGCATCCACCGTCTTCCCGCCAATTTCTTCTTCTATTGCACCTCCCGATGGTTGATTACACACGCATCCTCCAGGAGACCCACCTCCAGATTAGACGTCCTCTAGAAAATCCACCTCCAAACTTAAAAACAATTGTCATCCTCCAGATCTGAAGATCCAGCCAGAGGCGTAAACAGAATCTTAACGTGGGGACCAACTTCTCAACGAGGATTTACCGGAGAGTCTGAAAGTGAAAGCATATAAGTGCCACGACGTTCAGATCCAAACACCGTTCTCCATGTTTAGGCGTTCCACTGATTCCACAAATCTCCTATCTCTAACAGTATGTATAGAATTTGTCAAGAGAACTTTACAATTATTGTAGAGAGAACTAAGCAAAAAGTGCTTTCTCCTTTGAAACCTAATCTTATTTATAATTTTAGACCTTTTAGTAATTTAATTGAAATGAAATTTTAAATTTAATTAAAATTATAATTAATTATAAATAAATAATAAATGGACTCAAATAAGATCTAATATTCCATATTAGTCTTTATTTATTAAATATTTTATATTTAATCTTAAAGTTTATCAAGTTTTACAATCAAATCCAACTTGATTAAACATCTTTTTTCTTTTCAATTCTTTGCATGTGGCTCATTTCGTTCCCAAATATGTTGGCAATGGATATAAATTATAATCTTAAATTATATTTAGAATTAGATAAATTCAATTGTTTTAATTCATCTTTATTCATTTAATTAAATAATTTGTATTGATAAATCAAGATTAACGTATAGCAACGCATCATGACCACTCAAATATATAGGCGTATCAAAGTAATTTTGACTAACTTTTTTGTGCATGATTTTTTTGCATAATTCAAACATTTTATTAGATAATGTTCTACTTAGATATAGAGTATGAAATAATATTTATTCTATTTGAGCTCAATCTTATTAGTTCTTCACCATCAGTAATTGATTTAATTAGTGATATTTGAAAACTATTTTCAAAGCGTCATTCAACCTTGACCAAGAAATTCCCAAATCAATACTAATCAAGACCAATAAAACATTCTCCCTAATCACTTTAGAGTAATAAACCTAATTAATCACTCAATTACCTCCATATAGTTTGTGCTATATCCAATGGCTAGCAATTAAGCTATCCTTGACTAGAATAAGCTATAAGTAGTATCAAAATATAGTAATCTCTTTATAAGATACTTTGAATATCTTAAGTCATAGGATCATGTACACAATCATCATAATAAGAATTTTCATAAACATACAAGTAAGGTTCCAAATAGAATTCTCATATGGGTTTACCTTAATGAACTTGTTTTCTAACAAGCATCTATGTGTTTGTTTAAGTATCTATATACTTTAATATATGAGACTGACTACTTTATTTATAAGGAAAAACAAAATACGTGCTAGCCTTCTTACATTCTATTAAATTCTTATCTTAATAAAACAGTGACTAAAATAATTTAGGGATAATATATAAATGTAATACACATCTCATTATTATGTTCTTATCATAATTTTATTTGCAATGTATACTTATCATGTGGGCTTTATCATATACATATGAATATGTATAAGATAAAGAATAACTTTAAATAATTATCTCACTAAGTACAATCAACTGATTGGTTGTAAGCATAAACTAACAATTTCTCACTTGTACAAAGCTAATTGTTTAAGTATTTTTATACCATTTATTCATATGATAATCATCCTACTGTTGGGACAGTGGTTTAGTGAGAGAATTTCACAGGGTTCTCTAGAGTGAACATTTGTTTAAATCTTACAAAATTTTCACAATTACCATTATAATTAAGAAAAACTTCCTAAATGCATACTTGAATTTTTATTGAGACTTTAGTTGCCTTTTCATGCTCAATGACTCTTAATGTTCTATAGTACATTCGTTTTTTAAACAATAAAAGAAACTATACCAAGTTCATTAAAGAACTGATTAATCTAAATAATCATTTCAACTAAATAAAATATGTATTTTACTTTGATTTTTTTATGCAATTTTGTTTGGATTTACTATTAATACTGTATTGGAAACTTTTCAATCTCAAAGTAATTTTATTCTTAATAATAATAAATAGCTACTTCTAGAGTTAATATCCATATAACTTTAAACATAAATATCAAATTATACATAGAATAATATCTTTAATACTTCACAAGTATTAGATGTCTCAAATACTAAACATCTATAGTATATTATCCATCTTTTTAGACTAAGTAAACAAATTCTTTATGTATATTTATAGATTTAATACCCAGAATTAAGTTGTTATCTTTTAATATCCAATAAAATTTGTTCTTGGACAATCATAGGTTCAATAATTTTATTTATGAATTATTGTTCATTTTTAACAATATGTGTCTACGTGCTCCTAATATAAAGAGTACAACTGTACTCCCACTAACCTTCTTATAGACATGATAAAGTTAAAATCACCTCCAGAAACAAACTCTTTGGAGTCATTATAAAAGTAAATCTTTCAACATCTTATAGACATCAACTATACATCAAATGTATCAGCAAAGACACTAATTCAATACTATCATCATACTTTTATGAATTATTGTTACATCCAAGACATCACATATATAATAGTTAATAATTCAATACTATCATCATACTTTTCCAAATATTTATTTAGTTATTTCAACTTAACAAGCTTCATATAATTCATAATGAAAATGATACATATATCCTTATATGTAACTTTAAGATTTCCATTATGCTAATTTAACCAATATACCAAAAAAGGATAATCTCGATTACCTAACTTAGTATTCTTGCCATTTATGTTAAGTATAAGTAGTATTCTTGCCATTTATGTTAAGTCTCCCTTGATCTAACATATACAAATCGTTTGTATATAAATGAATCAACTACTTTTACTCAATAATTTATTTCTTATCATACCATGAACGTTTTAATAATGTTGAATCCAAATTTAGTATCATATACTCAAAACATGAATTAGAAATATTTATGATTTCCATCATATCGTGTATTAGAAAGAAAAAGTCATGTAATCATTTTTCCTTTCTGACGACATCTATTATCATATCTAAGTCAATGCCTCACAATTATAGTCCATGCTTATACTTTTAATATGCTAACTTGAGTAAGATGTTACACAATTTTATCAAGGTAATATACCTTTTAACTCTACTCTATATAACATCTTGCATCGTGCTATTATGTTATTGACATACATCATACATATTGTTCTCAAAGTTTATGAGATATTAGTTAACTCAAATCGTCATTACATTTTGTCATCTATATGATTTTGATATATCTCTAAAACTTTAACACCAAATCGTTAACATGTATTAATAACAATATTACATAATGGACTTTTTTTCTTGTAGAACTCTTCCCAAATCTAATATATGTCCAAAAATTTTGGTTCACTAACTCTTACTATCAACTATACTAACCAAATGTAATTTCTACTTAGAATATAATATAAATGTAAGAAAAGTAAGTGATAGAATTAGATGCTATAATAATCTAATAAGATTAGGATTGTAATCATGTATTTGATTACTCCCACTATTTTATTCAAAATAATAGTCATTACTACTATTTGGAAAGATTAATTTAATATCTTTAATGTACTATGATACCATTCAATTTAGCTGATATTGAGTTTGCTCAACAAACTAGCTAAACTTAAATTAGACAAATAACTTTACAAATCTCATCTTAGGTGATTCCTAAATCCATTATATGACAACTCTTTTCAAAATATATCTTATATATTATTTCTAACCCTATCTTTAAATTTATGTGATAATAAGTTTGCTTATCTAAGTCATATAAATTTAGTTAAGTAAGACATATTGTTATAAGATTAAATATATTCAAGTTGAAGCAACCTTGAGTTTACTCAATCAGTCTAACAATAAACAAAACTCTGGTTTATTCTTATAATAATGGAAGGCAATAATCATATTCAAAATATGTACTTAATAATTTAATAAGAGATTTAATGTTATGTCTCATTAAAACATTATATCATATATATATATATAACATTCAATCAAAATATACATTAACATACCAAACATATATTAATATCTTGCAATTTCCCGTGACAATATAATCAAATTATATGCATAAAATATCAAACTTTGTTTGATTCTAGTTATTGATATTTATAATCTAAAATAATATTTCCAACTCTTTGAATATTTAAATTAGATTAAACACATTGATTCCTACTTAAATTAAATTCATATTCCAAATAAATTTTTAATTTTATTTGAAATAATTTTTAAATTCAATTTGAAACTGCTTTTAGTTATCTGGACTCCTTTAAATGAAAATAATTTTCAACAAATTACTCTTCTTACTTATTATAATTTTAAAAAAGTCTTTTTCAAAAATTCAAGAAGTAAGAAATTTTAATTTGATTAGAAGCTATTTACAATATAATTAAAAGTAATTTTTCCTTAATTAGAAAATATTTTCTAGTATTAAAAAGAAACTACTTTCAAAATTGAATAAAAACTTTTAAATTTAATTATGAAAGTACTCTAAATTATTTATTTAGAGATTAAGATTTTAATTAAAAAAATTTCCTTAATAAATTGGAAAAAATTTTAAAATAGTAAAGAAAACTCAATTTTCTCAATTATAAATTAAAACACCTTTCAAATTTAATAAAAAAAATACTTTTCACAATAAATCAAAAAATTATTATTCATAAATAAAGAAACAATTTCTAAATAAACATAATAGTAATTCTCTAAATTTAATCAAATTGAAATAAATAAATTTAATTAAGAATCAACGTTGTTAATTATTTAAAAATATTTTCTTAATTTTAAGGAATCTTAATTAATTTCAATATAATTAGTTATAATTCTATAAACAAATTTTCTAAATTTTATTTAGGAATCAATTTAATTATTAATATTAATCACATTAAGAAAAATAATTGATTTTATTTTAGAATTTAAAAAAATTTTAAAATTATGTTTAGAACTTGAGTTAATTTAAGAATACATTATTCATTATTTAAAATAATTATATTCACTTTAAGATTACTTTAATCTATAAGTTAAATAATTTATTTCATTTCCAGATTTCGGTCACAATTACACTTGTATATGAAAATTCTTATTCTGGTTTAAGGTCCATTAACCTTAGTTGCTAAGCTAATCATATTTCATGTAAATAATACTTTATTCTTAGCATAGAATAGCCTAATCCTTTATCCAAACACCACTTATCATTGACATGTTTTCTAAATATCCTTCTTTTACTTTAGAAAAACCTTAGAATCCTACTTGCAATCCTAGTCACCTCCACAATTTGGAGTCCAGATCTTCTGTCCAATATTATGGTGTCTTATTGTGTCCAATAAATCTCAGCCATTTATTTATGTGAATCCCACATGGAACCTGCGTAGGGCCCACAAAATAAATGACTGAGATTTCATGAGACAGAATAAGACAGAGTAAAATTGGACTCAATATTGCAATCCTAGTCACCACCACAATTTGTAACTATCAAGAGCGTCGCTAGAAAGCGCATCCGACTGGCTGGTGAACAGTAGGGTGAATCGTGCAATGGTGTTGTAACATGCCACTATCCATCTCAACTGCAATGGCTAACGCTTTCTGGTTCGTATTGCCCACCTAATTCCGTGAAACTAGCTTATGCTCCTTCTCCTTAATTTACACTTAATCCCTTGCTTCATTCTCTCAATCTTTTTTCTCTCGATCCTGCACTGCTTTATACTATTATTTTGCTTTCTCCATTCTAGTTCAAACACTGTGAACAACATGAAACCTTGTGATTATCAGTAAGTTCCAAGTATGATGGTCGAGACACAAATCCCTACTTTCCACGGGCACACAACTCTCAGTTTTTCTCTTAGGAACCTTACATTCTCACAACTCTTCTTTCCCTTTGAAACAATAGGCACAACAATACCTAGAATTTTTCTCCATTAAACTCTAATGAACTTGGTAGTGTTACCCTATGGAAACTAATAACTTCCCAATTTTTAACTCAAATGTTTATGCTTTTATATCTAAATCTCTCCCTTCCAAACAACATCTTCGTCTCTCTATCACCAATGCACATAATTCAGACTTGAACCCTCAACATATTTGAAAATCCAAAGTGTAGGTGCCTCGCAATCCAAGGCTTGAAATGAAGCTGAACTATTTTCCACCTCCTGAAGCTTCTAATAACGAGATTGTCTCTCCACCTTTGGAGCTTTTTAAAGCAGGAGCAAAAAGATGGAAATAAAATATCCTTGGCTTTTTCCTTGACAAAAGAGTAACTTCCCTGTCATAAAATAGTGGGGTATGAGCAATTCGAACCATCATAGTTTGGAAGAGGTGTCTATGAACAATGAGGATGTCTTCATCTTCAAATTTGCTAGTTTTGAAGATGCAAAGAAAATAATTCAAGTTGGATAATGACATGTTTTCAATAAGCCATTACTTCTTCAATTATGGAGGCCTGGATTGAAACCATAAGTGATTAAGAAGGAAAATATACCTATTTGGATTTATATATATAAGGTTCCTTTAGAGTATTGGACTATAAATGGCCTTAGCGACCTTGACAGCTACATTGGTAAACCAATCTCTATCAATCAAGCTACTATTGAGACTAGAAGAGTTAATTATCCAAGAATATGCATATTGGTCACTTCCATGGCTGACTTAACTGAAACAATTCCTTTCATTAGACTGAATGAAGACCTTGGACCTGTTGAGGATCAATTAAAGATCTCTTACTCTTGGAAGCTCCAATCTTCAAAGAAGAAACCTTAGAGACCTATAGGGAGAGTGTTTACTACCGATAACTATCTGGGGCTTATAGGACTCATGGCTCAATCTGATGAGCAACTTAGCTGTAGTCCAAATCACATCGATAGTAAAACTATGGAGAAGGAGATCATAACCAAAGTAGAAGAGAGTAATATGCTTGCTAACATAACTCAAGCTATAGGTGATAAGGGAGATGCTAGTTTTTCTACCTCAACCACTATAAAGAAGATATCTGAGCAATCAACTTCTGAAAACAATACACAGGAAGCTCCAATTGCAAATTATGAGGAATCTATACTAGGAACTCCAATTGCAAATGCTGAGAAACCAGAAAATAATAAACAGGACTTTGAAATTGTTACTAGGAGAAAATTAAACAGGAAAAAGAAGACTCCATCTTTGGAGCCTGCCTCATGAATACCCTACCATGGAATGTGAGAGAAACAAATGCTCCTACAAAAAATCTACTAATTAGAAGTATGATATTTCTGAATAAGGTAATAGTAGCTGGCATTTTGGAAACTCGAATGAAAAAGAATAGTACCAATTTGTTAAGTAACTTTCTAGCTCAGTGGTAATAAATTACAAATCACAATACTAATCCCAATGGCAGAATTATAATTCTATATAACTCTACAACTGTGACTTCTTGCTCCAAAATAGTAACATATTAAAGAAATCACTTGGAGATCTCGGTGAGGTATTCAGCCCAAGCCATCTTCATTTCATTCATATATGCACAAAATAACTGCCACCAAAGAGCTTTTTGTTAAATCAAATTAAAGATATAGTAGCTTCCATTAGCAATCTTAGATCATTACAGGTGATTTTAATACCTTTTTGAGATCTGAAGAAGCAGAAGGTCATGGTCAGTTAGATACCCTTGCTCAGATTTGAGAAGTTGCATTGAAGAGGCACAACTCATTGACATTCCAGCAGGGGGAAACTTCTTTACCTAGAATAACAAACAATCAGAAGTTAATTTTATTAGGAAAAATCTAAATAGAAGTCTTGCAAACACTCAATGAATAATTTAATTCCCTAACTTCTTCTCTGCTTAATTTTTTAGTAATTTATTAGATCATACACCCATCTATACTCAAAATAAAGTTGTTAATCCCAAAAAGCCATTTAGATTCAATGATTTTTTGGTTGAGTTGGCTGGCTTTAAGGATTGCATTTGGAAAGCTCTAAGAGCAAAATTGAGTGCAACAAAGCAGTATATCTACATCAAGAAAATGCTCTCATCAAAACCAAAATGAAAAATCTTTTTAAATACAATATTGGCAACACTCATCACCTGGTAAACATAGATAAGCAGGAGCTTGACAGTATTCAGTAGCAACTTTATAACAATCCTTTTTCCAACCAGTTGCAGGAAACGGAGAAATTGCATTACACAATTATTCCAAAGTTCTCCTATATGATTATTCCCAGATGAAGCAGAGATCTAGAGTGGAGTGGATAAGAAGTGGAGAAAGGAACACTTCATTCTTTTATAACACTGCCATTACCAGAAAAGAAGTAAATAGGATTGTTTCACTTGAATTCAATAACTCTTAGTTGAATCCTCAATTTAAATTGTCAGATAGGGCTTGTAACTACTTCTCTTATCTGATGAATAAGAATTTAGAAGCTCACTCCACTGAATCAGTCATAAGGCAAATCTTATAGGGTTGTCTCTCTCATTAAGAAAATAAATTGCTATCACAGCCTGTTACGATTCAAGAGATCGATGAAACTTTGAAATCTCTTCATCCACACAAAGCTATTATAACTGATGGGTTCAATGTTAATTTTTCCTAAAGTCATGGCCTCTCACTAGGAATTTGGTCTCAAAAGTAGTTTTGGAATTCTTCAACAAAGGCTCCCTTTGGGGGAGATTAATAAAAAAAATTCATTAGTCTTGTCCCCAAGAGTGTTGAACTTAATTACTTCTCTGATTTTCTTCTCATATCTTGTTACAATTCAATTTACAAGCTAATCTCTATGATAATAGCTCACTAGTTGAGAAAACTATTAACAAATCACATTGGAGCATCTCAGGGAGCTTATATCCCTGGTAGGGTTATTGGTGACAACATTTTGATTCTTTAGGAGCTACTAAGAACTTATTTAAAGAAGAGATGTAAGGCCAATTTTTGCATCCAAATTGACCTTTAAAAGGCCCATGATAATGTAGATTGGGACTTTATTATCATTATTCTATCTACCATAGATTTTCCAAGAACATTAATCTATTGGATCACTCAATGCATTACTTCCCTTTGCTATAGCATCCTCATAAATGGTCAGCCAACAAACTCATCTTTTCCGCTATTAAGTCAACCTGGTTGTTGGATATGTCATAAACTGACCTTCACATTTACAATATTTTATGGATTCTCCATACACCTTGGTGTCAGATAGAGTCAGTCCATGACCATTTTTCCATTTTTGATCTCCAGCAGAAACTATCTCATTGGACTTTTCTTTAGTTGCAATTAATTAATGAACATATTGAGAAAAAGTAAAACTCTAGTTAAAGAGTTGGATCAGTGTTTAATGTTTTAATTATTTATGATGCTTTACATACCTAACATCTATTTTAAAAGGCTCTACAAGTTAATACAAGAAAAATAAGAGCTGAGTTTGTTACTTAAGATTGCAACTAGTTTAATAGCCTTAACTCAATTAGCTTTTTAGAGTACTTGTCTCTTTCCTTCTTGCTAAACTAAGACCAAGCCTTAATGGAGCCTTAGTAGTTTGGATATTTATAAACTGCTAGATCCTAAGTGATCAGTGAAGCCTTTTAGTACGGTACTGGAATGATTTTCTTCCTTTATTATCTAACATATATCCCAGTTTATTCTTTTTCTTTTTATTTATTATTTATCGTTAATAGTATCAAATTTAAATATCGGGAACGTGGACACAGGTGGTGCATGACTGTCGTCAACTCGTGCCGTAAGATGTTGGGTTAAGTCCCGCAACGAGATAAAATTATAAAAAAAATAAACTTTACTTTATTTTC
>JANVCL010000212.1:18507654-18517709 GCA_026546855.1 Erythroxylum incrassatum | reverse complement strand
GAGTTTTTCTTTTCTTTTCAAAAAGAATGCCATTAAAGCGTTGATTGTGAAAATTTTGTCTTCCCTTATGCCAACTTTTAGTCCTTTTATTCTTCGTTTTTATGTAAGTGATTTATCTTTAAAAAATGAATAAGATAAAAATTTATAATTTAAAATCTTAGAAAATTATATTTTTATAATAATTTGATTCTTAACATTTTCAAAAGTTAAAATAAAATTGAATACTTGGCCAATTTTTATATATAATTAAATCAAGTGAAATTTTAATCGCATGACTTCAATTAAAAAACAGAAATTTTATTAAGTATTTCAAGAATAACTTTGCTGTACTTATAATCAAAATTTTAAAAAATATTTTAATAAATTAATCAAGACAATGCATTATTTTAATTGAGTTATAGTATTTTAAATTTGTTTAAACAATAATTTTATGCAAATTTATTTATTTTTAGAATATGACTCATCTTTTATTTATACGGAATCTAAATATTTAAGAATTGTTTATTTTCATCTTTATTTTTATTATGATATTTTGTTTATATTTCTTAACGCAAAAACAAAATTTTGTTTTGTTGTTAATATAATTATATTTTATTACTAATAATGATTAAATATTAAATAAAACTTAAAAAATTAATTAAGTAAATAGTTTTATTTTAATTAGCAGTTTATTTAAATTATATTTGTTAAATAATTACCAAAACTAAAAAATAATTTTATAGTTTAAGATATTTTAAATTTAAAGTATATTTGTTAAATAAATACTAAAACTAAAAATAATTTATTTTTCAAAAAATTAAACTAACGATAATAATTAAATAAATTAATTGTAATCCTTATTAATTTTTATATTAAGTAATTAAATAATATATTTAATTTATAGCAACTACAAAAACAAAAAATAAAATCAGAAATTAAGGTTTAAAATAGGAATAATTTTTTTAATTTAAATTTAAAATGCAAAAAGCAAAAAACAAAACAGAAACAAAGAGCTTCTTAAAGTATGAACTAAAAAGCCGCCTAAAACTATGAACTAAATTCGCGGCTGCCAATGCAGCTAGTAACCAGCTTTTGCCGTAATCAAATCAGAGCATAGATTCCCTCCGAAGTCGCCGTTTGGCCAATGCACGCAAAGGGCCGGTGTTCATTATTCAATCATTATATCATGCACACGCTTGTCTGTTTCCATTTCTTTTTCCCTGTTTAGAGCTTTTTTCTTGCCATCCATTCTCTTTTGGTTTAATAAATTCACATACCACGGCAACAGGATATTACAGAGGCAGGGATATGGCGATGGAGACCCAGAAATCCGTAGTGAACATAAGCGGAGAGTGCTTTGATTACGTAAGAGTTTTCTCGGACGGCGTATGGAACGTGAGACGCAACGAAAGTATTCTCCAGCATTCCCTTGTTCGCTTCCATCTTCAGCTCGTCTCCTTCGTGTTCGTCTCTAACTTATTTCACTTTCTCCTCAAACGCTTCAATTTATCGCGAATCACTTCCGAGATCCTGGTAATATGTCTGAAGTTCATTACATTATGAACCTGTTGAAGCAATTATATATGGGACTTGGGTTGATTGATTACAGGGATCAAGGTGTTGTTAATAATGGGGCATGAAGTGCATGCAGTTATATCTGTGTATGTAGGTAGCATTAGGTTAATTAGTACGTAAAAGGGAATTCAGCGCCTTCTGGCTCAGTAATGTTAATTTGGTTTGCCAATGTTTATCATTGTATAAGTGGGGTAGAATTAGAAATGTTTTGGGTCTTGATAAAATGTCCATGATTTATCATAACTTGTTTTGTTTGGGCAAAAGGCAGGATTCGTTTTGGGACCGAGGGGGGTGGGAGGAATCCTCGATGCACAAGGGGATGCATTGTTCCCTCCATTTCCTGATCAGGTATTCGCTTCATTATCAAAACTTGGCTACATCTTATTCACATTTCTGGCTGCTGTAAGAAAAGACCCAAGCTTAGTAAAACAGATGGGGACAAAAGCATTGATTTTTGGGTTTCTGTTGTTCTTAGTACCTGTTACAATGGAAAGTTCTACTACTGTCTTGTTCCCACAAGATGAAACTCTGAGTTTTACTGTGAGGGCTCAAAAGCAGTTTCTTTCATCTTTTTACATCAGTACAATGACAAGTAGCCAATTTGTTGGGGTTAGTACAATATTGATGCAGCTAAAGATCACCAATTCCAGGCTGGGACACTTTGCTTTGGCATCAACGTTAGTTGGTGACTTGATGAGATTTGCATACACGAGTGTGAATGGTTTCCAGAGGGCAATTTTAAGTACATCTGCAAGGATAGGAGCCCAAGTCATTCTTCTTTCTCTTATATTCGTTGCGGTTATTTTGGTGGTGTTGAGATCTATGATACACTGGTTCATCAGAAGAACCCCGGAGGATAAGTCCATGAAGGAGGTTTACATAACAGTAACACTGGCCATACTTTTAGGTTTGGCATCAATTGGTGACAGTGTGGGAATGTATTATTTATTTGGTCCTTTCATCTTAGGCTTAGTGGTGCCTGCAGGATCTCCATTAGCCACAGTCCTGGTAGCAAAGCTTGATACTCTTGTCTCAGGGTTGCTTATACCACTATTGTTGACATTCTGTTCGACCAGATTTGATATAGTGGATTTTGTCCACAGTTTCGACCAAGCACTTACTTTTCAGGCGGCTTTGATGGGATACATGATCAAATTGATAATATCGATTATAGGAGCACTAAACTGCAAGTTGCCTCTAAGAGAAGCTGCTGCTCTCGCACTAATCGTGAATGCCAAAGGAGTAATTGAGATAGGTTTACTTTTAAGCTTTGGTAACTTGGAGGTAATTGGAAGTCCCAATCATTTCTCATCACCCTTGACTGTTTTGTTTATACACATAGAAAGAGAAACAAGGAGCTTAACTTATATGCTCATCCACTCATGGCTTATAATTTTTTTTGTTTTTCTTACTCTAACAGCTAAGGAATGTAGAAAGTACCAGTGGAATTTTCTTCGTATTTCTACTATCGGGGATTTTACCACCGCTCATTAAAGTTCTGTACAATCCAGCAAAACAATACATAGGCTACACCAAAAAATGCATCGAGTATGCTCCAAATGATGAAGAAATCACTATTCTGGTCTGCTCTCATCGGCAGGAAGATGTTGTGGCTGCAATAAAACTACTAGAATACTGCAATCCCACTAAACAAAGTCCCCTATGCATTCTTGGACTGTGTCTGGAGGAACTTGTCAGTATTATCACCCCTGTTTTAATTAACCACCAATTAGGTCAAAAGGCCTCTTGTTTGGATGGATCACGATCGCAGCCAATCATTGATATTTACAAGTATTTCAAGTCACAGAATGACAAATTTACACAGGTGAATGTCTTTACAGCAATATCACCACTCAAACAGATGCATGAAGACATCTGTTGGCTGGCTTTTGACAAGACTGTCTCTCTGATTATACTGCCATTTCACAAGAAATGGAACAACAAGGGCAAAATGATTTCAAGCAGCACCGACTTGAGGAACTTAAACATCAATGTCTTGGATAGGGCATCATGTTCTGTTGGCATTCTCATTGATCGTCAAAGAAACCACAACCTATTTTCTACTTTTTCTACCTCAGAAATCTATCAAGTGGCCACATTGTTCATAGGAGGTCCAGATGATAGAGAGTCACTTGCATTTGCTTTGAGGATGGCAGGAAATCCCTGCATTCAACTAACAGTTATTCATTTTGTAGCAGAAAATAATCGACCCCATGATAAGTGGGAAGAAATGCTTGATCTTGAAGCTCTCAGAAAATTGAAAGCAGAAGTGTCAAAGAGTGCAAACGTTGCTTACAGAGAGGATATAGTTAGGGATGGTTCTGACACAGCTGCAAAAGTTCGATCAATTGCAGGACGTTACAAACTAGTCATTACCGGCCGTCACCATGAACCTGACAAGGAAGCTGTGTCAGGCTTAAAAGACTGGTGTGAGTTGCCGGAGCTTGGACCTATAGGAGACCTGTTGGCCGCTTCAGAAATTGATTGCAAAGCTTCAGTCTTGGTGGTCCAACAGCAAATCATGAAAGCAAGTCACAGCGGTATTTTGAATTAAGGATTTGCAAATTACATTCTCACAATAAGGTAAGAGAAAATTGGATCAACCTGAGCACTGAACTCTTTCATATTACTAGATAATTTCAATTGCGACTCTCCCAGTTTCACCTAGTGTACAGTCAATTGAATTCAAATTGTAACATTTTTGTTAAGGTTGTGCATGAAACTCTGAAGCTGTACAGAATTAGGAAAGACAGCCATTGTCATTGTAATTGAAATAAGAAGAATGTCTTCGTCTCTTATGATGCTTCATTTCTGGTTCAGGACTGTTAAAGTGTGAAATCCTCAAATGTACTGATCAAAGTTTAAGAATTTGCTTCTTTTACAGGTCGTTTTGCATTTTAGTTGGGAACTCTGCGAACATAGAGATAAAATCGAGCAAGTTTGCCGAAAAGAAGACATGGTGATTTGGGAAGGACAAGGCATGGTGATTTGGGAAGGACAAGCTGACAGTTAATTCTTTTTTGTATGTCAGGTTTGGGTAAATTAAGATTAGAAATTAAAAGAAGAGTATGCCAGGTTTGGGTAAATTAAGATTAGAAATTAAAAGAAGAGAAGGCATTTCATTTTGTCGAGGAACGAGGTTTATAGCCCAAGTTATAGTCAAATTTGGAGATGATGGAAGAGTATGCCTCAGATTTATCCAGTGATGCTTTCTAAGTTTTCTAGAAAGCGTCGATTTGTATTTTGTATATACTTGTATTTGAGCTCGGCTCATTCTCTTTAATGTACAGACTAAGCCTAACGCTCCATAGAGAAAAAAAAATATAGTGCCAGAGAAATGAAGTCCTATTGTTAGCAATAGATGTCACCAACTACCTCACAATTCTTTTACTAGAGTTTGGATCCTGAACATTTTCTTCCATTCAACCACTAAATGATTATCACAACTTGCAAAATTTTGTCTTCCCCTAAAAGCAAATTGTGCCCAAATGAATTTAATACAGGTGATTGCATAGCAGCATGGGCCTGAACTCTTTTCCTTAACAAGCAATGGTCTCTCAAACCAACTTTGGATACACCGGTCTATAGTATGAAACCCATCAAACTGACCTATAAAGAGAAAAACATTACTACTGCCCTAGCCTACTTCTTGGCTAATGTAGGCAGTCAAAATCAAAGGCTGTATTACTAGTGGCAACCGTGCGCTGCCAGAATCTTGGGTGAATTAAGAACCTATAAAAACATCTATAGTTCTCGTCTGTAGACCACATCCTCCTCTCATCTTCTCCTGCACCATCCTCGTCTCCAAGTCCAATGTCCAATTCAATTGCTCATTCCCCTTCACCAACAATGTTGAAGATTGGTATTGTAGGCTTCGGCCCCTTTGCACAGTTTCTGACAAGGACCATGCTCAAGCAAGGTCACACTTTACGAGCAACTTCTCGTTCAGACCACTCTCAGCTCTGCCATCATTTGGGCATTTCTTTCTTCAGGTAATAAAATCCCAACTCCCAAGTGCAGTCAAACAGAGTATGTTTCCCCTAAACATAAAATTCTAATTGTATTTTTACTCCTTTTTGTTGTCAGTGACGTTTCCGAATTCCTTGGAACTAGTAACGATGTTATTCTCATTTGCACATCCATCCTTTCACTGCCCGAGGTGCTCCAGTCCATGCCACTTCATACTCTGAAACGACCAACTCTATTCGCTGATGTTCTCTCAGTCAAGGAGTTCCCTAGAGACGTTTTACTCCGAGTACGCATTCATACCCAGGAACTGATTTCCCTTCATGATGTTCACCTGTTTCCTATTCCAGTTTGATTTTGGCTTAAATGTTAGTCCCAAAACTCAATTACAGAATTGATAATGTAGGTGCTGCCAGAAGAATCAGATGTGCTGTGCACTCACCCTATGTTTGGACCAGAGAGTGGCAAGAATGGGTGGAATGATTTAGCATTCGTGTATGAAAAAGTTCGGATAAGGGATAAATCAACGTGTTCCAGCTTTCTACGAATTTTTGAAAGCGAGGTGAGCTTTATCCTTTTGTCAAATATCACCGACAAGACTCTTAAACCTTTAAATTTTCGAACATGATGCTGCCTAGTGGTGATGGGGATTATGACAACGCAGAAGCAGTTGTGCATATACACGTCACGACGGTCTCCTAATTAGCGCGTGCCATGTTCTTCCTGTGGATGACCGCTAGCCAAACTTGATTCTTACAAAACCTCAAAAAGATTAGGCATATATCAGTATCTGTTTTGAGGACAAAATTATCGAAACTTTCCTGGATCCACAAAGTACTTTTGGTAAAGTCCAAAAACAGGAATTAAGTGTCCGAGGGGAACCATATTGCCAGTTGCCAACGTGATGGGCACTGTACCAACTACCAAGTGAACATCTAATGATAACAACCACCTCTCCTTTTCTTTTTTCCTTCTGACGATTTTAGCCATTGAATCTTATTAAGCAGACAGTCAGGGATAGCAAATAGCTCTTACTCCCTTATCCATCCTCTTGATGGGATTTAGCCGAACTTGATAAAACCAGGCTCTCAATTTCAAGCATTCTAGCTTTGGATATTACTCCATCATCCAAGCTTTCAGCATGTGAATTTTGCTCTGAATCTACATCTATTGTATTGCTTTCAGTACTTACGAATTCTTTTCTTACCAAACCTGATTATGTTTAGGGTTGTAGAATGTTGGAAATGTCCTGTGAAGAACATGACAAACTAGCCGCGAGGAGTCAATTTCTCACTCACACTATAGGCAGGTAAAATAATTTTAACTTACATTAGAAACAAAATCTGGACAGGCACGTGGAAAGTAAACTTCCTGCTGTTCCAATTTAACAGGATTCTGTCGGAAATGGAGATCACATCCACACCAATGAACACAAAAGGCTTTGAGACGCTCATTCAGTTGGTAATTTTCCATCATTTAAATTTTCATTAAAAGTTCCCTTTGGAGCTTCTTTGGATGCTACGATATCAACCTAATAGCTTAAAAATTTCCTCCTTTGTGGCAGAAAGAAAGCAGCATGAAAGATAGTTTTGATCTGTTCAGTGGGTTGTTCCTCCACAATAGATTCGCCACACAAGAGGTCAATAACTAGTGGTTTCCATCGACTTTTACTTGATTCACAGTGAAGTTATCCGTGTTCTATTGCCGCTTCTTAATAGAACATTATAGCTTAGGTGAAATTTTGTGATGCAGCTAAAGAACCTCGAACTTTCCCTTGGGAAGGTTAAGCAAAAGCTAATGAATGGGACGGAAGAGGAGCAATGGGACCAAAATATGATGCAGGAGACACTTGTCGACAAAATATCCTAAGCAGTTCAACTCTTAGATATTTTTCTTTCGCAAAATCCTTGTTATATGATTATATGTAATCATATGAAGACAAACTCTTAGTGCACTCGTGCACAGTATTCCGAGCCCTAAAAGTAGCACGGAATTCTTTGGTTTCTCATTGTTTCATCAGAGGAAAGGATAATGGAAGCCCACTAGAATTATGGAGACTAGAATTTTTCAGTTGAAGGTGGATAGCATTCCTTGCTTAAATCGTATGCCAAAAGCGGGTAAATTTTCTAAACCAAAGTTATGTACTATGTAATGTTGCTAAGGCCTTATGTCTCACTATAGAGAGTTGATGGCCTCTCTGATTATGTTTTTGTAGGGTTTATCTTCTTGAATCAAGAAATCGATTCCAAATTCAATCGAAATGGACCCCTTGTTATCCATCTAGACTGGGATTTTGACCCTTTCCTTCGTCAAGATTTAGCCCAGCTCCCAAATCTTTTCCAATCGGTATTGAGAAAGCAAAATAGCCATTTTCTTGCATTCTTATCAATCCAAAACCCTACCAAACGATCCATTCCCCACTCTTCATTTTACAGCCTTGAGCAAAATATCTATACCTTCTACTCTTCTTTTCTAAATATTAGAACAAGATCCATAAGGAATATAAATAAGAAAGTCTTCCTTTCCGCCATGTTTTTTGGAAAAAATTGGTTATGGTCTTTATGCAAAAGATTCTAAGCTAGCTTCTCGATAAAATCCTTGTAAGTAGTACTTGCACTTCTAATTGGTAGCCCTGTTTCCTTTTTCGATTTGCTTTTGTTTCACCCGACTGGAAGCGAGTCACCCATCCGACTTAGAGTATAACAGAATGGATAACATAGTTGACTTTATTACTACTAGTCCTATAAAACTTAAGCCTATTTATAATAAGCTTTGAATGTTTTAATAATTTAATTGAAATTAAATTCTAATTTCAATTAAACTTTAATCAAAATTACAAATAATTCTAATTAAATATTAATTATGCCCAAATAAGATTCAATATTGTATATTAATCCTTATTTATTAAATATCTCATATTTAATCATAAAGTTTCTCAAACTTTGCAATTAAGTCCAACTTGATTAAATTAACTTTATTCTCTTCAACTCATTTTATATGTGAGGCTCATTAGGTTCCCAAATAGATTGATAATGATTATAAATTCTAATTCTAATTCATAATTAGAATTAGATAAATTAAAACTCCATTGAATTTATCTTTAATTCTCCAATTAAGCAATTTATAATAATAAATCAAGATTGACGTCTAGCAATGTATCATGACCACCCAAATATTTAGGAACATCAAAGTGGTTTTGACAAACCTTTCCATGCACAATTTTTTGTATAATTCAATCCTTTCATCAACTAATGTTCCGATAAAACATAGAGCATATAATTAATATCTATTCTATTTTGAGTTTAATCATATTAGTTCTTCGCCAATAGCTATTGATTCAATTAATGTCATTTGTAAACTATTTACAAAACGTCATTCTACCTTGGCCAAGGATTTCCTGAATCAATGCTAATCGAGAACAACTGAGCATTCTCCCTAATTGCTTTAGGGTGATGAATCCTATATTGATTACACAACTATCTCCATATAATTCATGATACATCCAATGACTACCGATTGAACGATCTATGTTTAAATAGATCGTAAATAGTATCAAAATGTAGCAATCTCTATACAAGATAACTTTGGTGATCTTAAGTCAAAGGATTACTTATACATTCATCACAATGAAAATTTCATAGACATACAAGTAATGTTCCAAATAGAATTCTCATAACGAGTTTGTTCAGTGAATTTGTTCTCTAACAAGCACCCATATATTTTTTTAAGTATCTCTATATACTTTAGCCTATGAGATCGTCTACTTCCTTCATAAGGAAAAACAAAATGTGTGCTAGTCTTTTTACATTCTATTAATATCTAATCTTAATAAAATAATGACTAGGAACATTTAAGAATAATACATAAATGTAATATGAATCTCATAATTACAATCTCAATATAATTTCATTTAGAATGTACAATTACTCCATGGACTTTATCATATACATATAAACATGTACAAGATAAAAAATGCCTTTAAATAATTTGTCACTAAATTACAATCAAAGCGATTGGTTGTAGGGCTGATTGAGCCCAAGTTTATATTATTAATTGGCTGCATTTTCATAACTGTTAATGCTCTTCTTGACTCCTAATTGGTGATTTTTGTGCTTCAAATGGTTCCCTATAGTGAGCTCATATGAATTGCAATTTGTTAGTAAAATTGCTGCAAACTGATATTAATTGCATTATAATTTTTCTAAGGGCAATTGATACTACAAATTGCTATTTTGTGTTGTAGGAAAATAAAGGAGTCAACTCAAGAAGAGTATAACCAAAAGTGGAAGAAAGAGATAGAAGCCATGAGAGCCGCGGCGAATCACTCCGCAGCGCATGAAGAAGAACGTACGTCGTGACGTCCGACAATTAACTCGTCGCGGCGCATGAAGAGAAGACACGTCGCGACGTGTGCCAATTCCTACGTCGCGATGAGCAAGCCAAAGCACATGTCGCAATGAATGACGGGTCCCCGAACTTTAAATGGATAAATCTCTCACTATAGCGATCCAGCCCGCGACCATCCTTTAAAGGGC
>JANVCL010000212.1:18494488-18507554 GCA_026546855.1 Erythroxylum incrassatum | reverse complement strand
TGCATTTCATTGCATAAGTGTATGAAATATAATGGCTATTGTGACCAGACGAGCCACCGATCAGAGCTTTAAGCTGAACGAGTAAAAATGAGCTTCGAGCTCATAAGTGATTTAGAGCCTCAAGCTCAACGTTTAATGAGCCCTATATGGGACAGTTATCAATGAGCCGGTATCCAACGGATACGACACAGTTAGGCACTCGGTCACAACAAAATAATAAATGAAAAATGGGTCTCATGTGCACTACATATGCAAAATGTGAATGTTTAAGTGTATTGACTGTGAAATAAGTGAAATGTGTAATAATGTGAAATGCGAAAGAAAGTGAGATGTATAAATTATGTGTTTTGTGCTTGGGTGAGCCATCGATGATGGTCACTCATTGAGTTCGCAAAAAGTCACCCAAAATTTGCAATTATTTTTCAGGACTCAGAAGAATACCCCGTTAGGTAACGGGAGTATACGTACTGTATGTGAGTGAAGGAACAGGTCGAGATCAGTGGCGTCTGCATTTTGTATTTGATTACTTTGTACAAACTTGTATTTTCTGCAAATTATTATATTTGGTATATTTGAGTATATTTGTTGTGTATAACTTTCCGATTAGAAAAGGTTTTGCAAAAGAAATTGATCAAAGTGTAATATGTTTTGTTTCTAGAATGGACTAATCGAAATTTTGATATTTGAAAAATGTTGGCAATTCTTGTAAGTAAAATGTTTCTGAATAAAGGTGCGCCCCAATTTTCGATTATTGATTTTCGCATACGTTTTAAAAAAATGTTGCCAACTTTTGACTGAGTGAGTGCTCTAGCACGCCACTTTCGCGGGCATGGGCTCGGATATCACCACTGATATCGGGTTTGAGTCTTGCGGGAGTGAGGTGTTACAATGAGAGAGCTTACGAACACAAAATGTCAATCTTGTGATAGAAAATAAATTGATCTAGATAAAGCATAAGTTAAAAATCTTCATTGATCACTCTCGTACCTTAATTTTTAATACCTACAACATAAAGTTTCCTGTTACAAGTTAGCTTGGCGAGAAAGCAATATCATTGGAACCTCTTTTTTTTCTTTTTTGGTTAGCAATCAAATAGAGGTTTAGAACAAAAGATAAGCTTAAGTTCAATGTTTCTAATCCCTTATGCCCCCTTTGCCATAAGGAAAAAAGTATCTATAGAACATTTGTTCTTCAAATGCTCATTCATTTCTATATAAATGTTCTTATCTTTTATTTATAGAAAAGGATCCTAGTTGTGTGTAACTTGAATTGCAACAAATTAAGATAAATAGTGTGATATAGTTGAATGGTTGTGCAACATTAAATGTTGAGGAAAGTTGACATTGTTGTAATCAGATAAGCTTTCTTAGTTATGTAGTTTATGCAATTTGGAAGAAAATAAATAATAGATTATTTAGAGGCACAAAGTAGGACGAATATACATTCTGTCAAAGAATCATTGGTTGCATTAAGGAGGCAATTCTTGTCTATGGTAAGGAAGCAAATGCTAATCCTTCTTTAACACTATATTAGAACCTAGATTAGATTAACTTCTAAACCACATCTATCAAAATTTGAATGCATCCGAAACATAGGTTTAGGGATTTAAGTGATTAAGTTTAAAAGAGAACTACAAACGACTGGAGTTGATAGACACTCCTGTAACTCTTGTTGACATATTTATATTATAGTTATGACATGTCTATAAAAGATATGATATTCACAGTTGTGTCTCTTCTTTGATACATCCATGTCTCTCTTAATTATGTTTCACATAAACTTTTCATTAGAATTGTTTTTAATTGTTTGACAAACAATAATAAGAATCTTCCCTTTATTGCAACTCATTTTGCACTTTTAACTTTGCATTTCTTTTTGTTAATTCATTTTAATTACAAAAAACTAGTCCACCACCGTGTTATATGATAGGTATAGATTATATTATGTTTTGTTAGATGTTTAAGTGTGTTTTTAAGTACTTCTTAGTTGACTATCATGTGTATGGGCTTATAATTATGTAATTGTTAGTGATTGCATGCAATATAAGTGTTTGTTTGGTTTAAAGCAAGAATTGAATTTTAACTTTATGTTTTAAGAGGTGTTTGATGTATGTTTGAGTGTTAGAAATCAGGTAATTGAAGATTGAAGAAGATGGAGGAAGAATGAAGGTGTCACGATCATGCACAATTGGTCACGATCCTGACAGAGAGGATAAACTAGGACCACGATCATGACTCACATGTCACGATGGTGATAGAGAGTTTCCAAGTGCGATTTTTTTCATCTATTTTAAGGTTTGTGGGTATTTTTGGAACCGAACCAAGTGGGAAAACCCTAGTTACACCCCTAAGACCCTAATACACTTTTTAAAAATGTTAAACTCACCAAAAAAACACAACAACCAACACCAAAGAGTGGATCATACTTTTGAGATCAAGAAGAACATCTAAGAATTCCAGCTTTCCAAATCAAGTCTTCAATAGAGTTTTGCTTCTTTTCCTTTATTTCTTTCATTATTTTTTATGTTTAATATGAATTCCAAAATGTTAAACATGTTTATGAAATTTTAAATTTTAGATTGGGATTTATTCTAGGCTTATTTTGTGACTTTGATTATTGTTGATTTCAATACATATTTGAATGCTTGTGATAACTGTTCATGTTTAAAATTGATAACAAATCAAGAGAGTAAGTTAAAAGTAATCAGTGTTAAATTGTGCAATGAGAGTTGACAGTTTAATAGACTCGTAATTATTAAGTTAATAATCATTTGAAGAGACATCTTGTTTGAGAAATTAATATCCAATAGATAGCTTCAGATCCAAATAAATTAGTTAGGGAAAGTTTTGTGAATCGTGAGATTGCAAATTTGGAAAATTTTAATTCGATTAGGGCTAATTGATTAAATCCTGAGAGAGAGTAATTATTATATTAGAAAATCTATAATCAAACACATAATTGAATCAATAATAGTAAAGGAAATAAAATAAAAAATAATAGTTCCTAAGTATTCAAGCTTGATAAAATCCTAATTTTAATTGGGTTGTTCTTTGATTAATTATTTCATTTATTTATTTGTTTTAATTTTTGTTATATACTTTTAATTCAAATCAATTTCTGAATATCTTAGAAAATTAAATTTAAATTGTTAGGTATTGCATAATTTTCGTGAGAACAATAATCTTACTATTACAAAATAAATTCCGTAAAATTTCCGATATTGAAAGTTTTATTATATATAAAAATTGCTCAATGGCTTTGCAATTAAGAAACGTAAGATATGAATTCATCTCGCTCGAAACATTAAACGTTGGTGTTAATGTAACAACAAAAGTTGGTATCATAAAATAATGAACGATACCGGGAAATTCTAAAGGGAAAAGAAGACTTAAAAAGTGGGTTGGAACAAAAACCAAACAAAAGAAAGCCTTTAATTAGTATTTTTGTAGTATTATGGCTTTTTAGTGAAAAAACTGAGGGGTGGACGGAGATTCCGAAGACACTCTCGCCATTACTACCCTCCTGTATCCAACCGTTCTAAGGTTGCAGCTCACCCAACTAAGCTAAAACATTTTCTATATTAATTCCTCCATTTTGCCCCTAACGCTTCTTTCTATCTTCTTTCTCCGCACCAAACGCTAGATCCTCACTTGCTTTTCTCTTTCTTCAATGGACTCATCGGTTGTTCTTCGATCTTTTCACTGTAACTCTCTTCCTCCCTCTAATATGTGTCTGTGTGAAATGACTATGTAAATGTTTACATATGCGTTGAACCTTGCTACGAATTTCACTTAAGTTTCTGGCTACTGTTTGTTTGTTTTCTTTTTCTTTGTTGGGTAATATACAGTTTTCTGACATATTCTTCCTGTTTCTTCCGCTACTTTCCTCCTTACCAAACGGTAACTTTTTTGTATTCCTCCAACCGCTGTTTCTTTCTCTTGTTGATTTCTTTCTGTGTTTATTGAGTTGTTAATTATACTCGAATTCGGTCTCCGAAGCTAAAGCTAGGCTTAAGGTGTTGTGATCTGTTGAGATCCTTATTTACATTAGCTGAAGCTTCTAGCTTTAACTTTTTATATCAAGTTCAGCAACCCTATTGCGTGCCGCGTAGCTTATCGATTTGCTTAAACTAAGCATATTATACATTTCCGAATCTGGATTACAAGGTTAATTAGTGTACCGAACTCAATTTGCTTGACTGTATGGCATGTGTCATTGTTTGATGCAATCACTTGGAATTGTTGTTTAAAATTCTTGGTGTTAGGAAATGCGTAAATGGATCTATCCGGCTAAAGTTGTAACTAAATTCCTGTTTTAAAGGCTTGAGCTGCATCCATAACTCGGTCATGTTGTGTCGTCTTACAAAATTATTTTTGAAAGTTAATGATTGTCGACAATTAATATTCCTTTCATTTTGTTGCATAACATCAACAACACAATTGTTATCAGCAGTTGATGATTGCTGCATATCCGTATTTTAGAGTTATCATTTTTGAAAGTTAATGGTTGTCGACAATTAATATTCCTTTCATTTTGTCGCATAACATCAACAACTCAATTGTTATCAGGAGTTGATGATTGTTGCATATTCGTATTTTAGAGTTATCGAGGTTATGCAGATACACATGGGTAGTTTTTCTCATGTGGTTTATAGTACTTCGTTGCTTTTATATTGCTACTGAATTTATGGGAATTATCATTTATGCATGATACCTTCTTAAAACGACTAGTGTGGTCTGTATTCATGATCAGAGGTGTCTTTTCTCAGGTAATACATGTTCAAAAAGCCCAAATATTTATAGAAAGCTTCTCCCTTCTCCAATGAAGCGAAATGTGATGCTGGTATCATGTGTGAAGACATCTGAAAATACTTCAATAGCCAAGGCAGATGGTTAGCTTATATTCAATTAAATTAGGCTTTAATTGTTCTTTCCTTATTTAATGCAGTTCCCAGATGAGGATGATTGTGTATTAATTTGTTCCAGAGTTTTGTTGCAAGCATAGCAAATCGCTATCAATCACCGTGCCATTGATTTCTATGAGTAAAGGATGATCCAGATTTGGAAATTATTATGCTAGATTTGAAATCTGTTTCTAAAGTGATGGTCACTTACAGTTTGACAGTAGACTTTAGTGGTTATGAAGAAGCAGGCTATGAGTCTATGCTTGAAAAGACAAAGAATTTCAGTCATTTTGAGAAAAATTCTTTGGTTTCTAGTGCAATCAAATGTTCTTAATTTGACAACAATAAAATTTTTGAGGTACATGGCTGGAAAGTGATTTCACATTTGGTTTGCCTATCAACTTCAATATTTTATTTTAGAAATCTCTGATTGCAATTGCTCACTTTTGCTCCACAAATATACGTCTAATTCAGTTTCTAGTTTGGTCAATGTGCAATCATTATGTCTTTGATTGGATGCTGTTCAAGTGTTTATCTATTTATAAACTTAACATTCTAAAACTTGAACCTTATGATGGGGCTGTTTCATCAGGTGCTGCTAAACAAGGCTCTTTGGAGAAGAATACTCTTCAACGTACAACTTTCCCAAATGGATTTGAAGTGAGCGCTCTCATCAATTAGTTTAAGTTCCTTCTGAACTTTGGTGATGAATTTTGTGATTTGAGTCCTTTTTGGTGGCTTACTATGTCAATCAAAAGGGGTAACATTTTTTTACAACTCAGATCAAGTTGAGCTTCTATAACTATTTTCTCAGATTTAGGATTCAGATGTAAATCACCCTTAAAGGCAACAAATTAAATCAAGAAACTTCAAAGTTTGACATGTGGTTGTAACATATTTCCTGTGTTTTAATGTATCACAACCACCTACGTTGGTAGTGAATTTTGTGATGGACTTTATACTTGACAAGATTTGAGAAACATGTCATATCAGATAATCTAATAGCTCCATGAACCTTGTAAGAGGTAGTTAGGGACATCTTCTGCATATATCCATCCTATGTATGAAAGGACATCTCTCTTTCAGCAAATATATTATACACTAGATGTGGATAATTTAATCCTATTCATTTTACAGCATTGGAAAAGCTTAAAATGTTTAAGTTCTCTGATGTAATAGAGCTAATTAAACTTGTTTGAAGTTCTATGCCCTAGAAGGCAAATGAAATTTTCGACTTTAGATATGTTATCTCCATAATTCTAATTATAAAAAAAAACGAGGGCAAGCTTTGAAGCAATTGGTAAAGTTATTCCTTTGTGACCATAAAGTTATAGGTTCAAGTCACGGAAAGAGTCTCTTTGTAAAAATACAAAAGAAAGGCTGCATACATTATGACCCTCTCTAGAATCTCACAAAGTGGGGAGCCTTGTGGACCAAGTATGTTGACTTTTTTAATTTTGATTAAAAATATAGTTGATGTGCTTTTTATAATTGACAGGCATTGCTCCATGAAGTTTGTGATGAGACACAGATTGCTGAGCTGAAACTGAAAGTATCTCCTATTCCTTGTTATGATGTTGGCTTGCTCTTTTAGTTAAACCTATTGTCTTGCCTTTTTGTCTAAGAGAAACGTCTTAAATATTCTAGAAAGTTTTCAGAGATTTAGTACAAGAAAATAGCATTTTGGAGTTTCTAGAAACTTACTATTATGGCATGACAATTCTCGGAAAGATATTATGACTGGTTCTCTTGTTTTTAACAGGTTGGCAGCTTTGAAATGCACTTGAAGAGGAACATTGGTGCTACAAATGCTCCCTTGTCCAACATTTCCCCTACACAACCACCACCTATTCCAACTAAGCCAATGGACGCATCAGCTCCTTTTATTCCTCCACCAGCTTCAAAGCCCCCTGCTGGAAAATCCACTCCGTTTACAAATGTCTCTTTTGGGAAGACATCTAGGTTAACAGCCTTAGAGGCTTCTGGAGCTTATGGATTTGTTTTAGTAGCATCACCAACAGTGAGTTTTATTTTTATTTTTTTCAGTTGTTTGCAACTGTTTTCTATGTAACTAAAGAGAGAGAAACGGCCTGACATCTTTATTTCTTAACTAAAGGTGCTGTAGAATAATTATGCATTCTTTCCCTTCTCTTGCCAGGTGGGATCATTTCGGAGGAACAGAACAGTGAAGGGAAAGAAGCAATCACCTATCTGTAAAGAGGTAAACACAGCATGTGTTTTCCTTTCTCTTTTTCATATGAAGTTGCATGACATTGAATATTCGGATCTTTTAGCCAAATATAAGTTCTGATTTTAAACAAAATTTTTGACATTTTTATTTTCATATGCCTCTCATCTATTTACCTCTAATTCATTCCCTGGTAATGGTTCTCTTCAGGTTGGTTCACTTTTAATATCCATATTTTCATGAATGTGATACCATCCAGTTGTTCTTAGTTTTTAATAATTTGTGAATTCAATTTTCAGGGTGATGTAATCAAAGAAGGACAAGTGATAGGATATTTGGATCAATTTGGTACTGAGCTTCCTGTTAAGGTAATAATTTGGTTTCAGTTTTATTTAATCTCTCTGTATCTTTTTGTACAGATGTCTTATGGTTATTCTTTTATGATTGGGCAGTCAGATGTGGCCGGTGAGGTCTTAAAGCTCCTTTTTGAAGATGGAGGTATAATGTTAACTTGTGTTTCATATCTTTTTGGTAACTGCATTAGCTAGACAGAATAAAATTGTAGCATACAGGTGCGAATTTGTCCGTAATCAATAAATGTCAAAGTGAAGAGGATGGTGGTTTCTATCTCATCTGCTTGCCTAACAATTTCGTAATTTTATGTACCAAAAATGAAAGGCAATCACCAAGCAGGCATTCTTCCTCACTCCGTCGTTGTGTGGGCAGGACTAGCTGCTTGTTCATTCTGTATTGTGGCCTAATGACATCCTGTCAAGAAACTGATTCAAGTTTGTTATCACTAAAATGTTAGTAAAGATGTTAGTATGCCCAGAATCTCTCTTTTGAAGAAAAGGTGTCTGGACAAAGAATGGTTTTGAAAGATAAGTGTAGGCTTGGCAAGTGCTAAAGGCAGCATGAGCCTGGCCTGAGGCTTGGGTCTTCACAAAACGGCATCATTTTGGTCTTTAGATTTTTAAATTTATAGACCAAAATGATGTCATTTTGGTGGTGGGGGTTGGATCTGTCACTGAAACCCAAGTCTGGTCAACATAGGCTTGACCATGTTGGCTAATTGCCAACTATAGGTAAATGAGCTGGCATTATTATGGGATAACATGCTCGTTTATCTTTTGAAACCATGGTCTTATGGTTATTTAACTTACTAATTTCCCAGTCATATGATTGATTGACATTGAATATGGGCTCTTGCAGAGGCTGTTGGGTATGGAGACCCCCTTATCGCCGTCTTGCCACTCAGTAAGTGAGCATTCCAGCCTATCTCCTGAATCTCGACACTATTACTCAAGAGGTTGGAAAAAGCTGCATGTTGTTTTCTCTGTTTTTCTTATTCGGTTACTTGCTCTTAGAAGATGCAATGTTATGTACATGGTAATTTTTTGGTCAGGTTGATCATTATAGATGGAAGAATAAATTATTTCACATGTATGCAGTGGATGTGCTGTCTTCTTTAATCTTCATTGTTAACTTTTGTCATACAAAGCTTGATTTTACAGTAGAGATTAGGAAAGTAAGATTCATAATTTACACACAGAACTTGTAGTTTGCATCTCAAACTACAGATGGTTACCGAAGGAAATTAGGCATCAAGAAAAGTCTAGGCAATAGTAAGATGATGAATTAGTATAAATTCCAGCCTCCTGGTCTCAGTGTGTAAGATCCTATATTTGTTGGGGCAATAGGTTAACCCAATCCACCCTTTAATAGCCCACATTTTCTCAACAAAAAAAACCACCCCTCAACCCACATTGTTTGGCTAATGATCTATATGCGCTTGACATCGCCCTTTGATGAATGCCACTTTCGAAGATATTGAGGAACATACCTCCGTTCCATAAACCCTATCATATAAACACCATTTCAGTTTACTACTGTAGCCATGAAAAGATTCCAAGTTCATTGACACGGTCTCTGTCCAACTTCATGAAGCCCAATATTAGTGGGTTCTGTCTCTTCGTGTCTTCTCTGTAGATCTGCTTGCCGAAATGCTTAGTGTGTTGATTAGGATAATTGGATTGAGATTCCACGAAATTTGCCAAGGAAAATGCTTAGTGTTCATCTCAACTCCTTCCACGAGAGTTTCATTTACATGTGGGACAACATATAGAAATATAGACTTTAATTTATCATTGTACATCATATTTAATATAGTACATTATATAATTTTTTAAAAATTTTACTTAAATTTATAATATTAATTAGAATTTTAAAAAATGATAATAAAATGTTTCAAATATCAATTCATTTCAAAAATAGCATGTCATTAATTCTTAAGGGGCTGTTTGGTTTCATTTGTACTTTTTTGTTGTAGTTTTTAGTTTTTCTTTTCTAATTTCAGTCTTTGTTTTTCTTTCAAATAGAAACAAAAACTTGTTTAATTTTTAATATCAATATAATTATATTTTTATCATTGATAATAATTACATATTAGATAAAACTTAAAATAAATTATTTTTAATTTAATTAATTTTTAATCTCTTGTATAATATTTATTAATAAAATTATTTTATTTGATTAAAATAAATAATTTAAAATTAACTTTTTATTTATAATGTAATATTTTTAAATATATTTTAATTATTAATCAAATTTTATTTGCAACTTATATATATTGAAAATATTTTAAATTTAATTATATTCATTAATATTTGTTAAATTAAATTCATTTAATTTAATTACAAATATTAAATAAAATTAAAAATTTTGATAATTAAATGTATAATATTAAATTAAAATTTGCAAAATTCTTATTAATAATTAATATATTAAATAATTAAACAATATATATTGAGTTGATGGTAAATCAGATTATGGAAAAAAACAGAAAAAGAAAAAAAATCACTTTTATAGTTTTCATAATTTTTGAAAACTGAAAAAAAAAACAAAACTAAAAAATTCAAACAAACAAATTCTGTTTTATTGAATTTGAAAATAAAAACAGAAAAATAAAAATAAATAGGCACAATTAACGTGTTGATATGGCAAGTTATGTCAACAAACTCACTCAACATATGATTGACACATGTCCTTTTATTATAACATCATATTAAAAATAAAAAAATAAAAAATCAAACTATAAAATCTTTTTTTGTGTTGCCATCTTTTTTCTCTAAAAGAAGCCCTTTTGCTTTATGTTTATTTCCTTGCCAGTAATTGGCTTGTTATTTGAAGAATGGTCACATTATTCTTAAAATTGAAAAACATTTATAATCATATGAATTGGACCATAATTTTTGTCAGAGATTAATAATGACAGACATAACACTTAGGTTGACAGTTTCAAACGCAAGATCATTGCCCAGAAAAATTGTGACCATCACCTTGTGGCCCAAGCTTCCATACCATCTCTGTTCCTTATCTCCAATAATGCTGTGAGGCTTTCGAATAGAAAGTTATGCAAAACTTGACCTCTGAGAAAAACTTGACCTTGAGTTATCTTAGACATCCACGTACAAAAGATTCTCCAATAAATGAAATGGGTAAATATCTACCATATTAAATGTCTTTGATATTCCTATATTATATGGTAAATCTACAACATAAGTATTGTGTCGCTTGAATCAAAATAATACTAAAGATCAACTAGGTAAGTGCATTTATTGTTCTTATAGTATAGTTTAGTAAATATGAGTGTTGATTCCACAAGGACTATAAATTCTAGTACTAGTTGTCTTTTTATTATCTAATCTAACAAAATAAATAATTGATTTAAAAGAATGATTAATGAAAATAAACTTACTAATCTAAGATAATAAACCAAAATAATAGACAAAAATGAACTACTAGGTTAACAATCAAGATCTAGACAAAGAATCTCCCCGTAACCTTTTTGTACTTGAATCTATCTTGATTAACTTTATTTTTTTGGATCGGTAAAAATTTTAAAGTTATAGCCATAATATTTCTCTAGCAATACAGCTCTTATCCTTAAGTTGATTAATTGAATTTTACCCTAGTCAAACCTAGTGATGCATTAACTTGTTATGGGAATTCCTAGGGGTGAGCATTCGGGCCAATCGGGCCAAATTTGAACTATTCGGGTAAAACCCGAATTACCCGATTTTTTTTGTATTACCCGGCCCGAACCCGAAGTTTTTATTACCCGAACTTTTTAGCCCGAACTCAAAATCGAATTTACCCGACCCGAATCCGAAATTTTATTTACCCGAATTTTTTGGCCCGAACTCGGACTTACCCGGCCCGAACCCAAATTTTCACTTACCCGGCCCGAAAATTTTGAGTTACCCGAAATAATATATAAAGAAAGAGTCCAAATATTACAATTGACTAGCATAATTTGATTGTTAATTCAACAAGAAAAAAAACAGCCATGAAATAGTGGAAAGTGAAAGCTATCTGTTGAATTTAGTGTATAATCTGAGCTATGGGATTAGTTTAGTTTCCAGCAAACTGAAGCACATGCAATTTCTTTATTCAGTTGGATACAGCAACCTACCAAGACGAAGACCAAGAGATAATAAACAGACAGACTTGGATATGAACAACAATTTCTGACTGCAATGATTTCCTGTTATCTTTATTGATTAGGAAGGGACCAAAAAGGGATATTAGTTTCAGGCATTGCATTAGGTTTGAACAATGAAACTACAATTAACCAGAGAGAAAAGCCAACGAATGAGTAGATTGGTGGATCGTAATGAGGATCCCAACTGCTAAATTCAGTCACAGTCACTGCCAACCAAAGTCCTTGGCAATTTCTTTGCATTGCACTGCGTGTAGATTAGTGGCAAGGAAAGCAGATCACATGTTAATCCCAAGTATGAGAACTAGTTGGAATCTTTGAAAACTGGAGGTTTAACCTCCATCGTGATAAATAGTTAGAACTCCTTTTTGGTGTTTGTACCTTCTGTCAACATTGAGATAGACGAGTACTGTAATGAGTTTTGCCCATCTTTTGAATATTTAGTAATAGCTGAGCTATAGTAAATAAAAATATATATATATTAAAAAAACTCCAGTTCGCTCTTGTCCGGTTTGATTTTGTTCAGTTTAAATTTATAGATTCAAATAAAACTAATGGAGTCTTGAACAAACAGATTATGTACTTCTCTGAGCAAAATCAGATGTTCATTTCCCAGCAATTGGAATTCTTTTTGATGGGGTTGAAAAAAAATTAATTTTACAATAATACAACAAGCAGACACATGAACTTGAAACAAATTGGATGTTATCTTCTTGCACGATAGGTGTTTGAGCATTGGTTTCTGTGGTGGAGTTGCTCTGAAGCTTGCTTCTCTGGTAACTAGCAGATGATTTCTTTACTCTGTGGGTGGAAAATGCTAGGTCCAAAGGTTGAAAAAATGATTTCCACCAAGAGAGGGAACTGTAAGAATGCAAATAAGGTCACTGGAACACATGCCACAAGGCCAATTGCGACTGCAATCCACCCAATTCTGTGTACAAGAACTATATGAAGAGCTGAGCTAAAAGCTGCAAGCATTGAAACTATTGAAAAGAAGAGAGTGATTAGGCCAATGCTCAATCTCATTGGTAAAGCCCTGAGAAAATCTTCTTCCGAATAACGTGAAGTGAGCATACCCAAGAACATTAGCACAGAAGTGGATGAAGTGAATAGAGCTAATGCGTCGGATATTGCGAAGATCATGAAAGGAACATTGCTTAAGAAAAATGGAATCCCGTCGCTGTTATTTCCTCCTGGTACTGTGAAAGCTGCTGCAAAAACTACTGTTGCCACAAGTGCAGCTACAACTGTGCATGAAGAAGCTGTGTCCTTCATCCATTTCTCACCCGCAATCACTAAGTCTTTGTGTTCCTCAGAAAACACCTCTCTTGGTGTTTTTTGAGCATCGTTTCTCATCTTTCTATATGAGGGCTGGACAACCTTTTCCACTTCCTGCAAAAAAACATGCCAGTAGTGAGACCTACGGTCAAAGGTAACCTGACCCTGATGCTCTAGTGTAAGCAGCTTAACACCA
>JANVCL010000212.1:18425772-18463379 GCA_026546855.1 Erythroxylum incrassatum | reverse complement strand
TTCCTTCATGCTATGTCATATATCATGGACTTCATTAATTTGATTAAAGATCAATATCAATTCATAAACAATGAACACCAAATTAATGAAAGATGCCTTTCTTTATTTATTCATAAAGACTGTACAAAACTTTGTACAAAACGCGCTGAAGGCGATTGCCTTTAGGGCACTACTCTAACAATCTTACAGTACTGTGCAAGCATAAGTCGAGTTACAGGAGATACAAGTTGACTTATAGTACTGTGCATGCGTAAGTCGAGTTACAGGAGAGTACAAGTCGACTTACACTAACAGGAGAAGAATCCATATTCGGCCATCACTAAAATTCTACCATTCTTTTTTATTTTCCAACCCAAATCAAGGTGTTTTAAGTTAATTTGGGGTTAAGGAACTCAAATCTATCATTAGATTTGAGAAATTCTTAAAGGATTTTAAGATATCACCAAAGGAAGGTTTAGGTAAATTTTATCCCATCTCTCTCTACATTATGATTTTGAGTTTGGTGTTAAGATATGTTATTCTCTATGCTTGAATTTGCTTGAAACATGGTTTAGATGAATGAAATGGGTCAAAGAGAAGTTCCCTTAAGCCAAAACCGAAATGTTCATTTTTGGTGAAAGTTTGTGAAATTTTGAATATCTTTTGAAATTGATGATTTAAATGAATTCTATGGTGTTAATTGAATATGTATAATGTGAATTGATGATGAAAAATGAAGAAGATGTATATTTGATAAGCCTTGGTCGAAAAGATGAGAGAAGAAATGGGTTAATATAATGAGTTGTATAATTATGATAAATATGGCTTAAATGAAGGGAATTGGATTGAATGGAGTGGTGAAATGTGTTGTTGTTTGGAAGTGGTGGTTATATAACAAGATAGGAGCATGAATTACTATGATAAAGTCTTGAAAGTCATGCACATTAGGTGTTTGATAAAATGCCTAGGTGAACTTGGCTTAAGATTTAAGGATTCGTAATGATATGCATTGGAAAGCGGCTTTCATTTTTACTTAAAGTAAACTTGAATTTTTGCTTCGATTGATAAGTAATAGTCTAATGTGTCTGGATAAAAATGTGCTTAATTATGTTTTGAAATGAGTAAGTATTGAATTAAAGGCATTAAATGCCTTGAAAAATGCGAAAGAAAAGCTAATGTGAATAGTAAGGGAAGTAACCATGTGAGAAGCTTAATAGCTGAATCCTATAGCTTAAAGATAGTGATATTGTGTTTTATACAATTATGTGATGGTGTATAAATATGAGATACATGTTTGAGTAGTAAATACATTGTATATTTTCATGTATAAAGGTTCGAGAGTTGTGAATCAAGGAACTCGTACCGAAGATTGTTGAAGTCAAGGAAGTGTACACCTTCTTTTGAGGTGAGTTAGGGAAACCATATCTCTCAAATGGGATTAGAACATCCTAAGACATGCATGATGACTTGTATGTGAATTTTGAACCTAAGTAATGCATAGTAGAATTAAATCTCAAATGGTTGCTAGCATATTTGTGTATTTAAGAAACGACATTGTTTTGAATAATACTTTGCACATGGAGTGTAAAAGATGACTTTTATTGCATGAAATGATGTTATGGAATCTACATATGCATAATCGAGTCATGTATATTGCATAGTTGTGTTCACTTTTGGCTTAGAGCCATGACAAGGTTCCATTTTGTCGGTTAAACCGATAAGTAAGGGCATAGTGCCTTACTTGATTTTTTTGTATTTATTTTTTGTTTATGATTTTTGTGATTGGTGAGGTAACGTTTGGGCAATTGTATGCTAGGCATAACAGATTAAGCGAACCCTTTACCTTTGACGCTAGTACATAAAAATCAAGTCCTCGTATCGACACCTTTCTACAGAACTTGTTGGTAATCCCACACCTAGGGTTTGGTCACCGATGAGGTCATCACCTAAGGTCATAACGCTCTTGTCGACTGTAGTCTAGACTCACCATAAATGAAAGTCGGGCCAACACCAGGAATTGGTGGGTGTGCATACTAGTTTGACTGATTAGTGGTGACACACATGATTATTTTAGCTTATTCTTAGATTTATTTTCTGACGAGATTTGATTTTTTTCTACTTTTGTGTACTGGAATTGGAACATATATTCACCAGATGAGTGATCAATAGGCTAGGCCTATGTGGTTCCTAACCAGTATACATTGAGTCATAGGCTAGGCCTATGTATTTCTATGTCATGTATGTTTACTTCATTGGTTATCTACACCATCTTGGTGTGTATTGAGTTCTATTTGTGATATATATTTTTCCTGCCCACTGAGTACATAGTGTACTCATTCCCTCCGCTTTCCAACCATGTAGGTTAATTTAGTGAGCTTGAAGCTCTGAGTAGATCGTGCAGTCTTTTGACATTTTCGGGGCATTACTGTACGTTTGTAGTCTCTGTTTTGTACTTTTGTTGCATAGTGGCTCATGAACTATTTTTATTAGGTTGGTTATGTTGATATGCTTTATGATCTTATAAGTTGACTCTTGACTGCCTTGTTGTTTGTAAAAGACCTTATGTATGAACCTTTGGTATTGTCGTTGAGATTTCTTTTGACTGGACTTAAAAGTCTAAAAGTTGTGGTAGAATTTTAATGTGAATATAGAAATGCGTTTAAAACTGATTTGTAGGTGTTTTGATTGAGTTTTGGGATTTTTAAAATACAGTCGTTATGCTGCCCAAATATTTTTGAAAAAGGTATTCAGTTAGTCTTGCATGGTCGGATTAAGGGTACCGTGAGTGTCCTTAGCCCAAGTATGCGGCAGTTGTCATGTGCTCGATGTGGTATCGGGTCGTGACATTTAATGTGTAATAACTTTTGGGACATTTTTTGACAGCATGAAGAAGATGAGAGGTGCTAAGAGGATGATTGATATATTGAATTAATGTATGCTTGAGGACAAGTATAAGCCTAGTTTGGGCAAATTTGATAAGATGTTTTTAAGTCATTTTAATTGAACTTATCTCTTTTGTTTGGAGTTAATTTTGGTGCTTAATTGTTAAAATAATTATTTCTTTTATTTTAGGAGGTGAAAAGCGGATATTTAATCAAATTTAGCTTGAAATATTTAATTGGAGCATCATTTGCTAAAGTCATAAATTTTGAAAAGATGGAGTCAAAGAGGACATATTGTTGAACCTAGCGGGACGAGATCATAATGCCTAGAGTCAGCCTAACTCTAAGAAGTTTAGTCTAATTAAAAGATATTCTCGACCCTTTTGTATAGGTATTTTAATTTGTTTAGATGATTATCTCTAGAATATTGATAAAAGATAGTTTGTGGGGAGGAGAGTAGAATAAAAAAATACTACACACATGATCATTATTCTTTTAACTTCTTTCTTGTATCTTTGGTGTGGAACTATAGCCATTAGTGGCTAAATTTAAATTTTCTAATTCAACGGGAATAAAAACACCATTTTGTAACTTTGGGAGGTTTTGTTCTTAAACTAGATTATTTTAATTTAAGTATTTCTTGTTTTGTGCTGTTCAATTTTATGAGTCAATAAATTTAGTATTAATTATTCTATTAATATCTGTAAGTTGAATGATCCGTAATTTTCATAAATTATTAGTACAAGTAGCAAGTAGGTTATTTATGTATCTGTAATTGTCATGAATGATTAATATAGGTAGCAAGCAGGTTATTTATGTATTTGCATATTTAAATTATAAGAAATTAAAAACTAAATTAAATAGTTATAGTTATCTCAATTATTTAATTTAGGGTTTATTCTTTTTTGTTAAGTTTATTGCTATCATCTAGTTAATATAGAATGCTATCATACTCAATCAATTAATGCTATATTTTAATTTGAATAATAGATTTTAATCAATTAATTTAGGAAAACTAAAACTTATTATGGCTATCCTAAAAGGTTTCGAACTAAATGCTTGAGTTGCAAAAATTTATTCTTTTAAAACCAATGATCAAAGTTATAATTGGATGAAACCCTCCTCTTGAATTAGAATTACATAAAATTGAATTTCTCACTTTTATACTCAATTGATTTATTTATATTTCTTGATAATTTTAGTTTATTTGTTAATTAATAGTAAACCCCCATTTGATTTTGTCAATTGAAATTGAGAAACCAATATTTAGTTCTCTTGGGACTCAACCTAATTTTACGAATATTATAATATCTTAGTTAATCAGAAATTAATTTTAAGAGTTTTGACAACTTGTTCATCATTATAAGGTTAACGATGAACTAGTTTTGCAACAAATTAAAAGTTTGAGAATTATATTGTTACTTTTGATAATTCTAATTAGTATAACAAAATTAAGCAAAATTAAGGATTTTAAATATAATTTCCTCTAACATTTTTTATCATTAGGATGTTAATTAGTTAAGTTAATTTGTTAGGTTAATAATATTTAGGTTTTAAATTTTTTGAATGGGTCTCTTATTTTTTAATACTAATCTAATTTAAATATTTTAATTTAAATACATAAGTCTCACGTTGCCGCATCAAATCCATGTGGCTACATGGAACCCACGTCAACATCAAAATATTATAAATATATGTCATGTCATCTTTAACCTAGCAAAAACTTGATGGCATCACACTCCCTTCACTTTTTCTATTAACTTAGGGTTGAATTTGAACGTTTCTCAAATGATAGGATTTAATTTTTACTCTTTGAAATGTTAGAGTTCAATTTGTTAGCAGATATAAACCTTAGGGTTATCTATGCCATTTTTGTCTATCTTATACCATATCACTATATGAAGATTATGCTACTACTAGGCCAAAGGTTTAGTAAGAGAATTATACAAGATTCTATATAGTAAGCATTTGCTTAAATTTTAAATTTTCTTCTCAATTATCATTATAACTAAAACAAACTTCCTAAATACATAATTAGATCTTTGATGAGGTGGATTAGCTCTTTTTACATGCACAATGGGTCTAATGTTCCATAATATATTATTGTCTAAATAATACAAGGACCTATACAAAGTTTGTTAAAGAACTTATTGGTCTAAGTGATAATTTCCATTTAATGAAAATATATTATGTCTTAATTAGGAATTAATACTACATTGGAATATTTCTATTCTCAAAATAATATTATTCTAAGTAAAATGTAACTTGATTAGAATTTGCTTCTAAAGTTAACGTTCATATACTACAAACTCAAATATTAACTCATATATAGAATAATAGATATTTTTAGTATTTCATATTTATTAGATATCTTAATAAAATGCTTCAACATTCTCATACTTAATTTCTACTTATTTGAATACTTTGAATTTTTTAAACTTTAAATCAATTTCATTTAATATATAGGATTGTATCATATAAAGCCAATGCTTAATTTTTACTTAGATTTAAATATTTTTAATTTTTAAATTAGTATGTCATTTAATACATATAAATATATGATAGAAAACTATTGTTAATTATAATGAAATATAAGTATTTATCCTTTTACAAATTGTTATTACATCCAACACATCAAATTTAACAATTTATATCTATCATCATCTTTTCACCAAAGGTCGATTTTGTTATTCTTTAACCTAACAAGTCTCGCAAGTTTCATAAAGGACTATACCAAAGAATACATATATCCCAATATGGAACTTTATTATTCTTATTATATTGATTTAACCAATATGATATAATATGATAGTTTGGTTTAACTTTGCATTCTTATCACTTATCTCAAGCATAAGTCTTCTTTGATCCATCTTGTACAAAATATTTATATAAATACATTCATTTCTAGTTATACCTTGATCATTATAATAATATTGAATCCAAACTCAATATCAAATACTCAAAAACATAAATGAAAATTATGTATGATCTCTATTATATTATGTATTGGCAAGAAAAATTATGCAATTATTTTCCTTCTAATGATAACTATTATTATATCTAAGTCAATGCCTTCAAGTGTAGACTATGTTTATGCTTTTAGTAGGCTAAATTAAGTGGAATAAGTTTATAAGATACTATACTTTTAGCCCTATTTTATGCAAACTCTTATACCGTGCTATTATTATGTTGACATTCTTATATATTGTTATTAAAGTTTATAAGAAATTAATCAACTCAAAATGACATTATATTTTATCATCTATATGATTTTAACATATCTCTAAAACTTTTGTC
Organism: Erythroxylum incrassatum; assembly: GCA_026546855.1. Classification (NCBI taxonomy): domain Eukaryota; kingdom Viridiplantae; phylum Streptophyta; class Magnoliopsida; order Malpighiales; family Erythroxylaceae; genus Erythroxylum; species Erythroxylum incrassatum. Next base: position 18,457,221 of record JANVCL010000212.1, on the reverse strand, counting down.
ACCAAATCCTCGACAACTATTAATAGCAAAATTATGTAATAAACATACAATTTTTCTTTCTAATTTTGAGAATTATTTTTAAACATAACCTATGTCCGAGAATTTTAGTTCATTAAAACTTTGTATCAGCTATATTAAACAAAGAAAATTTCCACTCAAAATATAATATAATTGTAAAAAAGCTAGCAATTATTTATATGTCATGATAAACTAATAAGATTAGGATTTTAATTTTTTGTTTAGTTACTCCTAGTATTTTATTTAAAATAATAGCCATCATTACTATTCAAAAAGAGTACTTTAATCTCTCTACTAGACTATAATCTTATTCAAATTATATTGATCTTGAGTTTACTCGACAAACTAACTAAACTTAAATTAGGTAAATAACAACTCTATCAATTACATCTCTTATGACTCTTAGATCCATTACGTAACATCTCTTGGCAACATATATCTTATATATTATCCCTAACTCTATCTCTAAATTTATGTTATCATATTTTTGCTTATTCAAATCATACAAATTAAGTTAAGTGGGAACCATTGTTGAGAAATATTGGAGTTAAAGCAACCTTGACTTTGCTAAACAAGCTTATTAATAAATGGAATTCTAGTTTATTCTTATAACAATGAAAGATAACAATTATGTTTAAACATGGACTCAATATTTTAACAAGGGATTTATTCTCATATTGATCTTATCAAATACAAAATTGCATATATATATATATATATATAAACATATTGGATAATTAAATTAGATTAAATAAATTGATTCAAAAATTAATTAAATTTATATTTCAAATAGAAATTTAAATTGATTTTTAAATTATTTTCAAATTCAAATTAAAAACCATTTCCATCATGACTCCTTTAATAAAATTAATTAAAAATTATTTTCAATAAATTAATCTTCTTAATTATTATAAATTAGAAAAACTCTTTTTTCAAAATTTTATAAGTAAGACATTGTAATCTAATAAAAAATATTTCTAATTTAATTATTTTCTTTAATTAAAATGATTTTCTAATATTTAAAAATATTTTTAAAATTAAATAAAACATAGTAATTGGTTAGTTTTTCTTCCCATATAACTCCTTATACTTAGTGTCAATAATAATTAATTTTTCTCTCTTATTCGTTTGCTAGACTTAACAAAAGTTCGAAATAATTTTCCTTATCGTTTCAATCCGCTAGAATCATTACAAGTCCTAAATATTTTTTATCATCATCATACGTCATCATTAATTATTTATATTTTAAAATATATAAAGACAAGTTACTTATAAATAAAAATGAGTATAAATAAATTATTTGTAAATAAAATAAATGATATTATAACATATTTATTACTTGCACTATATTAAATAAAATAATTAATTTATTATTATCAATTATTTTTTAATTTCATTTATTAACAGTAAACATTAATTAAATTAATGACTAATTACTCATAAAATATGAATTATAAATAAAAATAAAAATTGGATCATTTTATTTTTTTAAGTAATAAATAAAATTTCAATGAAAGACTTAATTTATTATTATATTAAATTAATAAATATATTATTAATAATTAATATTATATGTTAATTATTGTTATGTTTTTAACACAGGTAGTAATCTATAAATATAATAAATTAATTTGTTTGATATATATTATTTCTACAATTTATTAATTCCCTATTATTCTTCTACAACATAATTGTCCACATGGAAATAGTTTTTTGTTCTTTGCTAACATTTTTAATGAAAAAAAATTAACGAAAGAAGATATAAAATTTTGGATAAGAAAAAAGACCTTATAAAATTTTTGAAATTAATAAACTTCAATGAAACTACAAGAGAAATTATTTTCTTTTCCCCTTTTAATTACTAAAATATTGACTTCATGTTTTGATTACAAGATAATTTTGATTGGATCTAGATAACTTGAACATCAAATTCAGCATCCAAATAGATATAGGATTCATCCAATTCCAGGAGAACAGTTAGTCCCTGTCTCCGAGGCAACAGCCAATCTTGCCTGATACAAGCTGCTATCAATTATGTTCACCGTGTTACTTCACAATGGGGATTAATCTTGTTCAACTATATAGATGAACATAACAGAGAAGATATACTTTAAAGTACACTATGTAACGTAAGCAAGCAATTTAGATCTGTATCCATAAGATTATACGGTAACAACTGCTCTTCGAGATATTTTGACCAACCGATGAGGTTAACCAATATGTTAATTTCTTCTACACGATTGCAATCAAAACTTAAACGTGGAGGTCTTGTCAATATAAAAGAGGAGAAAGAACACAAAGAAGCTTGAAGTGTCCTAATTCATCCGTAGAAAGTGACTTTCAGAAAAAGATAACAAACAACAGCAGTGTCCGAAGCTGCTTTAAATGTAAGATTATTGAGACTATCTGGGTATTGAACTGATTTCTCAGCTTCAAAAATTTTGCAGGAAAACAAAATTGCATGTTTTCGCCATTAAATCACGCAGGTGACAACAGAAGAGTACATATTCAACTCCATGAAAGATATTCTATGCAAGTAGCTGTCTCAGGGATAGTAACCGGTGATAGTGAATCCCCTTCCCACGATTTCACCAGCACAAAACCAAGCAAAGCACTCCAGGCCAAACAAAGCTGCAATGCCAGCATCCTCAACCTTCAGTTCCTGCCTCCTCCTCCACAAGCTCTTCACATGATCAAGCTCCTTCCAGAATGATTCATAACGATTAGGAATACTGTGCAAACAAATAACAAAAGTGGAATCTCAAATAAGATGCAAAATTCAAGGTATATAATGCTACAGACAAGTTGGTTAGATATCGTCTCAATTATATATGCTTGAAAACTGTAAGTTGGGGAACTTATAGAATCTTGAGCATGGAGAAGATAGAGAGAAAAATGCCAATTTTGTTCAAATGGTTAAACACCAAGATTAATTACAAATGTAATTACATAAAAAGAGTTGAAACATTAAACTCACAAAGAAAAGGTCTCAAGCATCAAATACTTCCCAAAATAACAATGGAAATTGATGCAAATGAATGGCTGAAGAGAAAGGCCAATTTACATTGATGGAAAAAGAATGCATGAAGAAAGTTATATCGAGAAACATGTTTTCCTCTGAAATCACTATCAAAGCTAGTTTATGAAATTTCCGTTCAGTGATGCGTGAGATTATTTTCCCTCAAGTATCTTAGAGAAGCATCATGGCTAAATCAGTTCATCCAATTGACTTTCGGGCCTACTCCAGATCATTTCCTCTTTGATATTCTTGTTTTTTGGCTTCAAAAATAAAATCCGGACTATTTTGCCATAGGGCCATGGCATTTGCTACCTGAGAGTATGGTCCAAATCTTAACTAAACTTCCATCGTTTTAATAGTTTTGACGAAGGTCCTCCTTGGTTCATTTATAATCCAGATCATGATGTTTAAGGCATCTACATATATTAAGGTTATCGAGCTTCCAATGGCAATACTTTCTTGTTCATTTAAGGAGGAATTTATCTCATTTTAACCCATAAGTAAGAATAGCCAAAGCAATTGCCTCTAAGTAGGTGTAAACAACAGGCTCAATCATATTAGAGGGAGCAATACAGTAATTCAAACAATGCCAATCAATACAGTAATTCAAACAATGTCAATCAACACAGTAAAAAGATGCCCTTGTTCTAATCTCCAACACAATTTAGAAAATCAGTCGCCAGGCCTGCTAGGACTTACCAACTTAGTAGTTGACTCTAACACAAAATCTGACCAAATACAACCAAAATCAGCAAGACAAAAAGATTAAGTTGACCATCTCAAGCATGAAACTTTTCAATCCTAGAAAAGACATTTAATTAACCAGCTCGCAAGATGATAGAAGCTCACGTGACACATAGGTAATCCATCACTTGAGGAATACAATCTAGCATCTTACAGTACAAGTATGCCTATGATGTTATTGAGACAGCAAAAGTAATATTGAGTGAGAGTCATGAAAACCATTTGTCAATAAAATCAAATACCAAGATGACAATGGAAGAGAAAGTAAGACCTAGCCAGACGAGTGTAAAACAATTGCTTTGCCAACAGGTTGCATTTCTCCACTGTGGCTGGATCCTGAATGTATTGCTTGTTCTGCTCCAACAACTGCTTATAGTAAACAGTTCCATGCTTGGCCACAAACTGAGATGCTTGACACGCCTTTGACTGCAGTTGCAGCAACTTGGTAGCCATGGTCACGACAAATTAACCTAAATCCAATCATAACCAAAAATCATAATTCAAGAAACCATACATTTTGCAGCAAAAGCATAATTCATCTAAACCTTAAACTCAAAGGTTGAACCAATAGAAAACAAGACAAAACCTACAAAACAAAATACACATGGGTCTAAATTGCACAAAATGATCAACCGTACTTATATATAAGAATCAGAGATTACTGACCAAATCACACTTCAATGAATCAACCGCAGACACCAATTTCCACCATGATCAAGTATAAAGATTCAACACGAAACTAATTTAAAACCCAATCTATAAATCGTAATTGGAAGCATCTAACATGACAGACAACAGCAAATCGGACACACCACCACACGAGATCTGACAAATGAAGGCTCTACTGAGTAAAACACATAAACGACAATGGAAAAAGGGAATTGCCTTAGTTGAAGAATGAGTAAAGAGACTTGAGTTGTTGAAGAAGCGACGGTGACAGTACCGTACTATTAGCTACCTCGCCGCTCCGCTTACTCTCTTCCCCTGTAACGCAAAGCCAACTTATTATCGGATCGGGATCGGTGGGTTTTATTATTTTCATTAGAGCTGGGATGGTTTCGCATAAAATGAAAAGAGTTGGGGTCATTATCGTATTTTCCTTTTCCGATTCCGGTGATTTGATTATTACATTTCTTAGGTTTAGGGATCTCTGTTATGAGTTTAAGGTTATCACAGGATTCATTTCTTGTCCGATAAATAGATTCGTTGTAATTTAAATATCTTCGGTGGATTTATAGAATAATTTATAATGGAATAGAATAGAATAAGATAAAAAATGAAAATTTTATATTACATCTCATTCTATCTTATATAGAAAAATGAAAATTTTACCATTTTATATTTTATCCCATATTTTTCAAATTGAAAGTTTTTATTTTTACTGTTTAAAATAGGATGAAATGTAACATAAAACTCTCGTGTTCTATCTCTTTACCAATTTACTAGGGAAATTCCGAAAAACAATATAGTGTAAATGTCTCTTTATATATCAATATCCAAATTTTAGTGAATGTTTCAGAAATAGAAATATTCTTATAACTTCGAAGTTATTATTAATTACCCTTTTGAAATTTGTTGAAGTTATGATTTTATTTAAATAAATATTTTGAAAAGGGAATTAGAATATGAAACATTTCAAGTTTGTTGGGTTTTTTTTTCCAGGTTATGATTTGTCATTTATGGGCATCATTTTGGTTTTTGACTTCTAAAAGAAAAAGAAACAAGAGAAAGATAATGAACGAAAAGAGGGAATTGCGTTGAATGTGAAGCTCACATATTTTCACTTCAGATAAGCCCCGAAAGGAGCAAGTTGTGTATCAAAGCAGACTCGAAATAGGGCGTGAACGAAAAAAAAAGAATGAGACTCTCATTGTGCACAGAGAAAGATCTTATTTATCATTTATGTCAACTTAGCTGTAGGTTTTGCTATCTATTAATATTTATCTGCGAAGGTCTAAGTTCCATGAAATATTTAATATAGATTTTGCATACAAAATTTCCATAGGAAAAAAAAAAGAAACTGGAATGTGTGGATATGAAATATATTTCAAATTCACATATACATTTTACCCGAATTCAATTGAATCCTTTGACATGTATCGTGAATCTATACTAAATTTCTATTTCTATCAAACTGCAAATTGACATATTGAACCAACTATATTAGGTCTTGTTTGATAAATGATTGATCAGTTATTCTTTAATAGATTGAGAGGTATTTAGCTGTTTAACTATGTCAAATCGCTAATAATCATATTTGATAATCAGTTGATTAGATTGACCAACTAATTTTGAAAATGCTCGTAAGAAAAGCGTTTAACTTTACAAAATTAATGGATAAAAAGATGATTGTGCCCAAAAGTTATTATAAATTACTTAAGTTGTCTTTTTTTATTATATTCCTTTCACCAAATACTAGTATCCTAAATTTCAACTTGATTAATAAGTTAATATGTTAGAAAAAAGAACTTCAACTTGGTTAATATGAAGAAAGAAAGTAGTAGTAGTAATTATTTATTTATTATTATTATTCTATATTTTTATTAGAGTTATAAACTTAATTTTTGTGAAATTAAATAGCTAAAATCTAAATTTCAATATGAGGATATTAAGAAAATACTAAAATATAATACTCATATTTTTATAGACCTTTTTTTAAATAGTGCCCTTAAATTATTTTACACATAAACAACTAATTTTATCAAATATTTTTAAATAAATAAGTGATATTATCTGCTGGTCAATTCAGTTATCAGTTAACTGCTAATATAATCAATTGATTGTCAAACAGGTCATAATTATGTAAATAAAAGAAGTAGCCAAATGATGGTTTAAATCTCTAGTCAATAATAGAAACCATATCTTAGCATATGGTGTCTTTTTTTCCTTGTACTATACTTAGTAATTCCAAAAGACGCTGAATTTATTTAGGCTACTCTTGTACTTAAAATACTATTTATTTAGTATGAGTTGCCAATTTATGGATAGAACTTAAAAAATAAATATTTTTAATAAAATTTCGATTAAAGTTTTTAATAGTTGCAATTTCTAATTGGATAACAAATCCTGTCGTGTTTAAAATCAATTTTTCAATTAATTGTGTTTACCAACTTGGATCTAAAAATAATTATAGATTCTAATTAATTAATAATCAATTTTTCAATTAATTGTGTTTACCAACTTGGATCTAAAAATAATTATAGATTCTAATTAATTAATAATTATCTCCATCCTAGAAGAGATGGGCTAGCCAACTTCTCCGCTTAATATAATGTTGAAAATTCCGACTCATACTTCTTTTGTGTTGATCCCATGTGTCATTCCAAATAACAACAATTATTACCTACTTCGAATTTCGAAAAGCCAACATATATATATATGAGCTTGCAAAAGCACATTCGTGCAAGAATTTCAAAAAATAAATCATTAATAATATATAGAGCTAAACTCGATCATCTTGTTCGAGGAGAAATTATAGTTCCATGCATGACAAGCAAGAACAACGATATTTCAATGTTGGTTATGAACTATATTAATAAGCTTAAAGGAGAGTAGATGAGCTGTGCTTGTAAATATGTGATCTGAAGTGGACCAAAGTAACCAATTCCCGAACATGGTGCGATCAGATTGTGATCCAAATGTGGACCTATCTGCTCAATTGGCAGCGGAGATCGCGCAGCCGAAACACATAAAACTATAAGAGAAGAGCTCGGCGCTGTAATCCTAACACTTTGTGGAGATATTCCACCAATTTGTGAATCAAGCGGTTGGTTGCTAGGGTATGAATCTCTTTTTGATGAACGATGATGAATAGGGCTCACGTGGCAACTCGTGTGCCACATGGGGCTACTTGGACGGCTGTGATCTATCTGTTCTATTGGAGAGTTAATGAGAGGTAGTCATCATCAGGGTGAGAAGATGGTGTAATGGTTGACATTTAGAAAATGATGAAAAGAGGTTGGTGTAGGCATTAAGAATTTGTCAAAGAAGAATAGAGAAACGGTATAATCCCAACGACCATATTCACATGAAGATCAAGTGAAAAGAAAGAAGGGATTGCATCAACGTATGAGGAACCACGGAGCCCATTTATGCCTCCCACCATTTTTAACCATCCATATGTGTGAAATATTGAATCTTGAGCATATATTCATCACGAACATGTTTCTCCTCATTTGTTAGGATTCATTTTCTTAATGCCAAGTCTAATGCAGCATGATGGATGGATCCAATTCCAACATTATTTCAATATATACCAAAAGAAAATACGAACCTTCCTTGGCCTTGAAGTGATAAATGACTAATTTCTCAGAAATGGTGAATTTGAATGGAAACTTTGAAGTAAGCGGCAAGTAATTTGGACTGAGGAATTACCATATATTTAATGAGGCATCATTTCCAGGAAACTAGGTAGTTGACTTTGGCCCTTTGAGCCACAGAAAAACAAAGCTATCTTAAAAGAAAGTCAGAGGAATTATTAAAGTATGTGGTAAAAAGCATTTTGAAGAGTTATAGATTAACATATCAAATCCAAATTGCTGATCTGGTTTGATATGAGGTTAGAATGTGGGCGATAAGCCAATTAGTCAATGGCACACTCTCAAATATTCCAGTAAGTAGAACTAAAAGATTCCTAAGTTCATAAATTTTTTGACCAATTACCAATGTTCTGTTGAAGCTAATAATGACTAATGAAAAAATTAGAGTTCTGACAAACTTGGACCAATTAAAAAAAAAGCCATCCTCAATCTGTAAGAGGAAACTCTTCTAATTGTTCCCTTTCTGAAAAAAGACCTATTTTAATTTAAAAATTTTAATGATAAGATCTTAATCTTGTTCGTGGTATCAAATTATTATGTGTAGACTTACTTTAAATTTTATTGAATGTGGACTTTTATAAGTACATAATAAAGTTGAATCTTATCTTCCATCCATGATGGTCACAACCCTTCATTGGGATGGTATCATGTAATTTCCTCATATCTTGAGGCCCTCAAATCTTCTTCTTCTTCCTCCTAGAGATTATAATTTGGTAGAAACAAAGTAAATTACAACTCTTTCTCATTCAATGACTGTCAGAAGCCTTTGTATCCAAAAAAAACAAAATGACAGTCAGAAGCCTATCTTCTTCTATTCAATACAGTTAGTCGCAAACGCGATCATGCTCTTCCTTCCACATATTAGCATAAAAAAATAATCACATGATACGCCATTATACCATACAAATAATGTAATTAAGGCATAAGTAGTTTAGTTCCAGTTTGCATGTATATATCTGTACAGTGTTGAACAAGTGTGAACGATATTATACTACTTGTGATCAGCTGCAATATATTTGGTTCCTCTTGTGTGGACCATTGATGGTTGGTGCTGAGCGATGATCACACGCAAAAACCTAAAAACTTATGGAAGTTAAGCATAGCAAATCTTATACAATAATTATATCTTAATCAAGCCCATGCATGTCTTGTGTAATTATTGTTACATCTTAATCACGCTAGTGTTAAATAAATCGAGCATAAGCTGACCATGACAGCTGCAGGTGGTGAAAAGAAAACAAGTAAATGTCAAAGGTGTTAAGAGTCCAACTTTCCAACCTAGCCATAGGGGACTGCTTTTGGTCACATTAGGTTGCTTAGTCATCGTAATCTTTTCAGCCGTCTGGTCCCTTAATTACAGATTATGTCGAAAAGAATGTTGATAAGACACTACTAAATAGATTTGTTTATGTTGTAACAATCTCTGAAACAACCCAACTACGTTGACTAGTTTGCCACGTGAAGTAGGAGTAACGACCACGCAAAAGTGAGAACTAAAAAACTTGCATAATTTACAATTTTAGTAGTGATTAGTAAGCAAATACGGAAGGCATTTTCGTATATGTAATATTACGACCAAACTGGATTCATACACCATATGGATAATCATTTTTTTCTTTACAAATTATGGTGTTGATGAAGAATTAAGCATCCCCTAACCACCAAGTCAAGTTCTGGGAGTAGATTTTTGGAAAGGTTTAATTTAGGAAGTATTCTTTATGCAATGATTCAAATTGGGTATAAGAAACTTCTATGGCATAGGGAGAAATGACAAGTGCATTACCATATCCCAATTTCATAGAAACTTTCATGGAAGTAATTCAGTGTTGATTTTGCTTCGTTGACAAGTAATAAGAAGATGACCAATGAAGAAATTACCGAGTCAGAGACAAAACAACATAGAGTTCAAAGGAAATTTTCATGTATTATAACAACTTACAGCGAGACGGAGGTACCAGGAAACTTACAACGAGACGGAGTTACCAGGAAACTTGCTCGGGAGAGCAAGAAAACAGAAGAATTTGCATCTTCGTTCTGATATATTGTATATATTGATATAACTTAGCAAAAACCCAGTTCTTCAAGAGGGTTTTATCAACTAAAGAATGAAATGGCCACAGCCATTAAAAAATTATGGTAGGAATTAACCGTAAATTGACTTAGTTGCCGTTTGTTTTCCTTTGATCCATGAAGTTTTGTAGTCTGTTGAGTGCAACTTCTAGTGTCTGCTCACTCATATTAGCAAAACACACTCTAAACCAACCTGGTTCGGAGCAATGACAGGAAGATCCTGGGGATACGTTTAGCTTCACCTCACGAAGTATGGACTTCCAAAGAACCAATTCACCTTCTCTTGTGGGTTCCTCCAACAACTGGCTTAAATTCATCCAACAAAACAACCCAGCATTCCCTTTCAAGCACTCTATCCCAGCGCTTCTCAAACCTTCAATAATCATGTTATATCTCTTCATCAGTCTCTCCCTATTTGTCTTGATATAATTTTCAGTAAATTTCTTGTCTGACAACATGGAAGCCAGCAGATGTTGTGTCTGAGAAGAAATCAAGGTGAAACTAGACATCCTTCTTGCAGTGGTAACAACCTTATCGTTGTAGGAGTAAATTGTTCCGATCCTGAAACCTGGAAGGCCAAGATCTTTGGAGAGGCTGTAGACAATGTGCACTCTCTCTGAATCTTTGTATCCACGAGATTCAAGAATCTCAGCAATGCTTATGAATTCGGATGACGCGAACGTGGATCCTGAGTAGATTTCATCGGACACAAGATGGATGTTTTTGCGTACTGCGAAATCAAGAATCTTTTCCAAGACTGAGCGTTGGATCGTAGCACCCAACGGGTTTGATGGATTTGTTATCAGAACTGCTCTCACTTTGAGGTTCAAGGCTGCTGCTTCTCTGTATGCAGATTCCAAGGCTTCAGGAGTAACTTGGAAATTGTTGGAGCTGTCACAATGAATTGGAACAATGTTTACACCAGTCCTCCACCTTAAATCTCTATCAAATCTGCAAGAGAAGTTCGAAATAATGTTAAATGGTGAGGCTGGGAATGAAAGCATTAAACCCATAGATAATGAGCTCGGAAGTAGAATGTTTTTGGAGACAACTGAATACTTACCCTGGATAGTATGGAGTTGGAACAAGCAAAGCATCACCAGGATCTGCTAGAATGAATGTTAAGAGCTCGTTAGCTGCAGTAGCACCAGCGGTGAGGACTACTCTATCTGAGTCAAATTTTGCTCTTCCTCCTCTAATTTGTTCCATGAAATTTGACATTGCCTGTGACCAAGTGCACAAGAAATGTCAGAATTGTCCTTCTTTTAAGTAAGTTATAGTAAGTCATTACATACATGGGTCAAAGAAGTACCTGTCTGAACGATTTGAGTCCATGATAATCTTGAAACAAGGCATTTTCTCTAAAGCTTAGTGCTCCATTTCCAAAGCTAGATGCTTCGGAAAGTTTCGCCAAGTATTCTTCCAACAAATCGAATGAGACCTGTTCAGTGAGCAAAAGGAAGGATTTTAGCTTTGTCTTGACAAAGATCACATTGAGCTTAAGTATGCTAAGAAAGAAACGGATCAAGAGACTTACTTGATTTTCTGCGAGTCCCATCTGTATGACTCCTGATGGGTTTTCTGAGTCATGATAAGGATCTTCATCGTATGCTTTCCATCCTGCAAAATATGGAGAGTCCTCTCCATGGGTTTTAGAGACTGCAATTTTCGATAGCTCAACAGTAGTAGGTTGTTCAATCTCTATGGCCATGACTTCTACTGCAAAAACTCGTTAAGTTTCCTGGCTATATCTGTAGGTTTTGTCCTCAAAAATAAGATTGTGTATGAACGAGAAAGTGATAGAGAAACGGGAAGTAGAGAGAAAGAAAAGAGTGGAGAAGACACAACTGCTTGAATGAAACCTTTGTCAAGAACTCTCGTAATATATAGGGAGTGTCTGAGGCTTTGACATAATAAAAAGGGTCCCCACAACTTGCCTAGTTCTCACCATAATGAAACAGAATAAAATATCAATCATCGATACTCTAATGTAAGCAAAATCGAAACCTCGCCTTTTACAGACGAAATTTTTTTTAACTCCCTGACAACTGTTCACTTCTGTCACATTCTCCAAACCTTTCTGTAACTCAAATCTTCATAAGATCCGAAACGAATAAGGTGGTTGATGAGGGGTGGGTGCTAATCTTTTTTTTCCTTTTAGACCTCCCATCTCCATATCATTACTGTCAGGCTACTCTTACTTCTTTGGATTATCTTCTTATAGTTTCCTACATGATGCTACATTCAAGCCATTGCCCAAAAAGCAGGAAGACAAAAACGAAATAGAACGATTGCAAAATAGCCAGGCCAGTTGAGAACTTGATATTTTTCACTTGCTTTAGATAACTAAGACATAAAGGAAATAGTGCGATTGCAATAGTCAGACCAGTTGAGAACTTGATATTTTTCACTTTCTTTAGATTACTAATGATGGTAGTTAAACTCCAAGCCCCCACTTCCCAACCTATGACTAACCAAATGCATAAACGTCGGCAAAACTTAAAAAATTTTGCTTTTCTGAAACCAAATATGCTGCGACCTACACGAAGAATACATAGCGAGCATGAATATGTTGATGATATCTATGAGCAGTTAAGCTCTAGTGATCTGACAAAGATATGAATTTACACAAGATTAAGATTCTGATTTGGGAACAAAAATTTAAGACAAAGGAGAAGCTTTGAGAAGATATTATGGGCCCACAATTGCATCAGAATTTATAAGGTCATTAGGGTTTAAGGATTGTAGTTAGGAAGGGTACTAATTATCCAAATTCTGTTCACAAGCTCTCTCTAATCATATCCGGGCAAAAGCGGATTCCTAATGACTTTTCCATGTCAGTCACAAGTTCACATGCAAGTACTGGATTCTCCATGGAAAGTCAACCTGCTAAGCTTTTTCTGTCTTCAAAAGTCATCATTTTCCTCGTAACCACCCATTAGTAAGTCATTAGAAATGACCAAATTAAGTTAATGAATTTTCAGGGGATGGTTGTCCTGTCTTACTAATGAGTGATTAAGGCTTAAACACTATGAGAAAATGCTTGCATATGCAGATCTAAATGTGCTAGTTTGTATGCTACATCTCCATGCCTCCATGTAAGAGTTGAGATACTTGTCAAGATTATGTTGTTCATAGAAATAGATTTCAATTTTTCAACTAACAAACCAAGAGAATATACAAAATCCCAGAGAAGAAGGAATAAACAATTGGAATCAAAAAGAGGAACAGTCGATGATGAGAAGAATATGTGTGGCTCTTTTAAATTATGAATGGACGAGGGACTAGATGAATCACCATGTGCAAGTAACTCAACAGCCTGAGATCTGCATTAAAAGATAGATTGCATTGCAGAGATAAAAAGGGAAAGAATAATTAAAGGACGACGTGAAACAAGAAGTTGTCCATGACGACTGTTCGGCGGCTTTGGCCTGTCAGAGAGAGACAAAAATCAACCAAGGTTCTTCTCCTAGATGTGGAAGGTTAATTTCTGTACAAGAGTAGTTGTGAGCAGTTATAATATATTGTCCAATTGAAAGAATCCCAAATCATTGCTCACTACTAAAATGAATCAATCCTCACACAATTTCCAAGCCAAGTACTACAACAAAAAACATTTGAAGTATATACACTGCTTGCCTGTAATTAAGTGAGAGCTAGTAAATATGTTATATTCATGATTTTCTTCTTTCTTTTACCAGGTGTTGGTGGTTGGTGGTTGTTGATTGTTATCTGTATTTGAATATGCTAGCTATTAACATTGCTCAAAATTGGATGTGAATAATTTTTGTTCATACATGGGCTCTATCAACTATGATTCAATAAATATATAATAGTTAAATGTTGTTAACGTTAGTAAACAATGTAAATATTCCTAACAAATATTTTGTTAATAATTAAAGAAAATTTTTACAAATAAGAATTTTTATTTTCATTTTAAACGAACGGATATACTCGACCACCTCCTAAGGGGCGTTATTATTAGAACCCACACCGTACTAATCCCCAAATGCGTATACTTGTTTTTTTTCCTGCCCTTAATAATGATAATCAACAAATAGCCCTTAATAATGATAATAACAAATAGCGAGGCGTTTAATGAGCTTCAAAGTTTTACTCAGAGAGGTGCCGTATATCAGATTCTCCGGATCAGTCAGCTTCTGATCTTAAGTTAGTATATGGATTAGCAAAAGGTCAGAAGCATTCAATATGAACAATAATCTAAAATGGTTTTAATTAGTGTGTTAGGTACCAACAAGAGAGCAATGTATTCTACAAATAAAGTTAATCCCTGAAGCAGCGTACTGAGTTCCTGAAGTGGATTACAACTTAGTAGCAGCACAGAAAGGAAGCACCCAAGAAGTTCTATAGGTTACATGCCTATGCATAGCTTACATGTACATAGGACTTGAATATAGGAAGGAAAAAGACAGGTCGAAGTGGTGATAGAACTTGAGCTTAATTTACTCACAACTAGACTGCTTGAACGATATATGAACCTTCTTTAATCAACGTCACACTGCAATTAACTAGGTTTTATAAATAAGAAAGTGATTGGTTATTTGTAAGACAGTGAATTAAGTTTCTTTTTTTATTTTCCGTACTTGTCAACAGCTCAATCTGTCAACATCTGATTAGTAAAAAAAAGCTTGAAGAGGGCCAAGTTTGTCACTTTCATGTTGTGGATTTGGAGTACAAGCTTCAGTGAAAGGAACCGTTTCGTGTCTTTACATGCTTCTGATTTCAGCTTGCTACCCTTGACGGTAGGCAGGAATCACCATAAGTTCTAGTAATAACCGACATGTGAGATTACTATACTCTAATGAAAATAAGTCATTGGGATTTTGTTATCGTTATATACATGATTGCATATAACTTGGCATTGAATCTTCCACATCTTTTATCTGTTTAAATTGATTTTCTAGTGTCACATGCCACACTCCACCTAATTCCTACCATAGCAATGTGAATTTAATTATCAAGGGCCCACATGGTTCATGGATTTAAAATTGAGAGCTTAATTTTAATATGCATTTCTAATTATCTTTTAAAATTTATGAACTTTGTCCATAAATTGATATTAAAAGAAAATCTTTATTAATTTTATACAAGAGAAGAATAATTCAATTAAATTATAATTTAAGTATTGGTGTTAATTTGTCACAACACATTATCCAAAAACAACATTTGCTAAAACTTGAAATTGTTCTTCCAACTTGAAGATTAGAGCATAAATGTTTCAATAAACATTTAAAAATTATTTTATATTGGATTAGTTCATTGTTAAAGTTTTTTAAAATATGGGTTTCGTCTATCAAGAAAAGGCCATTTATATTAACGTTCCCAAAATTTGGGTCTTCTTTGTGGTTTTTTTGGAGGTGATGTGTCCATAATCAAATTTCTTAGTTGAGTGACATATATATGTCGGTTAAGCTGTTTCTAATAAATTTCTTTTATCCTTAGTGAGAACTTACTTATCTTCAAGATAGAAAAATGAAGATAGATAAAGAGGTTAACTATGATTCTAGGATATTAGTATGTTTATGCGCACCTACGTTGAGCCACCCTTCTAAAAAATTGACTGAGATCAGACCGTAATTTATCCCTCTCACAACTTTATCGAGATGAGATATGAGAGCGCCTAAAGTAGGCGATTCCTTTGAGATCAAGGATATTAGCATGTTCCTTTGCATCCCAATCATAAGGCATGAATCTTCTTGGAAGATACAATACCAATAGGGACCTGCCACGCCGGAATATTTGTACTAATCATCAAGAGATCATGTCAAACGGAGATAATAATACAATATTTGGTTGTTCAGAATTCAATATTGACTTTGGCATGAGGCTTCTAATAAAACTATATCGCTAATTATATTATATATGGATATATGTCCTCTTTTATAGCTTCTCTTCACCTTAAACATTTGTCTTGTATAGTATATTTATATGAATTGGAATCATAATTTTTCTTGTTAGTTTCTTCTGTGACTATTCAAGGATATGTGATTAAGAGCGACTCATGACGTGTTTAAGAGAAAAACACGTTTTGTGAACCCCAGAAGGATCTACTTAAGCTGGATTTTAAGGTATGGAGCATTCAAGGTCGTATCATATGTCGATTTCAGACAATGCACCGACGAAAGACGACTACACTCTTGTTACATGTTCGAAGTTTCCTAAAGGTTGAGCATTTGATGCTTACGTTTAGTACCCACAAAATTCGGGTTTTGTTCATTTCTCAAATCATGCATGTCGTAAGCCATAGTTGTATAGCTAGCATCCAAAGCTCTCTAGGTTTTGGCTTTGACCACCTCTATAGATGTAAAGACAAATAATACCAAGTCTAATCAAGTGCTTGTTTCTTGTAATCTATTTAACAAGAATCTGCTAGTCAATCATGCTAGACCATAGGAATAATCTTCAATTACATTAGAAAACACGACTAGTATGTACTTTTTCAAATCCTACTTGGTTCATAATTTAAAGATGTGAATCAATAATTAATTCCTTGATACTGTTATGTTAATCTCTTATTCAAGAATTACCCTTTTCCCATCTTCTCAATTTTTTCTTTTCTGCTATATTATTTTTTTACCACATAGTATCTTGTTAATGAACCCACATATACATGTACAAGAATTGCCTTTTTGTGGAAATTTTTTATACTCCTCATCCATGTGATCAATTTCTCTTCCTCTCTCTCTCAATAATGGTAATATATAAGAGTAGGTCCTCGCTAGCTGTAACTGAAATTGAGTTCCGGTCCAGCATTGTATAATACGAATAACTTGTATACTCTATTAGAAATGTGATCCAAGAGCGTCCACACAAGCTTATAGATAAGGTTTCCTTTATTTATACCTTGCCAAGAAATCTTTTTTTTTTTTTTGAATTCATATGCTCATCTACTCCGGGTTTTTAGTTTTTCCCCCCTCTTAATTTAGTTTTGTTGTTAAAAAAAAGGAAGGTAAATGCACCTAGAGCAATTATATAATCCAGCTCCATGACAACCAAGCAACCACGCATGCTTAGAGCATATATTACAAGTCATATCTATATCATTAGCTAATTATGTACCTTGGAACTCTTGAAATAGTTAGTAGTAATATTTAATAGTGTGTTAGAGATGAGACAAAGACCTCGTAAATTCAAACACATGATTGCATGCTTCATGTGTAATCTCATTGAGGATTTGTTGCACTACCAAGCACGGTTATTGCATCGGCTACTCTGCAAGTCTGATCAGAGAACAATTATAATCTATTGTTTTAGCTATAAAATTGTTACAAAGAGAGCATATTTGATGAATTACTATTGCATATATTTGGATGGAGGTTTTAAGAATGAACTTTTTCATAAGTATACCTACTTTTTGTAATAATAGATGGTTAACAGAGAATGAGATCTCTGTATTAAAAACTCAGTTACTACTCTATGCGAGAGGATCTGATCCTGCTGTATCAGAAAATTTCATTCGAGTAAATCAGTTTGCATCATTCCCTTTTCCTTGTATTCCAGGGTTAATTTGCTATATCTACACAAAAATCAAAGCTCTATAGAGGAAGTAGTTTCTATTTATTGTGAAATTTGTTGAAATGTATTATTAATACTAACAATAATTTTAGTTTCACGCGGTTCAATTTTGATATGAAAATGAGTTTTTTTCTAACTGAAGTTTAATTACCACCACAAAAGTGTACTTAGCGATAGCATAAATATATATACTTAATCTCTTTTTAATTAATAACACATTGGGATTGTGCGGTAACTCAAACTGTAACGAGTATTACAAACTATACCGGCGGATTTATCTCTATATATGCTCATTCTTATTTTATAAAAACGAATAAATTTTTTTAAAGAAGTTTTAATAGTTGTACTAATTTCTAGTATCTTACTAACTAATATCTATAGATGTTTATATATTAATGAGAGCTAATTAACTACTAAGTAAGAATAAGACTGTGTTATTGGACTTCTTCAAACCTTGTGTTATAATAAGACTTAAACTAGATATTGATCATGATGATGACAATCAAAAGCTAATTAACTCAGTACTAATAACTCCTCTTACACATTATGTTGTTTTGCTTTTCTTTCTATATGACATATGTTTTAAACCTTTCCTAACCACGAAATATAAGCTCACCGGCAACAGCTTTTCTTAATCTATAATAATAAAGAAATACTAGTTCAGTGGCATTTTCAAATCTACGGACAACAACAATCACCATAAGCAACGAAAAGTCCTTATGGCTTTGACTTTGAAAGCGCAGAGTTACGTTACACTTGGACCACACAGTGTGAGCCGAATATAATGTGCTTATATCCATTAACAAACAGTAAAATTGCTTGCCAGCACATGATAACCATTATAAATTAAGGCTTTGAAGATTAATTGCAGACACAACCCAGGAATCGTGAATTTTTGTCCCAGATTCCTATCAAGCTAAACAATCTATGGTCGTGTCCTTTTTCGTACCATACGTTTTAAGTAACATTTTCCAATTAATTCCAAGCAATTGGTAAACGCTCAAGTGCTGAACAATGAGATTGTCACGGTCTTGTCCTAAGCTTGTAACTTATTCCTCAAACAATTTACCACCACTCAAATTCTTAAGTATTTAAAAGACTAAAAACAATAGACAGACAATTACCTAACTTGAGTCCAAGATAATATAGATAAGTACCTCATTTAATATAAGGGGAATTTCAATTTTCTTGAGTTCATAAGTTTGTGACTCTCTTTCTGCGTGCTAATGAATTTTTGTATTTGGTAATCTATGTGTGTTGGCTTGTTTTGTTTGTGAAAAAACTAAGGGGTTAATCAATTCGCAGACAATCCAAAATTAATTTTTCTGCACAAGTAAATCAACAATCACAAAAGCAAAATACCAACGACGCCAACGTTTGGTAACGCAGTTCGGCACACTTTGTCTACGTCTGCGGGGCCCTCACCTAGATTAATTACTTCCACTGTAGTTCACAAAAATTACAAAGATTGACCAATCTCGTATGACTCAATCTATGTAACTAACCCACAACCTAACTACCTGTGAAAGTTTTTCACGCCCAATAACACGACCGACTCGTGTTAACCTCGTCAGAGAATTTTGCAAACTATTTCTACTTCAGAAACAAAGACACATAAAATCAAGAATATGACAATTTCTGATCTGAAATTTTTCACCCAAAATAACCAAGAGGCAGCACCAACAATATATCCACTGATCTATGACAAAGCCATCATCGTGCTGCATCCAGTAAATTAAATCATCCAGCAAAAACATCAATTCCCATAACACTAGTACTGCTTGCTGGAGATGAAAAAAAACTTCACTGTGCTGCTGCAAAAACTTCAAATAAAATTAAATCAAACCAAGTGAACAAAGCTCAATTGTATAGCAGCCAAAATAACCAGCATACTCTGTCGTTTTCAAAACACTACAGAGAGTCTGCGCAGCACCCCACAAGAAATCCTCAAAAACTATTCAATCCAGAAAATAGAAGAAAGAAACGCAGCAGCTCACTTCACCAATATCCCACACAATCAGTTCACGACAAGGAGAATCAAAGGAAAAATTGTGCAGCAGCAAAAATACCTCCAGTAAAAAAACACCACACTATACACCGAAAATCAGAACATATATCTTTTTCATAAAACTTTGCACACACTATCACGTAATCAGCATATCCACGTGATCAGCACATCCACTACTAGGTTATTGAATTCTATTTAAACTTGGACTCTTCAACAATACACCCTCTGATTTTTTTTGCCACAAAAAAAAACTTGGTCTTTTCCCAATGACTTGTAGTAATAGACTTCAACACAAATTAGGAAAAGTCCACGTGTCTTCAATCCATATAATAATTCCAATTATCTTATATGTCCAATTTAAAATGCCAAAACTAAATAAGGCATATATAAAATATATTCTAACACTTGTCTATCTTAGGTATTCTGAGTAATGGGCTAGCTTAAAGTTTGCCAGTTCCGGCGACATAGTTTGCTAACAAGTGAAAGTAGGTGCACTGGGTAAACAAGCTAGCTTCGTGGGGTAAAATGGACTTTTGAAGATAACAATTGATATCACGTAATTTCCGAATATTACTAGATTTGGGCTCAAAGGTTTTAGGATTGTGGTGCCTGTTGGCGTCTCACTTGAAAGATCTACAAAGTCCAGCGTCAGAATATTTCCTTTTTTTTAGGGTTTACTTGTGATGATTATGGTTTCATTCTTAAGAAAAACGATTGTTTTTACAATAATTAGTAAGTGTGCAAGATTATTACACTTATCTCCGTCTTGTACAAGATTAGAAGATTCTTGGTATATGAATTGTTTACTGATATTTGAACATATTTTTCATATATAACAACGGTAATTGCACCCTATTACCAATGAAACAATCGAAATGATCTCCTTATAATAAAACTTCTCTAATAAGGGTCTATTTTAAGTTTTCATTGGAGAGCTACAGAAGATGTTTTTCGAGTGTGTTCATGAGGAATGCCTAGGTTGTCCTCTCTTGCTTGGCCCTTTCAATAGAAGAAATAAGATAATTATGATTTTTGAAAAGTCAAGATAAGCCTAATTTTATAGATTGTTTAATTACTAAAAATGATAAAATATAAATCATTGATCGTACCTTATTATACAATTTATTTCCTTTTTTTGAATTCACATATTATGTGAAAATTACTAAAATATCACAAATATCCGATCTCTAATTTTATCTGTTGGAATGAGTTAAGAGAACTCAATAGGTTGTAAAAAGAGGATTAAACTAAGAGTGTTAACTCCTTTATATCCTATGCTTATTGAGATTAATTTAATTAAAATATAATTCTAAAATTAAATTAAGTTTTAAATAAATATCAATTATGGCCTAATAAGATTTAATACCTAATATTAGTCCTTATTCATCAAATATCTTATATTTGATGTTAAAGTTTATCAAAGTTTATAATGAAGTTCAAATTGATTAAGTTACCTTTTCTTTTTTCAACTCTTATTTATATATGACCTATTAGGATCTTAACTATATTGGCATAATCTTAAATTATATTTAAGAATTATTTTAATTATACCTTTCCTACCTTATTTCAACATATATAATTTATAAGATTAAGATTAATTTCTAATAAAATATCATGATCACCTAAATTTAAGATCTTAAAGTAGTTTAAACTAACCTTTTTGTACATAATTTTTATATAAATCAATTAGTTTATCATACAATGTTCTATATAGACATAGAGTATATAATTAATATGTATGCCATCTAAATGCAATTATATCAGTTCTCTAATATTAGTAATTGATTCTTTTGTTAATATTTGAAAACTATTTTTAAGGTCTCATTTTATCTTGGTCAAGGATTTCTCAAATCAATACTAATCGGGAACAAAATATTATTTTCCTTAATCACTTTAGGTTGATGAATCTTATATTGATCACTGGTTGTATTAAAAACACATCAATTCCTCTATGAGATACTTTAAAGATCTCAAGTTAAATAATCACTTATATAATCATCGCAGTAAGCATTTTTATAAATACACAAGTAATGCTTCATACAAAATTCTCATATCGGGTCCATTCATTGAACTTGTTCTCTAATAAACATTCACATGTTTATTTGTCTCCACACTTTGGCCTATGAAATCAACAGCTTCCTTCATAAGGATGAAATATAATATGTGCTAATCTTTCCAATCTATTAATGCCTACTTTTAGTAAAGCAATGACTAAGAACATTTTAGATATAATATCTAAATACAATATAAATCACATAATTATGATCTCATCATAATTTTATTTGAAAAGTATATTCCTCCCATTAAATTTTTCTTATATGTTAGTCAGTTAAACAAATATATATATAAGATAAAGAATCATTTAATTAATTGTCATAAATATAAAATCAACCAATTGGATATAGGAATAAAACAATAATTTCCTAATTGTACTAAGATAATTGCTTAAGTATCTTATATCATATCTCCATATGACAATCATACTACTGATGTGATAGTAGCTCAATGAGAGAATCTTAGAAAATTTTCTTTAGATCACTTGTTTAAACCTTAAAACTTTCATCTCAATTATCATTATAATTAATAGATAATGTCTAAATACATATGTGGATGCTTAATGAGACTTTAACTCCTTTTACATGTTTAAAGGCTTTTAATTTCTAAAACACATTACTATTTTAACAATGTAAGGAAATATACAAAGTTAACTAAGAACTTCTTAATCTAAATAATTATTCTCACTAACAAAACATATATTATGGAATAATTAGTGGTTGATATTGTATTAGAACCTTTCCAACTCAAAATAATATCATTCAAAGTAAAATATACCTTAACTAAGACTTATTTTTGTCTTTATCAAATTAAAGTTAAAGAGTCTTATGAACTTGAACTCAATTATATATGTATATATACTAAAACACCTTTAACATATTATCTATATATTTGAATAAAATAACTGAGCAATTTTTATACATATCTATATAGATCTTTATCCCCATAACTCAAGTTATTACCTTTTTTGTATTATACTAAGAGTTGTTCTTGGACTAGCATATTTTTAACAAATAAAAATATGAATTATTATTCTTCATTCAGCTTGAAACTTTACCTTAAAAAATGTCATTTACAAGGTATATTTACCCCATAAATTTACGTTTTTATTTAATTTAGACCTTATAAGATATTAAATGCTTCACATATGAATCATATTCTCAAACCTTCAGGTATAAAAACTTTGGTCTACTACTAATTCATATCTTATATGGAGTCATATCAACATATTCAAATGGTGCTTTATTCAACAATTTTTAGAGCATATTCCTAAAAGGATGTGTTTAAGAGTCATTGGAATGTATTATATCTAATATCATATCGTTTCTCCTCTCAAACACTCAATTATGATGCGGATTTCTAAGTGGAGTCCATTGTGAGATAAACTCATTCTCTTTTAAGTAACAAAGAAGCTTATGACCTAAGTACTCACAATCTAGATCAAATTGAAGTGCCTTATTAATTTTTTTAATTTGTTTCTCAATCTCAAATATAAATTCGTTAAGCCTTTCAAATGATTTATATTTCTTATTTATTAAAATGTATAACTATATCTGAAATGATCATCTATAAATATAATGAATAAGTACCAACCTATAGTGTAAGTAGGCATAGAACATTTACATCTCTGTATAAGCTTTTGTAACTAACTAGCATATCTACCTTTTCATTAAAGTATAGTTTTTCATCTCACCCAATGAATAAGTTCCTCAATTTTTATATGATTTATAATCAAAACGATACAAATATCATTATTTTTATGTAACTTTGTGATTGTATCTGTTGATTTGACTAAGAGAATGATATTTTACATTTATTTAAAATTACATTTACTTAGCATTGAAGACATTTATATTGTATTATATACATATATTTTTATTATGTTTTTTAATATTTAGTTCATTGTCTTATAGGTAGAGAATTTAAGGAATAAACATGAGATTATAGCAAATTTCTTTACAATAGTCTAGTTAAAGTGATTTTGGAGTTATTAGAACACTAAATCAATTGAATAAAACTTTATAAAAGATATATTAAGCTAATTCTAACTTGAAGATGTCTAAAAGTGCAGTAGTTAGAAGAATAAAGCATAATAAGCTCGCCTATCTTTCACTGGGGTTTAAAACTTAAGATACAGTATAAGATTAATGTTGAAGTTGATCTAAGAATGACACCAAACTCATCTTTGAGGATACATAATGGAGAAGAAGAACAAGACTGGTGTTATCAATGAAATTAAACCTAATTTATGAAGACTTTTTTTCTTTTAGTTCAAGTCATCTAAAACTTTATATTTGCAGCCCTAGCTATAAATACTTGTATTAGAATTAACCTAAAGGACTTATAGTAAAGTTCTTGCCAATTGTCACTATTTATATTAGTGTTTTTCATAATTTTCTTCTTTCTTTCAGTAAAAGAAGATTTTGGATTAAGGATGAAGCTAGTAACATCTGATATCTCTCGTTATTCTTATCTAGTTTTCCATGCTAAGATTAATGTGTTTGTGTGTGTCTTTTAGATATATTTTATGGTTAGAAACTTCAACTAGGGTTAGGGATGTTTCTTGTAAAGATTTATTCAATTATTTATACACATTTTGATTATTTCATTAGTTAAATTTATTCTATTTGATTTTAATGATGGACTTGTAATTAGCTACTATAGATTCAATCTTAAGAATTGTATGAAAGACTGATAAGTAAATTATGATATATTCATTAGGAGAATAAACACTTTAGTGGTAGAGAATGATGGAATCTTAAACATTAATGATAACCATATAGATTAATTATAACTAGCGAGTTTGATTAGGTTAAATTATGCATTGATAAGTGGTAGTTACCTAATTAGGTATATATGTATTCCTTGACAAAAGGCATATATACCTTAGGTTAATTGTTATTTCAATCTAAGCCATCAATTGTGTATGATAACTAGAATTCTCTATAAGTGATCCCTGAATCCTTAACATTTTTCACCTATTTCTCTAATATATATGAGCATAGAGTTAATAGATAGCTAGATTGAAATAACAATTAGCCTAATATGTCTATTCCCTTCATCGAGGCACATAGGTATATCTAATACCATCCGTTGATGAACAATTTAACCTAATCAAACTTATTAAGCATAGTTAATTTATATACTTATCAATAAATTCTAGGATATTATTATTTTCTAGAGCTAAAATATTTACTATCTTAATATGCTTGTCTTAATATGCAAATCATAGTTTACTTATCAGTCCATCATACAATCCTTATAAATTAATTTATGGTGACTAATCAAAATATAAATTAATTTATGGTGACTAATCAAAATATAACATTAAGATCAAAGAGAATAAATTGAACAAATAAAATAATCAAAACATGTATAAATAATATAGTGAATCTTTACAATCTATATCCTTAAACCTAACTAAGGTTTTTAGGTACTAAAAATGAAAAAAGTAAATAAATAAATATTATCATAGAAAAAAGATGAAAGGAAACTATTAAGAGAAGTTATCATAAGCTTCTTTAATCCTTACTCCAAATCTTTGTCCTTGATGCAAAGAAAACCAAAATTGTGATATGTCTAAGAGAAGTCTTTGAGCCTTCCTTTTTTTTTCCTCCTAAGATTTGCTATAAAGCTAAGAGAAGTCTAATAGAAGTTTAATAAAAGTCTAGTAGAAGTCCCCTAGATTGATTCTAATAAAAGCATCTTTATAAAGTATTACAAAACTATAGTTAGATTAATTAAACTTGAAGAATCCTAAATCCTCATAATTTTTCTCTAATTTTGTTTTGGAAATTCACTCTTTACTAGTCACTACATAACTAACATTTAACATGCTACATAACTAGTGCTAATTCAACATTGCTTCTTTTTGTAAATAAAAATGAGTCTAGTGTAGGTTATGATTTATGTTGGGCACTAGTTTGTACTATATCATAATTTAAAAAACCTCCGTGAATTAGAAGCACTTGTTCTCTGGCCAACGCAAAAACATTTTATATTATGTTCTCTCTAACTTCTCTGCTATTCAACCTCTTCGAGTTAAAATTGGCTCTTAAAGTCTTCTACAAAGTTGTTTCCCATCTTCTTATCTTTTAAATAACAATAACAATAACATCAATATCTAGTGAAAGTTTTGCTAGATATGGGAAGGTCTAGTAGTATGCATCCTTACCTTTACCTACTAGAGAGGTTATTTTTGAATCTTTTTATCTTTCAAGGGACTCTAAAAACTTATTAATTAGACAAATTTGGAGAAAGTTACACTAAATTTTACACTTATCCTCTCATCACTTATTATGAAAATGAACTAAATATGGAAAAATAATAAAATTTATGTCAAATATTTAATAAAGGTGCCAAATACTAAGTAAATAAACCCCAAATAATATGTAAAAAAACATCAACCTATTAAATTTCCCCACACTTAACTTGTTACTTATCATTAACTAATTAAACCTTTACTAATATCCTATACTAAATAACTAAAATAAGAAAATACGACTTTTATAAGTGTACAGTGACATTTAGTATATATAACATGTCCTTGTTACTTGTTACCACTTAATTTGTTACTTATCATTAACTAATTAAACTTATTGTTTGCCCTAAGTTGGAGATACTAGAAGAGGGTGCATGTAATAGCCCAGACCACCCACCCACAAATATTGTCTGCTTTGGGTTGCCCATCAGGCTAAGACCCTCATGGTTTTGCTTTTCTCCCACTTGGAAAAATGCGTCTATGGGGAAGAGATATTCATACCCTTATAAGGCGTACTTCTATCTCCTCTCCAACCGATGTGGGATCTCACAATCCACCCCTTAGGCCCAGTGTCCTCGCTGGCACAATGGGTCGGGAACCGACTCTGATACCATTTATAACAGCCCAGACCATCCACCTACATATATTGTTCGCTTTAGGTTGCCCATTGGGCCAAGACTCTCAGGGTTTTGCTTTTCCCCCACCAGGGAAAATGCGTCTATAGAGAAGAGGTATCCATACTTTTATAAGACGTACTTTATTTTTCTCTCCAATCGATGTGGGATCTCACAGTGCATGTAGTTAGGAAGCTAACCTTGTTGGATTTTTCTTTGATAAAAGGCCTCCTTTCCCAATCATCCAAAATGGGCGCATATGATATGGAAAAACAAAGGAATGGTTAACGTGCTCCTAACTGAGGACAATCTCATTCTCTTCACCTTTACCTCAACCTCTTAAGCCCACAAGATACTCGAAGAAGGACCCTAGTTAGGAACCAACCCTTATTTTTGCAAGCTTAGCAACCTAGCTTGAAGTTGGAGACTGTCAAAGTCTAGAACATCCCACTCTGGATTAACTTCCATAACATTCCCCTTAAGTATTGGACTACTCAATGGTTAAGTACCTTAGCTAGCTTCATTAGGAAGCTTCTACGTATTGATCAGACCACTGCTAAAAAATTGAGAATAGGATATGCATGTATGTGTTAGTGTTGAAATCTCCAAAGAGCTTCCAAATGAAATCCCAATAATGAGACTAGGAGAGGATAATAAACTCTAGTAGGATAACATTATTGTCTACTACCACTGGAAACCACCTTCTAAACTTCAAGGGAAAATGAAAACTTTCTCTGGTTGACCTTTATATATACACACTAATTAATGATATTTTTTAAAATCTAAAGGAAGTAATGATATCATTAAACTTGAGATACCATTATAAGGAGGCTTGTTCAAGTCGATATATTGACTTCTTAATTTTTTACATCATATTTTTTCTTTTAAGCAGAAAGCTCATAGGTTTATCCATATATATTTCTTCCTTTAAATTTCCATTACAATTTTAACTTCAATTTGATGGATTTCTAAATCAGAATGAGCTACTATTGCTATAATAATTTTAAATTATTTTTTTTCTTAAAATGGGAAGATGTCTTATTATAATCAACTCCATGCTTTTGAATATAACCTTAGCAATATTGTTATTAGAGTCATATTGTTCCTAAAGAGGCATTTATATCTAACTTTAGTACAACTGTCTGGTAATTTTACAAGATCCCAGACTCCATTATCTTCTATACATTTTAATTCTTCTTTCATGATGTCTAAGAACTTAATAGAATTTTTACTTTTAACGACTTATATAAATGAAATTGAATCTTTATCAATTCCAAAATCACCTTCTTACCTCTTGTAAGTAAACCACAAAATCATCAAAAATAGTTGGTCTCCTTTTTCTTTGAGATCTTTCTTCATGTTACTTCATAGTTCATCTACAACATGTTTATTAATGGTGACTTCATTATTTAAACTTTTTCATGCATTTATTGTTCTTATAAGTTATCAAATATTTTCAATAACTATAGGGAAAAAAACACTTGAGGAGAAATTATAACTAAGGGAACTTTTATTCTAACTTCTTAAACTTACACTTTTATTTGATTTTGAACTCCCACTAGCTTTACCATTTTTTATGAATCTAACATTTCTAATTTCAACAATTCTTGTAGTATGGGTAGCATAAAAAAATACCTTTTAAAAATTTTTGGATAACAAAAGAAGAATTTACCAATATTTTAATCCAATTTTCTTTCATATAAATCATATATTCTCGCTTCTATCATGTAGTCTCAAACATGTATATGTCTTGAACTAAGTTTCCTTCCTATCAATGGTTCAAAGGATGTCTTAAGAATTGCTTTATTAGTAACCCTATTTAATAAATACATGGAAGATTTCAAAGTATACATCCATAACAATAAGAGTAAAGAAAAATGGCTCATCATCTTTCTAACCATGTCCATTAAGGTATGGCTACACCTTTATGCTAAACCATTTTGATATAGTGTACCTAACATTATATATTGAGTATATATGAAACAATTTTTAAGGAATCTAGTAAATGGACTAGGACATTTTACAATTTTATTATATCTTCTATATTCTTGCATCATCGTTATCGGGTTTAATAATTTTAACCTTTCTATCTAGTTATCTTTCTACCTTATTGAGAAGCACCTTTAAGGAACCTATTGATGATAATTTTGATGTAGCAAATAGTTATACTCATAACATGAAAAATCATTAATATAAGTGATGAAAAATTTGTGTCCATTAAACAATAAAACGTTGAAAGACCCACATATATTAGCATGTATAATTTCAATGAGTTGTGTGCTACTTATGGCTTATTTCTTAATGATGTGTTTTGTATGTTTTCCTTTAATATGATCTATATAAATGACAAGATTAGCAAAATCCAAATCTAGAAGGATTTCATTCTTTACTAGTTTAATTTTTTAAATATGTGACCTAAACGTTTATATTGTAAGTAAGATGAAGTTTAATTTATAAATCCTCATTCAATAGCAACATTATGGTGCTAGTTCAATATAATTTCATTAAAAAGATTATTAAGCTTTAATTTGTAACAACGATCACAAAGAACACTAGAACCAATAAAGTAATTATATTTAAACAAATTAAAAGATCCATTACCAAATTTAAAGTAATATCTAACAATATCATGTTCTGAAAAAGAAATTATGTTTCGAGAAATGGTAGGGGTGTCTAAAATCTGCACCTTATAAGTAACATAAATAGTGTATATAGAATCAATCCACTAAGTATTATAAGGAACTTCAATTAAATGTGATTCAAAATATACTAAAGAGCTAATCTAAGATTTCTTTTCAAAATTTTCCTTACATTTTAAGCAATATTTCTAATAATGTCCAATTTTCTTACAAAAATGACATATATCCTTTATTAGTGCCTTATTATAAATTGAAACTGATGACATATTAAATTTAGGTGGTACATGCTTTCTATTTTCTTTATTCTTTTTGAAGTTCTTTTTAACGTATTGATGACCTATAAAATTAATTGAGTAAACTACTTGTTTCTTAAGCTTGCTTCCTCTTACTTTACAATTCATTCACAGTATGATTTTTCTTTATAGCATTGTATCTCATTTGGAATGAACCATATTTAGGAGGCAAGAAGTTAGTAATAAACTTCACAAAGAAATTCTAACTCATTTCCATTCCCATAGCTCTTAATCTTTGTGTTATATTTGTCATTTCAGTGATATGCTCATGCATAGTATAAGAACCATCAAACTTTATAATAGTCATCATAACTATTAATAATTGACTTATTGAGTAATATCTTTTATCAAAATTTAAGATAATCCTCAACAACTTTAGTTTAGGAAACGATAGTCTTAATGTTGTTAAATATAGTCATTTGTATAAACATTAAGATTAGTTTATTTAATTGTTTTCAAAGTTCATTGTGACTTCTCGTCTGCACTACTAATATTAGTAAGAGCAACGAGCTTATTAGCTTAAAGTGTAAGTTAAGACCTAGGATTCCTAGGTTGAACTAAACTTGTTCACACCATTTAATAAAGTTAAGCCCATTAAGCTTCACAATAAATAAAGCTTATGAGTGAATAACAACACAATTAGATGCTACAAAATATCCTAAATTCTTATACATTAATATTATAAGTCATAAGTTAAACACATAAATAAATAAAGTAGCAATTGATAGGTGTAAATTATAATGTGTTTGCTAGGTGTTATAGTTTCTTTTTTAGTGTTTACTTAGATGATAATCACATGTTTAGGACTTAGATTTATGTTCTTGTTAGTGTTTTCTATGTTTTGTTTGATTGATTATTGTCTAGCGTAATAAATGTATCTTAATTGCATGTTTCAAGGGTTGTTTGACATGTTTAATAAGGATTGGAGATAGGGAAATTGAAGAAAAGAAGAAGAAAGAGTTGGAGAACAAAATATGTCACAGTCGTGCATGGGATGCACAATCATGCATGAACGCATCTAAACTTGAGTGAAGCTCTCTAGCACAATTGTGCATTCCATGCACCATCGTATTAGAGGGTTGGAATAGGAATGTG
Source organism: Erythroxylum incrassatum (assembly GCA_026546855.1). Lineage (NCBI taxonomy): Eukaryota > Viridiplantae > Streptophyta > Magnoliopsida > Malpighiales > Erythroxylaceae > Erythroxylum > Erythroxylum incrassatum. The sequence continues at coordinate 18,426,550 of JANVCL010000212.1, read as the reverse complement.
CATGATCATGTAACATGCATGATCATACAAGGAGTAATTTTTTAGGTCATGAGTTATTTTTATTCTTTTAAAAATTTGAAGCTATTTTGGAACAAAAACTTATAGAAAAATCATATAAAGAACCTTAGATCGCTCAATAGTATAAAAAGGAAGATAAAAACACCCAAAAAAATTATTGGAAAACATAAAATAAGAGATAAAAAAGTAATATCCAATAGAACACAAGTTGCAGAATTCCAACTTAAGGAAAACAAGAAAAGACATCCAAAAATCGATTCTCTACTCTTTTCTTTTTTTTCCTTATTGTTTTTTAATGTTAATGATGACTTTATTGGGATATATATTTACATATATGGATAGCTAAATTCCTTTAGGAATTACTCTTCATTTATTTTTTAAACTTTACTATCTAGATTTAATGAAATATGCTTGTGATGTTTATTACTTTATATTTAATTTGAATCCAGATATTAGATTGGATCATTTATGTTAAGCGGCATAAAGAGAGCTAGTACCCTAATAAACCTATAAACATCAAATTAATAGGCAATTAAAGAGAGATCTTAATTGTTTATTAGTTACACATAGAATTGCTTCAAATCTAATTACATAGTTAGGAAGAGCTTTGACAGATTAAGATGTTACAATTCAATTTCTATCTATTCTATTAGGATTAATTGATTAGATGCTGACACGACCCTCCTTTTGGGCCGTGTTGGCACTAGGGAATGGGTAGGCTTAACGCCACCAAAACCCGTAGTAAGCCCAACTTTTCTAT
>JANVCL010000212.1:18372152-18398208 GCA_026546855.1 Erythroxylum incrassatum | reverse complement strand
ATAATACTTCTATGTCATAGCTCCCAATACATCGGACCTTCTATCCGGAATCCACAGTCATAACCAATTACAAAACTCACCATTATTCACCAAAGTAGACATATAATAATTTAGAGAGAGCCATCAAGGTCACTCACCTATAGCTTCCGAGCTAATGCCAGGAAGTCTCAGCAACGTCAGTGGATCGACGCTCCAAATGTGCCTCTAAAACGGTCAAAATATATAAACATTACCAAATATTTAATAATGCACATGTAGCAATTAAAAGTGTACAATGCATGTTCGTGACATTCTCGGTATCATTCCATAATTCACATCACAAAATGTTCCCCTTTGCCTTAGAAAACCATAGACACCAAAATTACCCAATTCGGATCAAAAATGAAGAAGTTATAGCCAAAACACTCTCATACCTAACTTCACTCCAGAAATTGAACATCCTAAGGGCTAAAGTGCCGTTCGGCTCCTTCAGAACATTTATAGCCCCATGTCTCTAGTTTAATTTGAAACAATAATCAGATCAATTGGAGCTCTGTAGCTCAAGATATCTCTAAATTACTGAAGTATGTTCAGACTTTTTCCACCGATCATCACACTTTGATTCAGTCCATCTTTCTCAATTTAGCACCAAAACCAATCAATCTGGTATGGAGAGATAGAAAAATGTCTTAGAAATCCAACGCTTCAAAAATCAGATCGATCGGAGGTCGGACGAAGAAGTCATGCTCAAAAGAGTGGAGGGAGGTCGGTCGGCCAAAATTCTGGGCCAATCGACCGAGGGTAGGCGCTCGCCCAATCGGAATCTCCTCATAAACAATACTAGAACTTGTAACCATCATAACTTTTGACCCAGAACTCTAAATTTGACAAACTTGGTATCTATGGAAAGATAAAAGACAGCTCTACAATGTTCATGAAGAACTCACAAACCAATTCAGCCTAAAAAAGGGTCAAAATTTCGATCAAGTTTCTGCCTACACATTTCACCTTAACAGTACTACACATACTACATAATTCATCATCACACTAACATGAACTCATACCCAAACAATTACACCATAAGCTTCATGAAATTAATGCACAATAAATCATAATTGATGCACAATTCCTCGTAATTAATGCATCAACTACCAATTTAGGAGTATTGAACATAAACCTTACCAACTTAAGCTTTTAACTCTTAACTTCTTCAAATAACACACCAATTTTTTCCACTTCACTTCACGTACATAATCACCATCATAGTAAGGAAGTAGGAGGTTTAAGCTTGTCAGCATGAAAGAAGTACTTAAGGTAGAAGAGGAGAGTAATTTAGCTAGGGTTGATGAAGAAACCAATGAAGAAGAAGGAGAGGAAGTAGGTTTCGGATGGGAGAGAACCAAAAACAAGCTTCCCTTTTTGTTTTTGTTTCAAAAGCTCATCTCACACTTTCAACCAAGAAGAATCGAGAATGTGGAGAACAAAAGACAAACATTAAATGGGTGTAAGATGTGTCATAGGACACTTGGCATGTAAGTAAGAAAAGACAAAACATTTACTAAGATTAAACCCTAATGAAATGAATCTTTGACCCATTCAATTCCAATGGCTCCAATTACAATCCCAAAATTATTTATCCAATATTCTAGTGCCATTGGACAAAATTTTCGATACCGAAAACCAACCGGTTCGCCACTTGGCCATTTTTTCCGGTCCAAAAAATTTCCTCGAAAAATTCCAGAAAAATTCCTAAAATTCTCTTAAAATATAAAACACACAAGGAATCACTCAAATTAATTTTTTAAACACAAATACCACATTGTTCACAACTAAATTACATTTAGGCACAAATGCCGAGAAATGTCATGCATGCATATCCAGTTATTTTCATGTGCAAGGTCACTATTCATGAATCAGGTGTGCATGAATATTTCAAAATCAATCTTAAACCCTCTTAACCCTTTGCCAAATTACCATTCTACCCTTCCCATCGGGGGTGGGATGTTACAACTTTCATGGCCTAATGCACCGAATCCCATCGAAACTCCAAGGTTAAATGTGCTTGGGAGAGAGTAGTTCTAGAATGGGTGACCTCTTAGGAAGGCCTTGGGAAAAGCAAAACCATGAGGGCTTAGCTGGGCCAAGGCCCAAAGTGAACAATATCTGTAAGCCGGTGATCTGGGATGTTACATACACTGTTGGTACAAATTGATGCCAATATGGATACATGGGCTGGTTGTCTTTTGACAAAACCACCCTCTCAAAAGAAGTATTTACTTTGCAAGTATATAAATGGGACTTTTAATCCCACATAATTCAAGTATCCAATTCATGAAAAGGAAACATTAGCCTGTCTCAAAACTTTGAGAAAATGGCGTATTGATCTATTACTTGTCGAATTCATTATTCAACAAATTCCAAGTATTTATGTAGATTTATTCATTATAATATTAAAACCAATTATAATCAAGGTTGTCTTATTATATGGCAACTTGAGCTCAATCAATATCAATTTACCATTCAATATATCAAATCTACTGATAATTTTCTTGCGGATATTCTAACCAGAGAATGGAAGCGGCAATATTAAGTCTTGAAGATCCATTAGCACAACAAGAAGTTGAATTAATCAATTTACAACAACAGGTTGGTACAGTCACCAAGGAGATAAATCAATTACGAACTGCTATCCAATGGTTAAAACAAAATACCAAAGACCACCAATCATCACCAGCTTTACACACTCCTTCAACCAGTTCAACTACCACTACAACTACCATTCCTCTAATTACCCCTCAACAAATTACTCAAACATCATCAATCCAACCAAACAATCCATCTGGATCCCAAAGACAAAAAGATGCCTCCGAATCCAAAACCTATGTTATCTACAATGGACCTAGGGGTAGATTATATGATGAATGCCATAAAGCAGCTATACACATCATCGGAAGGTCATGTATTTTACATAAAAGCTTTTCCATCCAGAGCTAAAGCCGAAAAAGCTTTAGCTGATTTAAAAAACCCTACTTTAAAACCTCAATATAAAAACGTTTTGGAAAACCTATCCCAGACACAAAAATTAAGTCTTTAGGAAAACCCATCAACATGGATTGCATCAATTCTTTACCTTCAAAGGCCTTACAAGCTGAAGCCCGTAAAATCACTTCAGAAATGTTCTATGACTGTTTTCAATCACTAAACACATGGACTGAAGCCTAAAAGATTTTTTAATATTATCCTCAGAATCGAGGAAAATACGGACCAAAAGCAATTATTTTTTCAAACGTTGATCCATTAACCACCTATCTATTTCTTCAAAGTGAACTTATAGACACCATTTATCTAACAAATTTACATCTCCTCTCGAAGTTCCCTATTGGATTTATTCAAGCAGTCAAAAATTACAAGGATCGTTTTGCAAAAGATAGATAAATTTTTATCAAGATTTTTAATAGTTATCCCATCTTTAAGGAACATGATAGTATTAAGGACGCAGAGATAAAATTATCTCGAATTGCTTTCCTTACCATCGGGATTAGCAATGGCATTTATCCACCTATTAATGAACCACCACAGCATACATTTGAATGGGAGCTCATCAATCAATTCAGTCTTCACTACCTCGAAGGTGTATTCATCCAAGGATCTAGAATCACTACTGAATCAACTGTCAAAGTCAACTACAAAGGAATTAATCAAGTTATGATTTCTACATACAAGACTCCAATCACTTCAGATGCACTCCATATCATCAAATAATTTTTAGTACCATTTTTTACTATGGAAGGCATATTTAGTGATCTTTCTACTTCATGGAAATATGCAATTTGTCACCAACTACAAACTCATCAACAACACAAATGTAAATACTGCCCCTCAACCACTCAGGCAGAACAAGACGGCACCAGATCCATTGAAGCCATTATTGAAGAATAAGTGACAACTCCACCCAGCAAAGATGTAGGCCAGCTAGATGACCCCTTTTAAATAATGTTTACTTTTACTTTTACTTTTACTTTTACTTTTCTTTTCAACTTTTTCTTTTTAGTTGTCAGGCATCTTGTCAGGCATCTACTTTTTTTAGCTAGTAGGAATCTTTTTCTCTTTTTTTATTGCATTAGGTATCCCGGCTTAGCCAGACTAATCCTAAGCCCCTACGACTCCACCCTAAGAGCCTAGAGGATGTAAATCTGGAACCCCAAGATCCCTCAGGTTCTTATGTAGCCTGTATACTTCTGCGCACAAGAAATCTTCACATATTTGATTGGTCAACTGATGATTGATCACTGGCTCCTCCTGCTCAGCATCAGGTTCCTTTCAGCCCTCGAGTTCCCTAGTAGCTCCAACTCCCACACTGCCGCTGGAAGCGAGGCGTCCGTAATTGATCCGATCAAAGAGCTGTGCCCAGGGGGCTAGAGGATCATCAATAGGAACATGCCTATTTCTCCTCTTTTGACGTGACTGGAACTCAAGACCTCCAAGAGAGGAGAGTCTTAAGTGAGGAATCTGGACCAATTGATCCACCCCTCGTTGTCATCTTTTTCTCTTTTTTTGTTTCTATATAATGTAGCCTTTGAAGCCTTCAGAGCTTATGAAATAAAAGACTCTTAGTTCTTACTTATCTCTATGCTCTCTGCCACAAATTGGCGTTTAAGGGAAAATAGAGAACCAGGTATGAAACTATATCATTTCATCATTCTTTATATTCATTTATAATCAGTTTGTATTATCCAAATGAGAACCAAGCTTTAAATTACTAATGTAATCATCTTTCCTTTATTTCAGAACAAATTATGACTTATTTTGAACAAAAAGCTGCCTTCAAACAATTGATCAAGGATAGTTATTGGATAGAAGAAAACCATGACAAATAGCTAGTTCGATATCATAAGAGTTTAAGACAAGCAGAAAGCACTAAAAATTATAATAAACAATACAAATGTACTCAGATGATTATTTTTATTAACCAAATTAAATATGTAAATAAGTAGAATCGAAGGGATTATATTAGGAAAATTAGCCAGCTTATAGATTAGTGTTAATACAATGATTTTCTATGTTATTGCATCGTCCATGATCATCTAGCTTATTCTTACTTTAATCTATGTTCAACCATTTATATTTATGCTTCTTATCAGTTTATTATATTTACATCCTGTAGAGATACTAGATTTTAAATATACATGCTTTATTAATGGCTTCACTTATCCACTTAGAAAATATTTATGGTGTAAATTCTTTAATCTAAATTTCGCAACTACATATGATATATATAGTTTATATTAGATTTTTTATAATGATAACACCTAATTGTTCTATTTGTAATCAATTAAAGGATCATATACACTATAATAAACAATTAAAAATCAATATTATGATGAATTTAAACATTTTGAAAATTGTTATAACTATGTCCAATTTATTATATCTAATACTCGGGCTTTACAACCGATTAAATAAAAATTAGATTTAGCTCAAAATTTATATCAATTTTATACACAACAATTAAATCACTTAGAAAGAACATTAATTGATCATCAAATCATTACTCGTTATCATCAAAATGACTGATCAAAATCAAGAACCAAATATCTTAGATATAGATAACTTAGAATTAACCGAATCAACAGGAACATTCCATATACATACTTTGCTATCCAATGACAAACAAAAACAAAAAGCTAAAGCTCAATTAAATTTAAAAGCCGGACAAGATATTCAAACATCCATTTTTAAACATTTTTTAGATCGAAAAAATATCATTTATTTTGGTAAAATAGGTTATGAAATACCTATTCGAATGGATCAATGTAATGGACATATTTGAATCAATTTAATTGATCAAGAACAAATTTCAAGACAATTACAAAAAATACCTGAAGACAAACAATTAAAAATTGGTTATATTCATCTCTCTACTATACAAATTCTTTTAAAATCCACATTCCAAGAAGGTATAAATTCCCCTATAAGAATGACAATAGTAGATGAACGAATGAATGACTTAAATGATCAAATAATAGGAACGATGGATGGAAATTTAGCGTACGAAAAAATTAAATTTAACACTCGTTTAAAATTAGGAATCCCCTCAAATCACAAAATTTACATGATACAATTACTATAGCATATAAATTTTACAAAGAAGATTTAATGACTAATGGACAGTGTCCCTTTTCTATTAATTATCAAATAAGTTATGCATTAACAAACTCTCATCATAGTATCGAATTTAAGAACACCGATAAAATTTATCTAGATCAATTATTTAATGATGTTGCCAAAGTAGGAACTAATTTTAGAACAAAATTAAGAACCTTACCTGCAATTTAATATCTTATTCCTTTAAATACTCCCCATATACATAGACATTCATATTCAGGTAAAGCATCTTCGTCCAATTCATCCCATCTATTGAAGTCACAATCTTTATGATTATCCAGACTTATTAGATTTATTGAACCTGAAAGACATATTAAACCCATAGTTAGAATTATTGATCCTATTCCACCTAATAAAACTTTATTTGAAAATAAAGAATTAGAAGCATTAGAAAATATAAAAACTCAACTAACAGATTTAACTACTTATATCACAAATAAATTATGAGTGTTTCACAATATATTAAAGAAATAAAAGAATATAAAAAACAACTCGACAGATAAATCTTTGAATTAATAAAAGTTCAATCAAGTACTATACAGATAATTCAACAACTAGTTAAAGAAAGCAAACAACAAATAGAAAGTATACAAAAAATAGAACAAAAATTAGACGATAAATTAAAAGTGGAATCAAATACATTATCAATAAATTAAAAGGACATACATGGTTTACAACTTTAAATGCAAAATCAGGATATTGGCAACTAAGATCACATGAAAATACGAATTTTTAATTGCTTTTACGCGTCCTCCTCGAAACCATTATCAATGGAATGTATTACCATTTGGTTTAAAGCAAGCACCAAGTATTTATTAAAGATTCATGGATAATAATTTAGAAGGATTAGAAGATTTTACTTTTGTTTATATTAACGATATTATTATCTATTCTAATTAAGATAAAATGGATCATTTTAAAAAGGTTAAAATAGTCCTTCAACGTTGTCAAGAAAAAGGATTAATTTTAAGCCAAAAGAAAGTTAAATTAGCACAACAAAATAAAGAATATTTAGAAAACCATTTGGTGAATTAGAAAATAAAGAATTATTAGATTTTACTTTTGTTTATATTAACGATATTATTATCTATTCTAATTAAGATAAAATGGAACATTTTTATAAAACCTCTAGAATAGTATAAGATTTTTATTAGACAATGCTGATAGAATTAAAAACACACATTTATATCAAACTGCAACTAGCAATATTCAAACATTTCATATCATATAAGGAGAAATTTATAAGGAATTTTAAAGAAAAGATATCATTTCATTTAAACAAGAAGTATCAAATAACGATTGCTTAAAGCGTTATGACATTTAAATAATAATGTTTGTAGTGAAAATCCCCTTGATCCAACTAAAAATCATAATCAACAATTAATTGAAATCAAACTAAAAGATCCTACACAAGAAATTAATATTCGAAATAATATACCATATACTCAACAAGACGTACAAGAATTCATCACCGAATATTCAGATTTTTTAGCAAAACAATTAATCTCACCTAGCACTAGTAAACATTATGCTCTAGCATTTTATGTAAATAATTCCGCTGAAAAAAAATGAGGTAAACACAAGATGGTTATCAATTATAAAACACTCAATGAAACCTCTAATGATGATACATATAAACTCCCATGAAAAGATTATATTAATATATGTGTGTATATATATATTATAATTCAGAAATTAAACAACCAAATAAAATGAAGCATTAAATCACTTAACAAATGAGCTATCGTAATAAAACAAGGATATACATATATCTATATGTATCTATATGTATATGTGTGATATACATTTATATATGTAATATACATTTATATACATATATATATATTATAATTTCAAAATTAACCAACCAAATAAAATGAAGCATTAAATCACTTAACAATTGAGCTATCACAATAAAACAAGGATATATTGAATCTCTACAATTGATTCAATTGGAATATTACAATAAATCTTTTAATTTCATACTTGGTTAAATATATATATGTATATATTATGTATAAATGTGTATATATATATATTTATATAATATTAATGTATAAATGTTTATTATGTATAAATGTATATTATAATATATATATTACGAAATCAGATTATGTACATCGATGCCGCCGATCGCTAGAGCTACATCGTTGTCGAGCTTCTCCTCCCGCCTTCCGGCCTTCAATTGTCGCCATCTAGTAGGTGCTCTTCCACGTGAACCTCCCTCTCTACCTCTCTCTCTCTCTCCGTAAACGGAGTTACCAGTTCATTCATTTCTTGAAGACAGTCAACGTTTCAGAATTTAGGGTTTTGTTTCTTGAGTTGTTCCTTTTTATTGCTTAACCTTTTGCGCTTGGTTTGAATCCGTTCCTTGTGATTTAGTTTGGCTTAAGAATGTTTATTTAGGAATGGAAGTGGAGTTGGCGTTTGTGTTTGTTTTAGTTAACTAGTATTAAAGACATTGATAAGTATTTATCTCTCTTCTTCTTCTTCCTCCTCCTCTTCTTCTTTTACAGTTTGTTACCTTCTCACAGATTTCACCTCTTGTTCTTCGATTTGGGCTTCCAATGTCTCTCCCTTTTCTTCGGTTTGAGCTGTGACCTTCATTTCTAACATACCCATTAAGCTTTCTACTATTGTTGTGTTGTTTTAGCTATGCGATCGTTATTGATGTTGTAGTCTCTATGTACTAGTCATAGCTGTGACTAATGTTCTTGGATTTTCTTGGTCTTTGAGTGGGTTAAGTTCAATTTACAGCTGCTGCAGCTTGTTTTGGTTTCTATTTGTGATAATGGGGAGTACTTTTGCTTTCTTGGGCTTGGTAGGTGTTCATTTTTAGGGTTTTGAGTGTTCTGTGGTTGATAGATAGATGGGTTTTGGGTTTTTAATGTTATAGATCTTAGCTAAGGATTGGATGTCTCTACGTTTTGGCTTCATTTAGTAACATGGGATTATTTCTACTGTTACTTTGATTGCTGGGAGTGTTGCTTCTGTTCTAAGTATATCGAGGTAATTGAGACTTTTGATAACTTATTTCTCTTAATTGAATATAAGAGAAAGGAAAAAAGAAAACTAGGGTGTACCGGCGAGTTGATATTTCATAACTTCAAAACTTGGTTTGCAGGGCTATTTGAAGAAATAAGACAATTGCTGGATCAAGTATGAAAAGGAAGCATCTTTATCAATCTGAACATCCATTTGATGATCACCGTAACGATACCTTATTGCCCCTCTTTTTTCTTTTGCCTATGCCTTCTTTATTTTCCATTTGTTTATTTTTGTGATGTTTCGGGGCTAATATCCTTCAGTGAATTGTAGTATGGTCTCCTCTTTCTACATCAGTGAAGAACTGAAATTACTGCATTGCTTTGATAATGCTGCTATGATCTTAATGCTAGCTCTATATAGTCAGCGGAGTAGTTAGAATGTGGAAGTCCCAAAGGGGCCTGCATGTCACAAATCTTTATATGATTGGTTGTCATCATTTTAGCATTAAGAAATTCTAATTTGATTTGATTATGGAGAATAGACTTGAATGAATAGATGAAGTGGTTATAGTTTCTCATTCATTTGGTGCGGCTGGAGTAATAGGTTGACAGTAATATGTGAATTGTTTTCTAATTAACTCTTTCTGGGCACCTCCTTAATGAATTTTATCTGACAGCCTTTGAGGCCTCTCAGAGTGGCTCATGGGAAGTTGTCGAGTTCATTGAAGTTAGGGATGGAGTTATGACCATGAATTTCGCAGATAATACTCAACTAACAGCAAAGAATGGTCCTTACGCAAACATTCGCATAAAGTCAAGGAAGGCAACTTTATCTGACTGCATTTGCTTTTTGAGGCCTGGAATCGATGTTTGTGTGCTCTCATCCCCTCATGATGGAGAGAACTCGGGGGAAGAAAATCCAGAACCTGTAAGTTATGTTTTGTTGTTACATTGAACTGAATGATTGAAAATACATTTAACTGAATGATTAATTTGTAGCTTGAAATATTTTCTGCATAGACTATCATATTTGCTGCACTTCAAAATGTTGGAATTCCTATATTGTTGGTCATCTTACTTGCGTTATTTCTTGTGTAGCTATGGATAGATGCTAAAATAAGTTCTATAGAGAGAAAGCCTCATGACTCTCAATGTTCATGTCAATTTTTTGTTAAGCTCTATGTTCACCAAGGGCCTCTTGGTTCAGAGAGGGCAAAGCTTAGTAGGGATACTGAATTAATTGGAATTGACCAAATTTCCATTCTTCAAAGGCTTGAAAATTATCCTTGTGAGGGATTGTCGTATCGCTGGAATTCATCTGAGGACTGTCCTTTAGTACAAAGAACTAAGTTATTCTCGGGGAAGTTCTTGTCTGATCTGACATGGCTTCTTGCGGCATCTGTCCTTAAGCAAATTGCATTTGTTGTCAGATCAGTGCAAAACAAGATTGTTTATCAGATTTCAGAGTGCAATGATGACCACAGTTTGGTAAAAGCTGTTAAATATCAAAATTTTTTGAATTTCAAGATGGAAAATGATATTTTAACACCTACTGTGATCCAATTTGTTCCTGCTGATACCACTGAGGCATCATCAATGTCTGTTATAGATGAGGCCGAATCATTACCATTGGGTATGAACTTGCGAAGATCTAAGCGTCGAAATGTACAACCTGACCGTTTCCTAGGCTGTGACATTCTTCCAGAGACAAATGTTGGTTGGGTGCGATCCCTACCATACACGCCAAATAAATGGAAAGATGATGAATTGCACATGCCACTGTCCTATTTGTTTGGTGCACGCACTGCTGGTTCAGAGGCACATACAGTAAATAAAGCAGTAGTTCATTCTCCGAAACTTGAAACATTTGAACATCTTACTGTTTCTGCATTCAAGTCTAGATTAAAGAAGCTCGAATCAGGCGTAGCCAATATACAAGTGCATGAATCTCAACTCGCTATTGTTCCTATACCTACAACAAGCAACCCTGCAACACTCAAACAATTTGATACCCCTGTGAAAACTTCTGTCAATATGACTAGAGGGACAAACCAAGTGTCTTTCCTTTACACTAGTACAAAGAGTTCCACTGCTGCACGAAGGAAGAATAACTTTGAATTGGAAGATATGGTTTTTGAAAGTGAAGTGGCAGGGAATGCTTCTTTTACCAATGTTGGAAGTGCAAAGTACCGTTCCTTAAATCCAAAGACGGATGATTCTTGCAAGTTAAGGACTTGGAAGAAGAAAACTTTAAGTGCTGGGTTGTACAACAAACTCATACGTTCTTACATGAAAAACATGTATTCCACAATCAGGTCACAGGAAGAACCACCAATAATTGACCAGTGGGAGCAGTTTAAGGCAAAAGACCAGATGTATCAAGAAGAGAAAATGGAACCATCCACAATCGAGGACGAGGGTGAAAGCTCAGAAACTGAAATGTTGTGGAGAGAGATGGAAATGTCTCTAGCATCAGTTTACCTTTTAGAAGAAAATGAGGTATAACTGTCAAGTTTCACTTAAGACACTATATTGTATTGTACGTACATAATGATGCTGAAATAGATATATTCAGATTTCCAATTGCACGATTTGGATATCTGTTCCAAGAAAATATTCATACGTACTGTATGTTTCATTCTTTATTGCTCATTCAGCTTGGTGCAAGGATTCTCAGGCTCGAATTTCAACTCAGACCATGCAAAACTCGGGCAAATATTGCAAGCACGAATTCAAAGTGGATGAAGAAATTGGAATCTTATGCCATATATGTGGCTTTGTTAAAAGTGAAATAAAATATGTATCAGCACCATTTGTAAGTAAAAGTCTATGTCTAATGTTTTTACTATAGTTACTATACGTCTTGCTCATCTGTTAGATAGAACAACTGTAGCATGTTGAAATTCTTAAGCTACATTTGATGAATGGGCTGATGAGAAAGGGTCTTTATATACATGGTAAAATGTGAAATATATGCTATATTTTCTCTATAACAAATGCTCCATGGTTACCATTTAATTGAGGCAGAAGGCTATTGAAACATCATGATATCAGTGTTACCATTTAATTGAGGGATAAGGCTATTGAAACATCATGATATCAGTGTTCCATATGGTTTACTGACTGCAATCCTTTTTCATTTTTCCAGGTGGAATTCACTGATTGGATGATGGAAAATAAACCATGCATAGAAGAAGATATAGTGCTTGAGCAAGAAGAAGAAGGGGGTTTGAATCTTTTCAGCAATCAAGCTTTCTGTAATGACATGCCTTCATCAGAAGAAAACGAGAATGTTTGGGCCTTAGTACCTGACCTCAGAAAGAAATTGCATTTACACCAGAAAAAAGCATTTGAGTTTCTGTGGCGAAATATTGCTGGTTCTTTGGTCCCAACACATATGAAAAAAGCATCAAAGAAGATAGGAGGATGTGTTATCTCTCATACTCCTGGAGCTGGGAAAAGTTTTCTTATCATTGCATTTCTTGCTAGCTACTTAAAGTTGTTTCCAGCTAAACGACCTTTGATCCTTGCTCCAAAAACAACTCTGTATACCTGGTACAAGGAATTCAAAAAATGGCAAATTCCAGTTCCTGTGCATCTTATCCATGGCCGTAGATCATATAGGCTCTTCAGGCAGAAGTCAGTGACGTATCGTTACACTGGGCTACAACCTACGCAAGATGTTATGCATATCCTGGATTGCTTAGAGAAACTTCAGAAGTGGCATGCACAACCTAGCGTTCTTGTAATGGGCTACACCTCATTTTTGACATTGATGCGAGAAGACTCAGACTTTGAACACAGAAAATGTATGGCCAAAGTGCTGCGAGAAAGTCCAGGGATCCTTGTTCTGGATGAAGGTCATAATCCTAGAAGCACGAAATCAAGGCTGAGAAAGGTTCTGATGAAAGTGCCAACTGATTTGAGGATACTTCTCTCAGGTACATTGTTTCAAAATAATTTTTGCGAATATTTCAACACCCTGTGCCTGGCTAGGCCAAAGTTCATCGTAGAAGTTTTGAGGAAGCTGGATCCTAAGTTCTCGAGGAGGAAGAAAGGGAAAGGAAAAGCGCCTCATTTAATGGAATCACGAGCAAGAAAATTCTTCCTTGATAACATTGCAAAGAAAATTGATTCCAACATATCAGAAGAAAGGTTGCAGGGTCTGAATATGCTGAAAAATATTACTAATCGTTTTATTGATGTATATGAAGGTGGAGCTTCTGACGGCCTCCCAGGTTTACAGATTTACACAATATTGATGAACTCGACGGATATACAAAATGAAATTTTAGCAAAACTTCATCGATTGATGGCCAACTGTCCTGGATACCCTCTGGAACTTGAACTTTTGATAACACTTTCATCAATACATCCTTGGTTAGTCAAAACTTCAAACTGCGTGAACAAATTCTTTACTCAAGACACATTGATAGCAATGGAGAAGCTGAAGTTAAGTTTCAGAAAAGGGTCCAAAGTGATGTTTGTTCTACATCTTGTAAATCGTGTTGTCAGGAATGAGAAGGTTCTGATATTTTGTCACAACATTGCACCCATAAACTTATTCATTGACTTGTTTGAGCGAATCTTTAACTGGCAAAAGGGCAGAGAAATTCTAGTCTTGACAGGAGACCTCGAACTGCTTGAACGAGGAAGAGTTATCGATAAGTTTGAAGAATCCGGTGGTCCTTCAAAAGTATTGCTTGCATCAATCACAGCTTGTGCTGAAGGCATTAGTTTGACTGCAGCTTCAAGGGTAATTCTACTGGACTCAGAGTGGAATCCTTCGAAAACAAAACAGGCCATTGCAAGAGCATTCAGGCCAGGTCAACAGAAGATGGTGTACGTGTATCAGCTCCTTGCGGCAGGAACCCTTGAAGAAGACAAGTATCGTAGGACGACATGGAAGGAATGGGTTTCAAGTATGATATTCAGTGAAGCATTTGTAGAAGACCCTTCTCGTTGGCAAGCTGAAAAGATTGAAGACGACGTACTGAGAGAGATGGTAGAGGAAGATCGTGTCAAATCATTCCATATGATCATGAAAAACGAGAAGGCTTCTACGAGTTAACTTGGAGGATCTTTTTGTCGTGCCAAGTAATGGTGATTACTTCAAAATGATGTCTTCCCTGTTGAATTGCTGCCAGCAAGATGACAATATCCAAAAATAAGGTGAACGAACTGCCTATTTTTCTTTTCTTTTTATCTCATGAAAAAACGTCATTCAATTAAGATTTCTAACTTTCTCTTTCCCAATTATTGATCTTTTCTTGAACCCCCCAAAAAAAAAAACGAAGTAAGCCTATCTTCTTAATGGCTGAAGCTTGAATTGTAAAAATGTCTTGGGTCCTGTCCTCAATCGTCTGTTCTTGACGTATCAAAATACAAGCTCCAGAGTCCATGGTATTCACACTTAATATATGCTGATCTTGTAGACTTAGATTGGGCCAGTTTTACTTGATTAATGGTTAATTTTGTTACCATATGTATAATCTGTTAATACTACGTGTATGCTTCTTAATTGACAAATCTTGGATTAGCCAACCGACGGAAATGGTAAAACTGCAGAGAATGTGAATTAACTTTGCAAGGACAAAAAAGGATTTTAAGAAAGTTAGCTCAGTTGAACTTGCACAAATGCCCGTCAACCCCACTCCATTAGCTGTGTTACACATACATAGCTTATAAAACTAGTAGTTGCAGAGATAATATGATCCCTAAATTTTGGAACTGTCCACTAAAAACTCTATTTAGTGTTTTGTAAGAGTTGCAAATAATATCAAAAGCCCAGGATAAGCATTCATTATCTCTGCAACTGTAAGTCTAACAAAAAGTTACATAACAAAATCAACATACGTTTTGAAAGCTAAACCAACATGGGACTTATTTTTGTTAGTTTTAAAATTTTAAACTTATGTTTACATATGGATTTATTTTATCATTTAAAATTATTTGTTTCTTATGGTGCCCCACTACCTTAGGGTACGTACCGGAACACCCTGCAAGCATTCTGGTACATATCTTATGATAATGGCACGATAGAGCGGTTACTACAATTCCTTAATATGACATCATCTATCTTTATTCTCTTATAAGGCATTGTAAGGAAAAATACAATATTTTAAAATTTTAAATTCCTCCTTTCATTTTATAAAAATCAAATGTTTACATTGCCAGTTTTCAATATCATCTAAATATGTACATCATTATATCCTAATACAAAATATGCTACATGAAAGGGGAAATTACATAAAAAGTCGATCTAATCTTTCCAATCCCAGCTGACCAACTTTTGAGCCATATCTTCTTCATAAAAGTACAAAAATATACTTCTTGTACTATCTCTCAGTAGCTAAAGTTCTCTCTTGGTCCTAAAAGGTTAACGTTATAATTTTGGTGAGTTTTGCGAACTAAATGAGATAACCATCATTAATAGTACACTCAATTCTTACCTCACAACAATGCACATAACATATGATCCACATCTTTGCATAAAGCATTACTTAACATTTTTAGAACAATAATACCAATCATTTTATTCATACAAAAATACATATATCAATCGTAAATACAATGCACATGAGACTCACTTTCACTTATTATTATCGTTGCGACCGAGTGTCTTTTTCCTAGCTTATATCCCTTAGTGGATACCAAGCTGTGTCAAATAATATCCCATATCCCTTAGTGGATATCGGGTATATTCACAATTGATCTTGAAGCTCTAATCACAATCTGAGTTTTAAGCTCTTTACATTGGCGGCTCTGGTCATAATTGTCTTTATCTTTCATGCATTCATATAATTGATGCTTCACATTCTCATATTATCAGTCATTTACATGAATGCACATTCACATTCAGATCACATTTATCATCGGACCCAAGGTCCAGTATTTAACAACATTGTTGAGCAACATTTATTTCGTCATATTTACATTCAAGTAACACTTCAAGATCACATTTATGCATCAAGTCTCAAACCTTCATTGTCCAGCATTAACATAATCAAACCACATTCATATCATCAGTCAAAACATATTCTAAAGTAAACAATTAATTGAGAAAAATCATCCAAGTTACTCACAGATTGCTCCCAAAACTATTGCCTTGAAGTTTTGGCAACATCTGGATGTTGATGTTCTAGTTGCTCCTCTATATTACACAATATACACATATCACAAATTTGCACAATTATAAGTGTTTGTTAATGCACATTTATGTATATGCAATATGCACAATGTATGTTCATGACAATCCTGAGTATCGCTCTATTATTCTCATCACATAAACATTCGTATTTCCAAACTCACATAAGTATGATCTATACTTATGGTTTATACCTTAATAAAATCATTAGAATCTAATTTCATAATCTAATGAATCATTTCAGAATTTTCCAAAAATTGACTTTTAGGTCTACTGTTTTTGACCATTTAGACAATGCAAATGGGGAAATTTGAGAACATTTTCTTTTATAAAATTATTCTCTTATCTCTTAAGTTTCTAATGACACTAAGATCATTAAATTTGGTTAAGTATTTTGAAAGTTATATTCTAAATATTTTCAGACTGTTCTTATATTGAAACAGTGCCCTATTCACAACTTCCATCCAGAAATTGAAATTCTTAGAGACCGAATTAAAATTTGATGGCTTTAGACAATTTGTAGACCTATGTCTCTAGTTGACTCCAAATTAAAAATCATTCCTTTTGGATAACTACAGAACAAGATATTGTCAAAATACGGAAGTATGTTTAATGAAAATACTCCATTCATCAATTTTCCAAAACTGTTCATCATTTTCATCCCACATTTATCACTCAATCTCTCCCAAATGATTTTAGATGGCTAAGATTTTTGGTGGAGATGTAGAGCAATGTGTTTCGGATCTGTTGGTTCAAATCCCATTATAGTTCCATATGACACAAACAAACTCAAAATTCAAGACTAACCACCAACACCAAAAACATAACATACATTCACCAAATTCTGCATATTTTTCTACACTTCTCATTTCTTTTTTTTTCCTGAACTTAATCTTATTTACATTCTCCATTTCCGTTTCATTCTTTTAGCTCCCATTCAGCTCAACACATTAAAAAACAACTCCAAATCTATGCAGTAACACAAACATAAAAAAACACCCAAAATAGAGCACAAACATATATATTCATTTACCAATTTGCTGCACACAGTTCTTATCTTCATGTCAAATTTTGATACTCTTAAAGAAAAAATTTAAATTCGATGTCTTCATGAAAAATGTAGCCACATGTCTCTATTTTAATCCAAATTAAGAATCAACTCATTTGGATAACTATAGAAAAAGTTACAGCTAAAACATAGAAGCAAAATCAATGGATATGTTATTGCTTCATTTTTGCAACACTCATCTTCCAATTTTTCAGATTTTACACCCACGACACATACATAAAAATTCACATAGTCAAGTCATTGATCTTACATTACTCATCATTCTAGTTTCATTTAACAATACCCATGAAGATTAACAAGCTACTTACTTGATTTAGCTCCAAAATCTTCAAAATCTCACTCAACCCTAGCTTCCAAGTATCACACGATCTTCATCTTCTAAAGTTGGTAAGGTTAGGTTTTTTATGTGACCAATGTGAAGAAGATAGCACAATGATAGTAGCAAAAGGAAGAGATAACAAGATGGAAGCAAGGTTTAACGTTGGTGAGGCGAGAGTGAGTGATGAAAATTGAAAATGAAGGAGAAGAAGAAAGAAGCATATGGTAGTTTATGAGAAACATCAAAGAATGGTCTTTCAAATTAAAAGATTAGTGATTTTAAGACATGGCTTGGCCAATGACGCTTGTCATGGGCCACATGTCCAATTTCTAAAGCTTTAGACTAGGTTCTTTTATTAACTAGTCTAATTAATTCTAATTTCTACTCCAATTATCTTCCAATTTTCAATGACACGAGTCATTAAACCCTAAAGTTATTTATAAAAATTTTCATTACCATTGGACAATAAATTCTACTACTATTTAACAATTTTTTTGCACTTAACAATTTTCCTACTTCAAAAATATCCAAAATTTTCCTAAATTTCACGAAAAATTTTAAATAATCAAAAACCCTCTCTAAATCAATTTTCAACACATAAAAACCACAATTCTCAATAAAATCACATTTATAAACAATTACACCCGAAATGTCAATGAATGCAAATACAATAATTTTCATATGCAAAAATTCACTATTCACGTGTGTATGTGTATCCTATATTACGTATGAGCATGAAATGCATTTCTAGTCTCTCAATAATCTCTTATAAATATACTGTTCTAGCCTTAACGTGGATAATCTTCATTAGATTATTACTTTCCTTTTAAAATCTAATTCTTGGGGGTTCTCATATTTCTAAGGTTTTATGCCTATACAAAGCTATCTTAGGGATATAAAAGGGGAGTTAATGTTTTGTTTTAATGAAATTACTTTAGAAAGTGTTTTCGTAGTCCTTATTCTTAAAGAAAACTCTTGTTTTAGAAGTAACTAATGATCTTATTTACCTATAGACTCTTATTATTCTAAGTTTCTTTTTTTTTCTTTCTATAATATGAATCGTCATATCATTATTTTTATTTTATTTGCCACTATAGATCCTGTTATATTAATACTGAATCTCATTATTCCTATTGGCCAGGATCGTTATCAAATTCTCTCTGTAAATTTCTTAAAAAGAATGTACACCACTCATACCATATTATTATTCACCTTCCAAGCCAACTCCAACCTACAATAACTTCAATTTAGACAAGTTTCTATAAACAAATATCTATATCATGTAAAATAGAAAGTGTCAAATTCAATGTCCAATCGTTTAAAGTTTTCAATTCAACATCTAAACTTAAAAAACTTGGCCAATTCCTTTTTAAAATATTGCCTCTATTAAATTAATATTTTGTTGATTTAGATGGTTATGTGCTCATTGATGAATATAATTGTGAGAATCTATTTAAATGTGACTAATTGTCTGATAATAAAATTAAAATATGAAAAAGAAGATAATTGTTTACTTGCACATTAATAAATGAATTTTTTAGGGAATGAGTTGCCTAATTTTTAAAGATTTAAACACTTAATTAAAAATTTTAAAAGTTAAATCTTGAAATAACAGTTTAATACCTTTTAATTTATCAGTTAGAAACTAGCCTAAAATCTATCGACTTAACTGATTTCTTCTTGTGATCCAATGGAGCAGCTTGCTAATATTAAAATTCTTTTTCTTGATGGTGTGCTATTTAGGTAAGTGGTTGCCAGTCTTTGGCGTTGGGTTATGAAAGATGGATTTCCTACTCATACATCGTACGGCTCTCCTGCCCAAATTGTTCTTAATTAAGAAGTTGTGCCAGAATAATCTTTTTATCAGCATCAAGTTCCATAAGATGTATACTTTGAAACTGATTAGTACAAGTACAATTTATTGTTAATAAGAGAATTAGTTTAAAGATGATTGATTGATACTGGAGAAATATATATCCGGCGGTGCTGAGCTTTCTTTTTAAGCAAATTGTAGTAATTAATTGGGTAAACAATAAAAAATTAATCTAATCTTGTTGTTGAGGAAATGCAATAAACGTTATGTTGTCTATCCGCATGATAGTGTATTTGGGAAAATTACAAAAATGAAAGGGAGGGAGGTCGGAATCTACCTTTTAATCTGTATGTTTAAGTGATACATCTTCCAACACCAATACACTATAATTTACTTTCTCTTCTAAATCTATGGTTGATATCAACCTCATGGGTGATTCGTTTTAAAATCATACATAATCAAGAAATTAGGACGTTACTGGTGCCTAACTTGATTGGATAATTAGAACACCAAACGTTGTTCGTCTGCATTGAATTTTTCTCTGATGTTGATGGGACCTTTAGTCGATGTCCCTATAATATATACTTCTGAATCAAAACAAAAACAAAAAGATAACATGGAAGAATATTGTATTTTGTGTATACATATTTTTGAATATTATCCTCAAGTTATAATTCTATTTTGTGTATACATATTTTTGAATATTATACTCAAGTTGATAATTCTATTTTGTGTATGCATATTTTTGAATATTATACTCAATTCTTTTCCAGTAGAAATTATCATATTTTTGGTGATTAAACGTAATTAACATATATAGCATCTTTACTATGTTAGTTACATTTAATCAATAGTCAATTGGTTGGACCTTTTTTTATTTTCGAGTGAACTAAGTGATATTTGAAGAAAATATTATTGGATAAATGGACTCGTGTATAGCCTATATATATATATATGTAGGCTGTGGCATACGTTCCAATGAATCTAGTTTGGGATGAAGATGACGACCCTGATGATGATTGAATAGCAATGTACATTTTGTTGCACATGTATAATATGTATCTTTCAGTCTTCTGGCTTTACCAATATTTTTCCAACCCGAAACATCTCCAGAAGTTTCCTAGAGCATAGTGTATGTGGAAATTTTATAAAAAGGTTGGACGAACATCTTCCACAATAAAGGCCGCCAATGACTGAGGACCAGTCGTCGTCCCCCTAATCTGAGAGTTAATGTGACAGTTTTAACCTTTACACAACCAAGATCACGAAAGTGCAAAATCCAACTATTGTTTTATTAGTATGTATCTCAATAGTTACTAATATTTGGTGTTAGCATGTCATCCAATATATTCCATCCCCCGTACTTGAATTTTATTCTTTGTTTCTAATGTAATTTTGTAGTTTTCAAAAAATTTTGTTTGATTGATTTTCTAGTTTCTATTTTATGGAAATCATTAAAACAATTTTTTTATTTCTGTTATAATTAAGTTTATTTTATTAATTATATAACATAAATTTCAAAATAGTTATTTATGAAATATTTTTATTATAAAATATTAGTTTATAAATAAAATTTATAAAACATTTACTTATTCATTTTAATAAAACATAACAAATATTTATTATACAGGAGAATAAATTTAAAATCTACAAATTTATTTCATATTTAAAAATAAAAATATAACCATATTAAAATAAACAATGGATACAAACAAAATTTTAGTTTTGTTTAAATTAAAAACCACAATAAAAATAGAAATAAGAATACATGCCCCGTAGTGATTAACAATTTCATTAATTAATAATACAATAAAATTCTCCAAATTAATATTTAATAAGTTAAATTTTGATTAACTAATATTTTTAGAAAAATAAAATTTTATACACCTCCAACGTCATTACTTAAGAGTTTGCCTTCCTAGTCAAAATTTGCCAAATTGCAAGATGTCATCTCATCTCATTGAAGTTTTTATTTTTCATTAACAAAATATATAATATATCTTGAACCAAATCTTTTGTCTAATTTTATTTTATTTTATTCTATCTTATAAAATTTTGTCTTACGTGAATTTCATGTAAAATTTATATAAATAAATAGCTTATTAAATATAATAAAATATTATAATATTAGATAGAAGTTCCGAACGGTTAAGATGGAGCAGTAAAACTTGAAAGAGAGGAGCTATAAATTTGATAATCCAAGTGGAAATTCAGTATTCAATCAGTCAAGGGGAAAAAACAAGCCGTTGTGGGTGGGACGACAGAGAGTTGGCAACAACCTATGCTCTGAAACTAATTTATTAAAAGTAAATAAATAAATAAAGTGGCAGTGTTGGTAGTTTGGAAAATAAAGAAACAGGAATAATATCAACCAAAAGACTTGCAACTTGATCCTCAACTTGCAGAAGTCTGGCGTATGCTGCTTGACAAGATCACCCACAAAAACTCTCCCTCTCTCCCGTTCCTCTCTATCTCCCAAGAAAAACATCAAACTAATACAAGTGGATCCAAATAAGCTAAACCTCAATCCCTCTTCTTCCCATATATAATCCACTCCTCAACTGTTCCCTTTCACATTATTCATCCTCCTAAACCCACTACCCAGACGGTGTCCCACGTTCAAGACCCATCGACATGCCATCTTCCGTACAGTTCCAAAGGGCCGCCACCACCTTGCCCTTTCACAAGCAATCTCCGGCCACCTTGAATTGGAGGGTTCCGATGGCTTGGGATACACCAATACCTGAAGACGTGGCTTGCCATCATATGAGGCCCATAGCTTCTAATCAGTGCTTCTCAGTGGTGGTCCAAACCGTTAATGCCCCGGTCTCCACCGTGTGGTCAGTGGTCCGACGTTTTGATAACCCACAGGCTTACAAACACTTCCTCAAGAGCTGCCAAGTCATTCACGGAGATGGAGACGTGGGCACTCTCCGTGAGGTACAAGTGGTGTCGGGTCTCCCCGCCGCGTCAAGCACTGAACGCCTCGAGATTCTCGACGACGAACGACACGTCATGAGCTTTAGCGTGATCGGCGGTGAACATCGACTGACCAATTACAGGTCTGTCACCACACTGCATTCGTCGCCGATTGAGAACGCTACAGTTGTTATTGAGTCATATGTCGTCGACATACCGCCTGGTAATACTAAGGAGGATACGTGCAGTTTTCTCGACACGATTGTACGGTGCAACCTGCAATCTTTGGCTCAGATCGCTGAGAGCGTGGATAGGAATGATAAAAAGATACCCTCGTCTCAATCATCATGAATAAATTGGATTCCAGGTTTAAAGATAATATCTTTGTTTTTTGGTTTGTTTGTTTCCAGACTAAGGTTGATGAGCGGATTATCGTCCTGGATTAATCTTAACGCCCTGGAAATTCGTAGATCATGGGGCTTGAAGGTGATAGTATTTTGATGTTAAGTCTACTTTGTTTTCCTTCGAGAGTGCCTCTTCTTAAGTATACAATCACAGTAAATTTGTCTTCTTAATTTCGACTGTGTAGCTTGAAGCTTGTGTTTTTCCGGGGAATGAGCAACTTCTATGTGGATAATATTGTTTTGTTTTACTTGATCATCCCCCTCTATTTTTCATTCCTTATTGTATGTATTTGTGAAGAATGGGATATTTCTTCAACCCTAGGATTGAATTTGATTACTATCAAACCCGGTGCTGCACGGTTTAAGCATAGTATTTCCAATCCCATTTTTCCTGGATCTTAGATGTAGTTCAGCCATTTCTTTTCATCGGACGGGCGTAATAATCAACGAGCAATGTATGCGCAATTCCTTAAATGATTCTTGCGACAATGCCAATTAACCGAAAATGTAACAGATACAGGTGCATATATATATATATTGAATTCATAGTCTCTTGGCTTGCTCTAATTGAACCACGAAACAGACAGCAAACATCAAAGCTGTGTGCCAAAGAGTTGCAAAAGGTAACAAGTTGGTGATAAGAATAATTATATTTTTGCACGACGTTCGCCCCTTTCGATTCTTGCTCCTCAAATGAGCAGATGCATTCCTGATTTTATGTGTCTGGTCTTTACAATTTTATACCGGCTGTTAATTTAATAGATTTCTTGGAAGGTTCTCATACACCGTATTAGTAACTGATTGGAGAATATCACAATATTTCAACTTCTAATTTAAATAACAGAAGCACTAAATGGGGAGGGGTTTGAAACTTTGAATATTCGATCGGAATCATGACTGGTACATATGTGATGGGCTGTGGAGGACTCAACAACTGGTATGCAAGTTGTATTTTAAATTCTCAACTTGGATTAGAAACCAAAGCAAGTTGTAATTTGTGCCTCCTTTAATATTCTATCTTTGTATACTAATGTGATTTTGCGTGGGAAGAGTTGGAATGTAATATGCAAGTTGGTACGCAAGTGGGCAAGCAGGCCTTTATTGTTCCATCAAAGTTAACATAACAAACAAATCAGAGCCACCCATTAGTCGATGTGTCATGATTTGACCGTACCAGGCTTTTTCACGACACGACCCATCATCATCCGCCACCCTGTAGTACCCTGAAATAATACTTGTACCTATTCTTTTGCTCATGGCTCAATTGATACCTTTTCCTTGTCTGATCAAGGTTAAAACTTAACCAAATAAACCAAGAGGCCATACCTGCACTCGATGTCACCGAGTGATTTGCATCGTAACTTATCTTTTTTGTTACAGAAGCTGATCCGGTAGATGGGTCTACTTACTCTTCGTTCTTAGAGACACTTTTTCTAAATAGTTCCTATATATCTGTGACAGTTCTTTCAGGGATTTAAGGATTAAAGTTCCAAACGTGCCCTTGGCCTCTTTCTACGGATTCAGCCGTAAAGTCTCTAAAGCCTCACCAAGTTGTTTACGCAAAGACAGAGAGCAGTAAAAAGAGCAGCAAGAATAATAAAAAGCCGTTTGAAGCAGATGATAATATGTCAACAATTGTCGTCTTGTACTTGAAATACTCGCCTTCTTCTTCTCAGCTTATCACTTAAGAAGATAATTATTACTTATTTCCTTAAAATGGGCGTCGAGCTTGCTTCCGCATGGATGCTCGATGATAACCGGTATAAGTTCGCCTGTCGTGTTATGTGTAAGTGGATCCGCGACTGAGCTAATTGGAAAAGAAATAACGTGTTTTTCTAATGACAGGGAGTTGAAATTTTCACTCTTGATTACGACAGCAATTGTAAATACAGAACTGTTGGGATATATCTCAATATATAATCAAGAGGATTCCATTTCGTTGAATGGGTTTGGTGAATCCCGGCCAACAAAAGCTGTGATAGATCTGTCAGAAAAATTCAAGTTCATCCACGAAACCTTATCATTTAATAAACGTAAGAGTCAACTCGAGAGTACCACTGGCCGAATTTCCAGCCACGACAAAAACTAGTTTTAGGCTTTAGAAAGCTGTAGAACTAGAAAGTAGAAAAGAAAATGGGCATATCATTAATGTAATCTAGACGACTGATACAAGCATAAACCAAGTCATTTGCATGCAGGCAGCATTTTTGCTATCTGTGAGTGTGGATGAGTTCAAACCGAGTTACAAGAAGTGTCATTCATTAGTTAAGGTGGCGGATCGACCAAACTAAATAAGCAGGATTAGGGCATTTTCAACCTCAGGCATTAATCAAAGCCGATAAGCTGGGACCACCAGTTTCTTTCGAGTAGTGTATACTTGTTGCGTATTCCTTGTTGTATGGGTGATCCATTGGAGGACCGACTTTTGTTAAAGAAGAAAATAAGGATGGTTCTTTTTTCCTGTATGATTAAGTCTCTTAATCAAACTGTTCACTGTTTCCATGCTACCACTGTTTCTGTATATCCTCTAGCGAGCATAGTTTCTGTAAATTCCTTCATACAACAAAATAAGTGACAAATAGCAATTAAATTTTAACAACAGATCGTGTTTCTGTAACTAAATAGTAACTAATAATAGTTTATTGTTTTTATTATAATTAATATGCTTTGATATGTTCTCTTATTAATTAATTATTAATGATATTAGCTTTAATGCAGAAACAAAAAAAATTTCATGCTAAATTTGTAGTCTAAATTTCAATATTTTAAAGTACAGCAATACTTCATTTTAAATCCCACCATTTTGTTTCTTTTATATTGCTATTTCTTTGTTTTTTTGAAATGATCACTTATGACTCCATAGACTAGTACTTTATAGTCAGTTATCTTATAGCCTGTTTGGTTCACCTACTAGAATAGATAAGGAATAAAATTGTTGTTCTTAAGGAATAAAATAGATGATAAATGGAATGAAATAGGTATCACTATGCTTGGTTTATTCCTAAGAATTCCTAATGATGATGTTTGCCAATGCTTAGTTTGAAAACTGGAATTAAGAATTACAAAGAAAAACTAAAAAAATAATAATCAAAATATCCATTAACTATATTATTATTATTGTTGTTGTTGTTGTTATTATTATTGTCATTATTATTAATTTTTATTTAATATTATTATTATTAATTTTCTTCTTATTCTCTTCTTCTTCTTCTTCTTTTTCTTCTTCTTCTTCTTCTTCTTATTATTATTGTTAT
>JANVCL010000212.1:18336460-18363385 GCA_026546855.1 Erythroxylum incrassatum | reverse complement strand
TTATAGTATATTAAACTTGTTAGCTCTTCTTATACAATACAAAACATGGAATTAGTGTATGCCTTCTAAAACTCCTTATTAATATCAAACTGCACCGTCAATGATACACTACTCTTTACATCTCCATTATCATCTTTCTTTCCTCCCCTTATAGCAAATGCAAAACTATGGAATCATATATACTTTTGCTATAAATCAAAAATCATTTCCCAACTGTCAAACTTCATTCCCACTTCAATACCACATTTGTCTCAATGTCTTTGACCCCATTATGCAAACTTTCACTAAAATCAAATACCAAAAAAGTTAAAAACTTGTTAATTAGATAATTTTGTTTTACATTTAACATATATTTTACAACAAAACATTAAATCTCTATTTCTCATTTCTCATAGCAACATTACGACTTCAAACTCTTGCACATTTTAATGCAATTCTAAAAAAACTTGACAATGCACCTTATTCCAACCACAATACTCTCATCTTTCATTAAATTTGATACTTATTATTATTACATCATGGTAATGTTTGAACATGGTTGTGTTATTAAATGTATTGAATTATGGTATACTTTGTGTTAGGGCATGGTATTCGTTCCATTCATTCAATACATTCACATTTAAATGTGTATGTCTTACTTGTCTATAATGAATGATATTGTTTTGTATATAGGCATGGTGTTGAATTGATAGAGTACTAGAACAATTTATATTAAGGTAGGGTATAGTTTTTACTCAAGGATAATATTCCCATTTTTCACTAAAGTTGTTAATTAAAATGCACAATGTTAACTTTACTTATAACAGTGGAATTGAATATATCAAGTGTTAGCATAGTTTGTATTGAGGTGCGATATTCTTTCCATTCAATCAATATATTCCCATTTAAAAGTGTATGTTTTTTCTTATTTGTAATGAATGATAGTTTTTTTTGTATAGACATGGTATTCAATAGATAAAAGTACTAATATAGTTTGTATTGAGGTAGGGTATGATTTATACTTAGAGATGTATTCCCATTTTTCACTAAAACTATTTTTATTTTAAATATGTCTTGGTAACTTTTATTTATAACTATGGAATTGAATGTCATAAGTTCCGGTATAATTTATATTGAGATATGGTATTCTTGCTATTTAGTAAATATATTCCCATTTAAAAATGTATGTCTTACTTATTTGCAATAAAGGGTGGAATTTTTTTAATGTAAACGTGGTATTGAATAGATAAAGTGCTAGTATAGTTTGTATTGAGGCAAGGTATGGATTGTTGGCTTATACCCTATAACCAATTAGTTAATTATAGTTAAGTGACAATTATTTAAAAGCATTTTTTTAATCTTATACATACTTAGATGTATATGATAAAGTACTTGGGATATATATTTCAAATGAAGTTCTGACGAGATTTTTATTGCATTTATATATTATTCTTAAATTGTTCTTAGCCATTGTTTTATAAGAGTGGACATTAAAGAATGTAAAAAGACTAGTATATGTTATATATTTTCTTATGAAGGAATTAGTCAATCTCATAGAGTATGGATATACTTAAACAAACATTTGGGTGCTTGTTAAAGAAACAAATTCATTGAGCTAATCACATATAAGAAATCCATTTGAAAAATTACTCGTATGTCATTTTACATTCTCATTGTAGTGATTATATAAGTCATCATTTTGATACTACTTATGACCTATTCTAGTTAACGATATTTTACCCGATAATCATTAGATATAGCATGAACTATATGAAGGTCGTTGAGTGATTAACATATGATTCATTACTTTAAAGTAATTAAGGAGAATATTTCATCATTCTCATTTAGTAGTGATTCGACAAATCCTTAGTCAAGGTGAAATAACACATTATAAAATAGTTTACAAATTTCATTAATTGAATCAATTACTAATAGTGGGAAACTAATATGATTTAACTCAAATAGAGTAGACTTTAATTCTATGCTTTTTTTCTAATCGAAACATTGTATAATGAAATGATTAAATTATATACAAAAATTATGCACAAAAAGGTTATTCAAAACTACTTTGACATTCCTAAATATTTAAGATGTCAATCTTTATCTATAGATATAAATTGTTTAACTAGAGAGTTAAAGAAAATTTAAAGGAGATTAATTTATATAATCCTATAGATGATTTAAGCTTATAATTTATATCCATTGCCAACATATTTGAGAACCTAATAGGTCACACACAAAAAGCAATTTTAAGAGGCAAACGATATTTTAATCAAGTTGGGTTTTATTATAAAGTTTGAGAAACTTTATGATTAAAGATGATATATTTAGTAAATAAGGAATAATATGAGATATTGGATCTTATTTGAATATAATTGGTATTTAATTAGAATTATTTATAATTATAATCAAATTTTAATTGAAATTATAATTTAATTTCAATTAAGTTACTAAAATTTCCAATATCTATTATAAATGAGCTGAAGCTCTAAAGGAGCTTATACTCTTTTTCTAACTCTCTCTATAACATTTGTAGAGTTATCTCAATTTGTTCTGTGGATATCGTTAAAGGTGAAACACTTATGTGCTATGGTGGTTGAGATGGGCAAATTTTTGAAACGGTTTGAAGGATACAATAAAACAAAGAATCAAACTTTGAAAAAATGTACAAATTACAATTCATGCTTTATTATAATTTATATGTTAATCATTTCACAAAATTTTAAGTGACCTTAACTTTTGGAAAATCAAATATGAAAAATGTTTGTAATTATTTTACTGCAGGATTAGATTTAGGCCCGATTTTCCAGCATGGATTATATTCAAAGATAGTATTCCTATTTTATAATAAAGTTGTTAACTATTTTAAATGTGTCTCGGTAACTATTGTTTATAGTTGTGGCATTAAATGTACTTAGTGTTAGTATAGTTTATACTGAGGTACGAGATTTTTTTATTAATACAATACATTCCCATTTAAAAGTGTATGTCTTACTTATTTATAATGAATGATTGTATTTTTTGTATACATAGATGTGGTATTGAATAGATAAAGTATTAGTATAATTTAAAGTGAGACAGTGTATGATTTATACTTAAAGATAGTATTCCCATTTTTCACTAAAGCTATTACCTATTTTAAATGCATCATGGTAACTTTTATTTATAGTTGTGGTATTAAATGTACTGAGTGCTAGTATGTATTTTTATTGAGGCATGAAATTCTTTATATTAAGTCAATGTATTCCTATTTAAAAATGTATGTCTTCTTTAAATGTAATGAGTAATAATATTTTTTTGTACGTAAGCATAATATTGAATAGATAGACTAATAGTACAATTTATATAGTGAAAGGTTTGTAATCAGAGAAGATATTGTCATTTTTAACTAAATTTGTTACTCATTTTAAATGCATCATAGTAACTTTAGTTATAGTTGTGGTATTGAATATACTAAGAGTTGGTATATTTGATATTGGGGCACAATATCCTTTTCATTTAGTCCACGTAATCTATAATGCATGATGAAATTTTTACATAAATGTGGTATTAAATAGATAAATCATTAGTATAGTTTATGTTAAGGCAAGGTATTGCTTGTACTCATAGGTGGTATTTTGATTTTCATTGAAGCTATTACCTATTTAAAACTTGTTGTTGTAACTTTTATATATAGTGGTGGTATTACATGTATTGAGTGATGATATAATTTATATTAAGGTATGGTATTACTTCCCTTCAATCAGTATATTCCCATTTTAAAGTATATATCTTGCTTATCTATAATGAAAGATGATACTTTTGTAGTCATGAACGGATTCATCGGGGACAATTGCCCCCACTACCTCAAAAAAAATTTATATAAAAATAATTATTTTAAGTTTTGACCCCGTTAAAAAAATAAAATTTTGCTCTCATTAAAATTTTACCCCTACTCAACAAAATTTCTAAATCCATTATAGTAAGCCTGGTATTGCATAGATAGATTACTAGTATAGTTTTAATTAAGTCGGGTATAAATTGTACTCAGAAATATTATTCCCATTTTTCATTAAAGATGCTACTTACTTTAAATACATTACGAGATATTTATAGTTATGATATAAATGTATTAAGTGTTGATATAGTATATGTTAAGACATGATATTCTTTATATTCAGTCAATATACTCCCATTTAAACGTGTATATCTTGCTTATCTATAATGAATGATAATAACTTTTGTACATAGAAATAATATTGGATAAATAGAGTATTAGCATAGTATATATTAAGGCGGAGTATAGTTTGTAGTTAAATATGGTATTTCGATCATAAAGTGTATGTGGCACTTATTTTTAATAATCGATGGTACTTTTTGTATATTAGGCTAGTATTATATGTATTGAGTACCCATATAGTTCCAATTAAACTATAGAATTGTTTGTACTTAGTTATGGTATTCCCTTTTAAACATGAATCTATTACTTTATTGAAATGAACAGCCAATGGTAATTTTCTACATATGCATGACGGTTTTCTAGATATACCATTGAATCTTTTTCTTTGTTGTTCTTTTAATACTTTGCTTCACTCCCCCTTGAAAAATAATAAACAGTATAGAGATAGTTTTTGGAAATATCATTGGATCTTCTTCCTTATCATTCTTTTAAAACTCTCCTTCACCCCCTTTAGAAAAGCAAGAAACAGATAGCTTGGAGAGATACATCACTGATCTTCGTTCTTCTGAAACTCTACTTACCTTTTCCCAAGAAAACAATATTAATCGGAAGGAGTGAAAATGGTTTCTAGATATATCACTAATGCCCTTGCTTATTGGATAATAGATAAACACCTACGTATAATAAATGACAACATTAAAATACACAAATAAATTATTCTAAATTTAAGTTGTAAGAAAGAAAGCCGTAGTTCCCACCTTTGACCTTCAACATCTATATGAACATCTTTTCTTGAGATGGAGTGAATAACTATTTTTTTTATCATAATTGATATATTTACACTTACTTTGTATTATCCAAAACAAAATATTTTAAACATTTTAATATTTTAAATCTAAATGGACAATTACCTGCCACGAGTAGCCAGCTCTCATAGGACATAATTAGGCATTTTCCATTTTATATCAACTTTTACGCTATAAAAGGGGAAAGTTTTAGACTAGTATGTCAAATTTTGAGTTTTAAGAACTTTCCAGAATAGGCCTTTGGACTTTGGACTGACATATAAAATTAAAATTTTAGTATAATTATAATAGGAAAACTAAATTTTGTTTGTATCCAATTGAAATTACCACATTCTCTC
This sequence comes from Erythroxylum incrassatum, assembly GCA_026546855.1. NCBI lineage: Eukaryota > Viridiplantae > Streptophyta > Magnoliopsida > Malpighiales > Erythroxylaceae > Erythroxylum > Erythroxylum incrassatum. The sequence continues at coordinate 18,358,103 of JANVCL010000212.1, read as the reverse complement.
CAATTAGAACGAAAAATCCATAAGTATATGCGAAAAAATTGCAAATTTATGTTTGTTATTCAAAAATCACATTATTACTTAAGAAATTTAAAATATTAATTCAAGTTCTTTTATTTTAATAGTTTAAATTTTTAAATCATAATTAAAATGATAAGTAACTTTTTATGAATTAATTTATTGTGTAATTAATTCTAAATTTAATTATTCCTATGTTTAGTAGGTTTGTCATTTTGTTAGAAAGTATTCGAGTTAACCATTCATCTGCAATTGAAGTAAAAGTAATTAAAAGAACTTAAACATGCACGAGAGTTTGGGGACGAGGTTCTAAAGTTTGAGTCCAGATCTTCTATTCAATTTTATGGTGTCTTATTCTGTCTCATAAATTTTAGCTATTTATTTATGTGTCTCCTAAAGTTTTAAATTGTAATCTTTAAACTGGGCGATTATAAGCCTCAGTGCTTAACTTTTTACAATCAACATATTCTGGTTCCCAAGTTTCAGAGAACACATTTACTGTTTGACTTGTTGAGGAACTGAGCACATCAAAGGTCCGGACTCCTGAGTGGAATTGAGATTATCACTGACTTCCTCAGCAATTTGATTCAATTTGCTGGTGAATTGTTTAAAATTAAACGTTTTTACACTTTCATTTTCTTCCCCACTCCCATGTTACCTAACCAAGGAAAAGCAAGGGAAAAAGAGAATCAATCAAGAACCATGGAATCAAGAGATGGTGAAAAATCAGGATCGAGCTCTTGTGAGCAACTCAAGGATAAAACAACTTGGTAAATAGGAGTTCATTCCACGTATCCTGGACACCAGGCAAACACCAATGGACACAATCCGCATAGCTAGCAGGATTGGCAAGCTTTTCAGGAGTCAATGGACTCCATTGCTTCTTGTAGATTGACGTATGAGCATCTCTGCGGTAGCTCGAAAGTTGGGTTATATTTAGAAAGGAGATTGGGTATTTGGATTTGCTGAATACTTCCCCAATTACTTGCATTATGCTTTTTCTAGTATCTGATCCCCAATACGTAGAGTTATCAATCATTGTGGTTTCGTTATAGCAATTTAGCCCTGGTTTCCCACCCCAATCTATGCTCCTGCAGAATTTCGTTTTATCCAGAATCAGAACTTTGTATATGAAAAAGAAGCAATAAAAATACACGTACCTATCATGCGTTGGTGACATGCTGGTGAAGAAGACCCTTGTCTTATTGGGATTCATATTTTTTCTCACCCATCTCAACATGCTTTTCATTGCCATACGATAAGCGTCCTCAGTCGTCACCTCCACAGTATCTTTCACTTCATCTTCAAAAGACCCTTGCCTGCACATCATGACAAACAAATATATCTCAGTTTTGGCCTTGGATAATCCATCTTTTCAAGTTAAGAACTGAATATTTTTTGGAAAAAAGAAAGAAAGTTACAAGATCTTCATGTCGATTCCAGTCATCCACCACACGTAGGTGTTAAACACCAAAATGTCAACGCCTTTCCAATGCCGTCCGTGCTTGTTAATTGAACCTTTCCTTACCATCCTATCCGATACCCTATGAACAATGGCGTTATCTGAATTTGATTCAAGAAGAAATGGTGCCCAGTAGAACTCTATCGTCGCATTGTACTCCTACATTCGAAGTAGAATGAGAATTTTCAGAGTAAAATTAACCAAACTTTTCGATTCAGTTAATTGAAAGGAATGAAAGCACAAGTCATAAACATTACTATGGTTACAAACCTTGGCAGTGAAGACAGTTAGTGAATCGAAGGTCTCCATGGACTTGGCTCCTTCGGGGATTAATCTATGGAGAAGGCAGATCATTGAGACATATTGGCCACGGTTCAATGAATCACCAACAAACATCATTCTCTTGTGTCTCAGTGTCTCCAGCATCAACGAGGCATTGAAACTGCGGGCAAAATTTATAATTTTCCTATCTAGTATTTGATTCCTCAATTGAAATAGGAAGTATATATCAATCAAAAGTGGTTCTTCTCTCGTGTTCTTCTGCGTTACATAACTTAGTTTTTGTGGAAATGAAAGAGACTGCCGTAAATAACTAGCAAGCTACCAACGAATAACACAGTTATGATAATATCCAGTACACTCAGTGTAAGGAAATACCTGGGAAGATCACAACCATGGGGTTGCCATCTCCAAAACTGATAGTCCTTATCAGGCCTGCCATGCTCCTGACAAGTCAACTGTGGCTGTATGTACGGACACTCCGACTCGTCATAAAGCGGCCGAGTCAACTCATCCCTCACCCACGTTCCAATGAACACGTCGCAACCTTCCGGTGTCCTCCCTATTGAAAATGGCAGTTTCTCCCACTTCTTCTCTAACCACCCCAAAACAAAACCCAACTCACTGAATCTCAAAATTTTTGAATCATAACTGTTCAAACATTTCAAAACTATGGTGAATATGTATAAAGTAAAACTATCATTGATTAGATTTATGAGGTCAACTCACCTGCTCTTGAGGGTACTTCTACAACGTCGGGATCTAGGTCACCAAGGAGGCACATGAAGTCTTCCCAATAGAGGATGGCAACGAAGATAATGAAGGCTAATAGACTGAAGATATATGGAGAAAGACGAGCCTTTCTCATCAGGATTGAGGACGAGGCTGACAGGGGTGGCTTCATATTTTCGTTTAGATTGTGCCAATAGGATTACTGATTGCACGTTAAATCTTAAGAGCTTCTTGGTGTTGAGTAGATATAGAGTCGGAGGGTGAAAAATAAAAACAAAGGCGTGCAAGCAAAAGAAAAAACATACCCCACGTTTTGATTTTGTGTTGTACAGTCAAACCTGTATCTATGACCGCATTGCAGTTTATTAACAAACTTAATGGTGGAAGATTGTGGTCATCTCCTCCACATTTATATATGCGGAGAGTTGTTGGGTACTTGTTTTGCCAAATGCCTCCATCACCATCAGAAATAACAGGTGGAGAGTCCAATGGTTCGATTTTGATTTTATCTTTTTCTTGTCTTTCTTACATAAGTGTTGTTTTTACGGAACAATTAGCAGTTAGGATTTAGGATAGAATAATTGTTTCCATTCCATCAATTTAGAAGGTTAACCAATTTTAGTTTAAACTGCATTATTAAAAAGAGAACTTTGGTTCCCACATATTGTATCTGGTTTTTAGTTGGAGTATCTTGTATTGGTGTACATCGATAGAGGGAGAGAGTGAAAGGAAACAATCTTGGAACGAAGATGAGGTAACAATGAATAAATAAATGCAGTGGTATATAAGATATGCCAGGATCCTTTGTCCATTTTTCCTATATAAGATATGCCAGGATCCTTTGTCCATTTTTTCTGTCCTTACCTTGTCTTATTGAATCTCAGTTATCTATTTATACAGAACTCATATAAATGAATAATTAATATTTAATGAGACAGAATAAAGATAGGAAAAATAGACAGAAGATCCGTCTCTGCATAAGATTGAGTAGGAAGAGACTTACCTTAGAAGCAAAGGGTGTGCTAGCTCAGTGTTTGCCTTATCATTATCTCCGCTCTTCTAATTTATGCATTACATGTACCGTAAGGGTTAGGCATCGTATAACAGACATTGAAATAAATTATATTGTCCCAACTTCCAAATATTTGTATCTTAGAATTTACAAAGATAAAAGTTCAAATATATATCTTAATTATAATCATAATAAAAACTATATTCAATATTAATAGGGTATGGGATTTCATACAATATTACAACTCCGGTCTTTATACCAAATTTAATCTCTTGTTATGCATGAGAATACATCAACCTCAATCATGATGGTTCTGAGAGAAGGTGAAGAATCTGGCCTTCTTTATATAAAATGTTTAGGTGAAAATTTGGTGATATTTCGGCTTCAAGTGGTTGTTGAAGGATTAAGTGACAGCCGTGGGTCGCACCACAGGCTCTAGAAACATTTTGATTTGAGGAGTGGTTGAGTTGTACTTCACAACATATAATTGTAATATAGTTGAGTGCATTTAAATTTTTATTCAAGAAATAGTAAGTAGAGTTCTTTATTATCTAGAATAGCATAATGCTTCAATGGTTTTTCTATTAGGCTTCTTCTGTTGTTCATACCAATTATAGACAAATAGAATAAGCAACGCATTCGAGTAAAACAGTTTAGACGTGAAACCTGTCAATCCTATATGATTTTAATAAATCATTTAGCTATAATTTTAAGACCACAAAACTACGTTAATAATACTAAGTATTGGCCTGAAACATAACAAAATATTGGTGGCTTTATATATGGTCTTGTTCGGTTCTTGCATTTGGGACAAACATCGCTTGCAACCTATTACAGAGGCATAACTTTAGCTTGTCACTCATCAGCGGTTAGAAGTGAAAAGCCTCTTGGAGAGTTCTGTTCAACATGATAATAATATGACAGTGACAATAGCGGTAGAAACCTTCGAGGTCATACTTGAGCAATTAGCTTGTTTTAGTTGGAAGTAGCTTTAACCATTCGAGGAAAAATGGTCTCCAAGTTCCGTTTATCCAATTGCTTGGGACAAAAATCGGAGGCTGTTTGTGTCTCTATCAACTAGGCTTTCTTAACCGCCCATTACTATCATCTGCTATGCAAAGCTTTCCTGTCCTCAACAACTAACGGCTCATTCACCTTGTAGTTTGTTATCAAAGCAACGTCCTCTTTCCAAACTAACCATAACTCCTGGTAGCAGATTCTGGGACAATAAAACGAACGACTAGAGCTGCCATCGGAGCTTATAAGGTAACATGTTCCTTTCTTATATGAGTTTTTAAACATAAAATCAGTAGGCAAACCTCATCTCTCTATATTCTTTTTTCTTAATTGATCTTTTGGTTGGTAAGTTGGAACATGTTACCCTTCTTATCTGAGTTTTTAAACGTATAATCAGTTGGCAAACCTCATCTCTTTATATTCTTTTATCTTCATTGATCTTTTGGTTGGTAAGTTGGAACGCCTTCTTACATTATATAAACTCGAACACACTTGGCTTCACTTAGCGAAGTTCATAACCTGCATTTACGGTTTCTTCGAAATGGTAGATATCATGGCTTATGTCCTGAATATAGATGACAATGAAGCTTCAAATTCGGTTCGAAGTTAAACTGATAAACTTCAAATTGATTAAGCTTTAAATCAAGTTTGAAAGGTACAGCCCAGCTCAGCCCAAAATCTGATAATTTTGGTCTAAAACCTAGACTCCGGGTCAGGCTTGGCCCTTGTCATGTCTCTATGTCCGTTTAACAGTAGCCTAAATTCCACATGTTTGGTTAAGACGAGAGAGGAAACGAGAGAAATTTCAGATAGAAATTGTCTTGGGGATAGGATTAAGAAAAGATCATGGGTGAAGGCAACTTCCCAAAGAACAGTATGTAAGTGAAGATTCAAGAACCAGAGAGAATGCTAAAAAAGAAATGGTTAAGGCATCGAACTCTACACAGAAAAAGCAATTAAATGAATGTTGCACAACGAAGAGGGGTATGCAAGTTTGTCACTTTCTAAATATTTTAAAACGAATAGAATGTGATCACAGAGGAAAGAACTCGAGCAAAAATGTGGAAAAGGCTGTAAATATGTCAACGAAAGAGTAGTTTTGCAAAGAATTTTGTAGATTTCAAGTCTAAGTTGATAAGACAATTGAGATTATACCACCGGTCACTTGCCTGGAAATTTCACAGCTCTGAACTCTGACGTCTCAGTACTGATTTGCATGCAAATATGAGCTTCTGCTTTTAACTTGCTCAAAAATTGACAGCAGAATAGGAACTTCGATGTCCTTCAGAAGATCTTCTAACTTTCCTCACCAACGATGCAAAAGAACTCTGAGAAAATATTACATTAGTAAGAGGACTGCTATAACGTTTAACAAATAGGTATTTGGGAAAATTGTAATTGGAATACCTGTATTCTCTGAGGTACTCTGCCCCAAAATTCCAAGTTTGGTATTATCTGAAAGAACGAAGAACCATAATTATTTAAAGTTCACAAGACAGTCAAGCACCACTAAGGGCCTCATTCATAGCTAGTTTTGCTTGTCATCAGGAATACCATTCAACAAAGTCAATGTACTATTTGCGAATTCATCAACATTTCTAAGCTACTCGACACTTAACAGATAGGCATTACTTTGTACAGTTTGTATAAAAAGAATAAAAAGAAAATTATAATATAGTAAATTATGCATGTTAATATCTCTACCGGAATTGACCCGTGATTACAATCATAAAACATGAAAAGGAGGTATTTTCTCCGTGATGCCATCTACGTCAGAACATTGTTCCATAAGTTTGATAGCTGCTCGGAATTAGGAACATGCAGCAAACATATTATGAATCAAACATTTTAGGAAGATCACTAAGATTCCACAGAAGGAATTTCTATGCCAAGTGCAAAACGATATCGATCTACAGTTCAATATTATCAAATAATCAGAGTAGTTGATTGCATAAATGAAAAATCGAAAAAATTCATAATTCCACATCAAACAGTTCAAACTATGAGTTAAAGGGCCAGAGAGAGGAAACATACATCCCACCCGCGTATTCCAAGGAAGAAATACCGATAGACTGTTCCCACCAACAGATATGCTCCAAAAAGACATAAGATACTGCAAAAGCAAGTGATTAGTCAAGCAAGCTGACTTCAAAACCATGAAATCATGACTTGATTGATGCGATCTGTAACAAGGAAAAAGTAGAGATATACAAATAGAGTGACTCACATAAGGATTAAGATACTGAGCCAGCCCCATCCCCTCCCATGGACAGAAATTATTGTAGGACAACCAGAAGGATGCTTCAGTACTGTGGCCTGTCAGACAAACAAGCCCGAAATATTAAATGTAGAGCCCAGTAACTTCTTTAACATTTCAATCGAAAATATTTATCCAATAAGAAAGAAGCACTGAGAAGAAAGCACATCCATTTGAATCAATTTCCGTGTAAAAATGAATTTCAGAGACTCACATAATCACAGGTCCCTAATTTCTCCAGTGAGAGTGGCCCCTGTGAAACATGAATAAACTCATGAGGCAAACTATGAAGTGGCTGGGTTCAGAAAAAGAGTTTAATATTTTAGACCGTTCTACGCAGGGCGAGGATAACTTAAGAAAAAACTCTCACCTGAACTCCATTTGAATCACAAAGGACAGAAACAGAGAGTGAACAATTCCCTGCAGGGGCCTTCCTTGACATCGTAACAACCGCTCCCTTACTAGGATTTTGCTTTTCTGCAATGTTCCTCATTGAAAAGATCCAAATCAGTACTTACACACACACTAAACATTCGAGAGCAAGCTCCTACAGAACAGTGAATTCTGCATCACCAGGAGAAACTACATGTAGTCTGCTCACCCCTGGTTCAACTAGGACTATTCTTCAGACCAATTAGCAAATGAAAAGAAAAGAAAGTAATAGAAGTTCTTACCAATGACATTAATCACTGTGCTTGATGCATATCCAATAGTTTTGCAAACATCATAACCTGAAAATGTAACATAGATCTCATAGAGGTATATAAGGAAAGTTACAGCCCACTCAAACAACTATTTCAAAGACAGCTTAATTACTTTATCAATGAATAAATTAAGCGGGCAGAAGCCTAAAGAAGTATCCTAGTCATTCTCAAGGTTTGCTAACTACTTTTTCTAACTAAAGGTTTTCTGAATTCCCTTCCGCTTCAATTTCCCAATCCATAACCTTGATAAGGTATGCTTTCCATCCTCTTTCCTGAAGTTCGTTCTGATTGGCCATATCAGGGGTTTAGATCATTCCAACATCAGTCCTAGTTGTGGCAAAAGACAAGAGATCCATGATAGTGTTGATTCCATTCGTGTAAAAGAGGAACTATCACTCTTAAAGGATGGCTCCTAAATGTGGTAAATCATAGGAGATAGTCATATCCTGACAGATATAGATAAAAACCCATGCATGCTAATGTAACCATCCAACAAAAATAATAAGTTGTTTCCAACACCAAGGAATCAGAGTCTATATGTCGGTACACATCCAACTAACAAATATGATCATCAAGCTGCCACCAACCATCTATTGACCTTAAAAGCTTAAGGCCCTTGTTTAATAGATAGAAAAAATGAATACAAGTAAACATCTGTATCTATAAGGAAACAATTCCCACACAAAAAATGGGTGCTTAAAAAATGCCAAAAAAAACTGCATAGGACTACGTGAATCATGGAATCTCATAAGTTTAGTGGAATTAAGACAAAATAAAAAAATTCAATAGATCACTTACCTCCTATGTTATCGCCCATTAGTGCACTACATTCCATTCCACAGTGTTTTGGGCCCCCACAGTCCTACAGGAATGGGTAATCAACCAACCATTGCAATTTTTAACTTGTATGTAGCAAAGACATAATTATCATTTGACAGACAGGACGCACAATCTACCATTTCGGTAACATGGAAAAGAGCTGATGCACTCATTGACACACAGAATGGTTCGTGGAACAGGCAAAAACCATAACACCCTGCAATTCACAGGATACATGGAAGTGCCATGTCTATCCTGAATGAACTCTTTCACCAGAAGACTATGATACCCCTAAAACTTCTACCCAAGGAGGACTAGGTATGCTCTCGAAAATGATTATGCAGAAAATAATCTTACACTAAATGAAGAGCTGAAGAGCCCAGGTTCAACAAGGAAAATACAGTGTAGATTTTCCAATGCGGACACTTTCAATCTGTTAGATGATAATAGCTTGTCGAAGGAAAAAGATGGTAGGACTTATTTACCATGCAGTCAAGACATCTGGGAGGGTAGTGATTAAAAATCATTCCATCGCATAGCTGCTCCATAAGTCAAATATGAAAAATTCAGGTCAATCAACTGTATACACGCACATATAGGTACATAAATACAAAGTAATAGCAAGGCCTGAGTTTTTACACAGCATCCCTTTTTAATCATTTTCAAAAATGATGCTAATAAATTTCAGTGTGTATGAGTTTGAATTGCATTCAAAGGCAAGACAGCTTATAGATTGCAAGTCAGTTGTAAACACAACAAGAATGGTATGAAGTTTACAGGATAGGACTAAAGGCCAATTGAAGTTTAGTCTTCCAACCACAAGGAATAAAGTGGCTCTATATACCATAAAAACTACTGAAAAAACGAAGAAATAAACTGTAACCTGATGGAGCCAACCTGAAACCAGAGAATAGTCTTATTTGCAGCCACCTGATAAAACCTACAGTAATAAAAACATCAAATGAATGCAGAATATGATGAATCATAATCTCATATTAATTTGTTTAAGGCAGTAGAACAGAGAGCAAAGAACGCTGGATTTTATAATCTGAGGTTCTCTATTATTTTACTGTTCACTTGCAGAAGACGAAACAAGTATTTTCAATCAATCTAAACCAAATATCTGAATTCTGTTGGCAAGCCATCGACCTAGTATTATGAAATTTAACCGTTACTGCCCCTACCGAATCCCCAATCACTGACATATCCCCTCCTTCTCAGCAGAAAGAAGAGACAGGAAAACTCCACGTTTCCAATGCGGGTGGCACTAATCTTTCAGTACAAGTAGAATCAGATTTCAAAACAGTTGTCGTGATTGGTTCACTCTAAGGTTTGACGTCGACTTGAACTGAAATATCAACAAATGAAAGAACACAAGGACAATACAAACATCTTTCCACTTTAATCCCGATTACTAAATGTTATTGTAAATATTACGGGACAAAAGCCAAGTGAGAAAGAGAACATTATAAATGAGAAGGACACAAATCGGGAGGGAGAGAAAAAGAGCGTACCCATCTTCGCTGACCACACCGTGCGGATAAGTGGGAAGACGAGAGGCCAAACTGAAGTTATAAAGCTTCGCACCATCATAAAAGCTGTGTTCGCAGACTACAGCGACCGACCCAACTCGAAGTAAAGTCGCGACCCATATAAACAACACCATAGCGAAGCATTGAGCCAAGTTTCTTGATAGTATCATTATTGCACGCGTGTAGATTTATTTTTCTCTTCAATTTCCTCAGCAAGTCATCATTGTACTCGAAAAGAAGAAGCCGCCCGAATGAATGAAAAAAAACCCCTCGTAGATTCTGACTGCGGGCGGTGAAATTGAAGTGGGGCACAGGGGAAAAACCCCTCGTTTCCTGACTTTTTAGCTCTCTAGAGATTGCAAATACTTGGTTACTGGAGGCAACTACACTAGTTGGTGTTTATCTAAACTAGAACTTAAAGTGATTAATTATTTTACTGCTCATATTTGACAATACTGGAGTGTAGTTACCAGCTACTTACGGTTTCTAGAATGATAAGGAGTCGGCTATAGTAATTAACGTCTCACGGTAAAACCACCGCGGAGATCGGAGCCGATGAGATTGGGATTCGAGCTGGGCCGAAGGTTACTGGATCTTAGATATTTTCGTTCAAGAATAAACAGGTGCAATTTGCTTAGAAGTTGGTAACTTGATACGGTTACAAAACTGAGTGTTTAAAGAGCTTAATAGGAATGCTAGCAATAGTATTGATTGAAATCAAAAAATCCATTTCCTCCTTACATTACTGCTGACTTGAGCGTTGTAAATGTTTGATATGAGGATTTCTCTAATCTAATGTATTAACTTTTGAGTTAAAATATGCTTGTTCGATTATGTTTGTTGTAAATCCTATTGTCCCTTTCCCTCCAAATAATGTAGATGCAACAGATCAATGTAGTCTTAGGTGAGATTAAATCATTACCCAACCTCTTAATCTACTTGATCACCTATTGTATAATCTGATCCCAATTTAGTTTCTTGCATTATAGTGAATTTTCATTATATGTTGTAAGCCAGACTAGATGGATTATGTGTAAGGGAATTCAAAGTTAGATGTTGTATTGTTTTAGCTTAAAGTTTGCATAGTACATGTAGAGTATTAAGAGCTTTTATCTTAGTTTTGGCTCAAAGCTTGTTTTTAATTGCTAACCAGGAGGTGCGAGCTACCTTAGGTACCAAAATTTTAGACCAAATAAGTTCATGCCAATGGACTTTGGAGGAGTATGGTCTGAAAAAATCTAAATAGGATCTGTTGGAAAAGCTTAAGGAATTTTCCAGTCCAAATAGATATATCTTCCTTTATAGTGTAAGATATTTGCAATTTAAGACTTACCTCTTTGATTGTAGTTCTAGGAATTACTGAGATTATTTCTACCACTTTGGTGTTCGGTGGAAATCTTCCTTTGAGTGGAACAAGTTCCTCTTGCAAGTATAGGGGACTGATATCACTCCGTTTATTGTACCATAGCCAAGTATTAAGTCCATTTCTAACTATAATTTTAATGAGAGGATATATAGAACTTTTTGATCTCAACATCTCAATGAGAGGCCATAATTGTCTTTTTTTTCTCTAAGACATCTCAATGAGTTTTCATTTAACTCATATAGTTTTCCAAATTTTGAATGCTAAACCTTGTCTCCTGTTGAAACTATTTTGCATTCTACTAGAATTATAAAGTGTTAGCTAGAGAAGGCTTGTAGGTTAGCCTAAAATTGTTATACACCTTACGACTTATATGGGAAGTAGTTCTGCTACCTATTCTCTCCTTAACTCAGGTTTAGGTGATCTTTCTAACCTAGGTTATAGGTCTCGGAATATATATTGTACTTTTGGAAAAAAAAGTTTTCTCCTATAGAATTAACATACTCCATGTTTCTCTCTTACAGAGTCGGGCAACCATTTGTCGGATGGTTCATATTTGCACATTTCCTACAATCTTTCACCAATCACTGCCTTATGACAATCTATCTAATAAAGGATGTTAATCCAACTAATTGATGGTCTACGGATAAAATTTTCACCTTATTTACCCTACATACATCATTGCTAATGCTAAATTGTTAAGTGTTTACTATCATACATTAAATTAAGGTCCTTGCCTCTTAGGAGTATTTTCACCTAGTACTCCATCACTTGTTACATCTATCAAACTCTTATCTATAAGAAATAATCTTTCATAGAATTATCAAATAAGGAGTTACTTCGTGATATTATGATGGGGATAGCTAATATACAACTTTTTGAAACACTTCTAATAATTGTAAAAGGAGTCTCTATGATGTTGCTTTATCCCACAATTCTTTTTCCTTACGCTTGTTGTCTTTGATGTTAGCAAATAATTCTCCAAAACCAGCCTTCTCAACATGATTTGTTCTTTCGTTACTCCTGAAAGTTTCATACTAAGACAAACCACATCAGGCTTCTTGAAATGCTTATGAGCATTCTAATTTAGGAAAGTAATGCATAAAAGTCTCTAGGTTAAGTCTAGGCCCTTAGGGTTCTTGTATTAAACATAGCGTCTTTTAAATCAATTTCTTGTACTATTCTTAAAGTTGTTATGTTTTTCTTACACAACCTTTATAGTGCCCTTCCAATATTAGTATCAAATTATATAGGGTCTTAATGAGAAGATCTAGTTATATCAGATGCAAATACTAACAAATATAAAAAGATTAAGAAAATTGAATATACAAATATATATATATATATACCAATTAGTATCAAACACAAAATCACGTCACTCCTTGAAAATATTGCCAAAATTCTTAGGTTACATATTGAATGCATCAAAAAAATAAAACCGTGGGGGGGAGGGGGTGGGTGTTGATTGAATTCATTAGATGCAATAAAATAAATTAAACTATAGAAGATAAATCAAATCAAACAATATAAATCGAGAAGATTGATCAATGGGTTTTAAATCCAATTCGTGGTTCAACATTAACCTTCACACAAATGTTCATAATCAATCATTAGTTCTCGTACCTCTTTTTGAAACTATTAGCCGTAGATTAATAACAAGTTTTGTTAATCCTAGTTTTTTCTTAGGTTGCATCTAATTAAAACGAGCTTTTTAATTAGGTCTAGTTATTAGACAACTCAAAATAAGCTCTTTATATTTAGTTTCACAGTCGCATTATGAAATAGGAAAATTGGTTAATCTAAGCAACAATCACATAAGCTCGAGTCATTTAACCTATACTATATTATCCCTAATCATACACAACCATTATTTTATTACACATGAATTATATTTATAATAATTACACATTGCAATCTAGATTTTGGCAATGAATTCATACATGAATACTCTAGCAGGCCTATTTAAATCGTTCATACACAAATCTTAAACTTTAGACAAAGAATAACATAGTCAATTCTAAAAGAGAGTTAAGAAGACCATTACTAAGATTGATTAATGCCCAAAATGTTCTTCGACCTCGATATTTCCTTTGAACTGATGAGAAGAAGATTGGCTATTAATAACTCTCAAAAGGGAAAGAATCTATCCCCTTTTGTTTCTCCAATTTGTACATAACCTGGTTGGCCTCTTAATTAACCTTTTATAGTGTAAAATTATAGTTACGTTGTTATACACGATTAGCTATATAGGCATTTAGGTAACTATGTATGTTAATTTGCCCAAAATCACTAGTTACATTTTCTTTATAGGCTACATAGCCAAGATATATGACTATGTAGCTCACTTACAGGGTCATGTAAGTCTCCACATAGGGGTGTAGGTCATAAGGGTGGTAGAAATAATATCTTTGAGTTCATACATGTTTCAATTAAGATACACATTCCTATATACGGCTATGTCAGTCACATTGACTCCAATTCTTTCATTCTTTATCCTATCTTCACTCTAACTCGTCTCCTTCTTACTCTACGAAGGCAAATAAGATCGAACATCGATAGAACAACACCAAGGATATGAATTTAGCACATTTTGGTTCTTGTTTTGCAAACTTGTAACTAAACTAAAATATGAACCAAAACAGGTATTTTAGATACATAATAACATTAATCACAAAGCATTAGGGAATAAATATATAATCAAGCAAGTACTTATCATTCAACTTCTATCTTTTTTGCTGAATCTTCTTCCTTCTATTCTTGAATTGTAGCTTCTTTTATGTTTTCAACCTCTTGATCATCTTCACTTTGGAAAATTAATGAACTCATATGATCCTTCAAGTTTAACTTAATGTAATCCAATGAAGCAATTAGCTCTTTTGAAGTTTACAGAGGGTAACCTCGCTTGAAGCACTGCCTTTCATTAGGACATTTCTAAGATGTTCCCTTTTCTTGGAAGAGTTATGAAAAAATTAGTTACTTCGGAAAGAACTGTATGAAAGTTAATGATTAATTAAGTTTATATTCGCATCCATGCATGGGCTAATTGAAATGCCTTATACTTTATTTGATCTAAAACAGCAACTTCATCAAAAGATGGGCTTAGCCATTTTTCAATCAAAGCATTCAACTTTATATTTAATCATGCACTTGATAACTAAAACCCCACAAAGGTTGTAGCATTATTCAAAGTGAAATGACACTACTGTAATGCCCAACCAAAAAGTAAGAAAAAGAGAGTGAAATGTCACTACTGTAATGTCCAACCAAAAAGTAAGAAACGTTTTTACTCCTTTCTTTGAAGTGAAGCATTCTGGTGTATGCTCTCTTCCTTCGCATTTGCAAACTTTTACATGAGCGCTATGGCGATTAACGCTGCGGAAACGTGTGGACTGCAAGCGGTAGGATTAGCGAACGTGATCATATCGTCGGCTCGAAACGCCTCCATCCACCAGAGCAACTGCCAGCAACTGGCGGAGCACGTGAAGATAGTAAGCAGTTTGTTGGAAAAGCTTAAAGAGACAGACCTCATGAGGCTTCCGGCAACCAAAGAGCCGTTGGGGGGGCTCGAGGAGGCTTTGAGGAAAGCCTTAGACTTGGTCCAGAGTTGCAAGGAAAAGAGCTATCTTTACATGCTTGCTACTGGTTGGAGTGTTGTTTATCAGTTTAGGCAAGTCCAGGATGAGATTGATCGATACCTCAAGCTCGTACCCCTAATTTCACTTGTTCATGAGTTCAGGATGCAGGTACCATACATTAATCACAGACGAAAGGGGACATCTTCGATTCCAAGAACTGTTGCCTGGGAGAGAAATCAGTTACTGTGCATGTCTTTTCATTTCTCCCTTTATTTTGGACACTAGAAACTATAAACTCTGTTGACATTTCTAGCCATGTGCAGGAACAATTCATTTTGATTTGTTCTTTAACTTTTTTTCTTACCAAGCCCTAGTGAGCTATTATCTATAACTTATCAATGGTGACTACCTGGTTTTGCGAAAATAAATAAACAGCACATAAACATTTATCTACCTTTTCAAATACTAGTTTGAGAATTGATGAAACACAATTAATGAATCCAGGATATAAAGGAAGGTTTGCAAGCCGTAGAGGAGGATCACAGGGAGTACAGTCTTGATGAAGACGTGGAGGCTCAAAATGTGGTACTTAAACCTGATCGAACAAATAAAGACGCGAACATACTAGAGAAGTCGCTATCTATCAGATATCCTGATCTTCAATTCCATGAGGCCCTTCAAGAAGAAAAAGGGAAACTACAAATTGAGCTTCAGCGATCGAGAACAAAAAATGATCCTGATCACTGCCGTTTAATTGAGCATCTTATTGATATTACAGATAATGTTGTCAATACGCTTCCAGGAAAGAAGGTTACCAAACTTCTTGTCAACGAACCAACGTACGTGGTTTCAGGGTAAGTGTTTGTAAGAAATCAGGATGAAGCGTTATGTTTTTTAATGGAATCTTTGCTGTGCTTTGTCAAGTAACATGTTATTAACTAGGTACATAACCAATGCAAAATCCAGCTATGAGGATTTGAATCCTGAAGACAAATGTCAATCAGAGTGGCGGGTTGATCTTTTCGATTGCTGCCGGGAGCCTTGTTTGAGTGAGTTCCATCTCATTATCTCATAACTCATTCTCATGAAATGGTTGGGTAATTTCCCATTTATGAGTACCTTGACGAGGTTTCTGACAGCAGGCTTGAAGACCTGCATCTATCCTTGCGGTACCTTCTCATGGATAGCCAATGCAGTGTCAAAGGGAAAAATTTGTAAGTTGATGAGTTGATACCAAAATAACAGGGAGCGTTTTAGGCAGGCAGTTAGTAGTTAATTTTGGATGGTATTGCAGCTCGTGAGCGTGCCATCAGCGATTTAATGGCGCATTCCATCTTCCTCGGATGTTGCTGTTACACCTGTTGCATAAGAAGGAAAATAAGAGAACTTAATAACATCCAGGCTCGTATCTTCAACTTCATCAGTGTCGACTAGTTGCCCTCTTAACACTCGTTAGTGAATATGATTTTACAGGGTGGCTTATGCGATGATTTCTTAACTCACTTAATGTGCTGCTGCTGTGCAATGGTTCAAGAGTGGCGGGAGCTCCAAGTCAGAGGTTTAGAAGGTGATCAGTCTTAAAGAAGCCATTACTAGCGATTGGGATTTTCAATTTCTGATAATAAGCCACCTTCAGAATAACATTCAGGCTTGTATCTTCACAGGTTGCCAAGGAACAAAAATGATTCCTCCAACGTACCAGTACATGAAGCCTTAAAACTTGTTCTCCTTTTCTTTGTCCGCTCTGCTTGCTAGTTAAGTGACGTTACGCGTGCCGAGCCAAATCTTGATTAGTAGTTTGAATTATAATCTGTTCTATTTTTTGCATTTTTGTATTGACCTCTCTTTTTTAACTTTTACGGGTAACGTAAATTGCATAAGTAAAAAATCAAGAACATCAAGTTGACGCCCTAGGAGTTATGAACTGAATGTAAACGTTGTCTTAACTAGGATACTTACATCCTCTCCTAACCTTATTCATAACGAAATAGTCAAAGACAATATCAACAAAAAGAAAAAGAAAAAGGCATGAAGTTCCAAAAGATGCAAAATTCTCTATATTGATCCCAGCCAATCTACAATTTTTGATCCCACGAGAAAGCTGAGTAAAATTTTTATCAGCCAATTCGTATATGTGAAGAAAAGAACTACTAGATCAGAAAACATATTAGTAACTAGTGAACTCATCTTCTCAGTGTATTGGTGCTAGTAATCTGATGGAAACTCTGTACAGGAAGAGCAGGCCTTTGGCTGAAAACCACACAAAAAAGAAGAGCCAACAAAGAAAAAGTCAACGCGGGCATCAAATTACAATTCTACTTCGATAGACTGCGTATCATGTTTACCCACTGAAAAAAGCCAGTGGAAGGGTAGTAGTAACTTACTGGTTATAGATTTCTTCTCTACTCGTTCTAGGTTTAGGGCACAAACTGCGTTGTAGTTGTGCTTTAGGTGAGGAGCAACAATTCCTTCCTAAGATAGGAATATATTGTACAATGAACAGAGCAATGATCTAAACGGAAACCAAAACTGAATATTGCAATTACCTTAAACACCTCGTATGGAAGTCAGAATATCAGGTGCATGCGTGAGTGACTCACCTTGGGCGATTTTTCTCTCAAGCATTGCACACATTGCGACCAGACTACATCCTGCTTTCTTGATTAATCTTGTGTGAGATAGTGAACTTTAGACAGAATAAGAGTATTGCATTGAGAGATTGAAGTTCTGAAGCAACATTTTATGGTTGTTTTTTATCAGATATTAGGGTTAATCCCTACCAGACTCCTCGAGTCTGAGGCATGGGAAAGAGAAAGCACAAAGGAAGAGACATTACAGCCGATTGCGTAACGAGTCTACAAGTAAAGAATCCACAAAGGCAACCTGGGGTAAATCTAGACAATATCAAAGAGGAAATGTGAGCGGTAGGTACAACGAACATTCATATGTTGAAAATAGCAAATATGAAGGACAATGTGGGGGACAGAAATATGGAGGCACGGGTAGCAAATATGGCTACGGGAGTCAACAGAGTTGGAGAAAGAAGAACAATACAGCAAGGTAGGACTCAAGAACAAGAGCAATCGAGTTTTGAGAACAAACAAGGTAAGTTACTGAATACAGAAAAAGTTGAGAGTATTAGAGTATTGTGTGAAGAGCTGGGGGATAGGATGCATCTATAGCTGATGAGGACATTGTGTTGGGGAGTGTAGACTTAACAGACTCTGATGGTTCAGAAGAGGATGAGTCCGCACAAAAGGTGTTCAATAGAATGCCACAACCAACCACGGACAAGCAGGATGAAGGCAACACAAAACCATCTTACGTCAGCCTATTTAGAAATAACAGAGAGATGAATCAAGGAATGAAGCTTGAGTATATGCAAGTAGAAGATGAGGTCGCTATGAAAATGGAAGATATAACAGAGATTGAACAAACCTGGGGACATTGTTTAGTGTGGTGTTTCATGGGAAAATTCCCAGGATTAAAGGTTGTTGAAGGGCTGACTATAAAATGGAATGTACATTGCAGAATACTACCACATAGTCAGGGGTGGTTGATTTTCCAATTCGATACTGAGGAGGAATGCAACAATTTCTTAGCTAGAGGTCCTTATATTCTGTTTGGAAGAACTCTGTTGCTTAAGAAGCTTACTAAAGGCTTTGCTTTCGACTATAAGGACTTTATGGAAGTACCAATATGGGTGCAACTTCCAAATGTGCCTCTAGAGCTGTGGAATGACAGGGGATTATCTAAATTGGGATCCAGAATAGAAAGGCCACTGTGTATTGATACGGTCACTAGTATGAAATCTAGAATCGGGTATGCAAGATAACTGATAGAAGTGGATGTGTCCAAGAACCCAATGACCAACTTTGAGGTAAAATTGCCTAAAGGCAATAGATATACTCAAATGGTGATATTTGAAACCTTCCCTAGTTGCTGTTATCATTGTAGGAAATTTGGCCATATCCCTTTTGAGTGTAAAGGGAAAAGTAAGAAAAAGCAACAGAAGAAGACCACTGAGGTTGAAAATACTGAACTAGTTGAGCAAGCAAGTGACCTGAATCTGCCTAACATGGAAAAAGAGGAGGGGAAACTAGTATATGATAGTCATATAGAAGTTGCTCAGGATGAAAATCCCGAAGGAAAGTGAGCAGTAACAATAAAATGAAGTAGGTGATGCAAGATTGGAGAATAGGGTGAAATTGATAGAGAGGCAACCAGGTTCCCAGCCTCGGATGGACAATACCATAATGAATAAGGGGGAATGGCAAGAAGTTCAAAACCACAAAAGCCTTAACAAAGGGAAGGTAGTAATGTAAGCTAAAGCAATAAATGTAAAGCGGACTCTGCAAAGGCCAGTAGGCAACTATAGAGTGGCAATGAGGAACAACAATGAAATCCAAAAGGTTGCAGGAGGGGGTAGACCTCCCTAACCTAAAAAGTGATGGTATTTTGTTGGAATGTTCGAGGCCTAAACAAGGTCTCAAGACAAACTAGTGTTGTCAACTTACTTAGACAACATTAGTGTCATATTTCTTGTTTATTGGAAACTAAGTTAACTATTGATAGCTTGAATAAGCTAATGAGAAACATATTTGGCAATTGGGAATGTTACCATAACTTTGAAGTCATTGCTGGTGGTCGAATGTGTGTTATCTGGAATCCTAATTTCTGCAAGTTTCAGGTTTTGGAGTCAGGGGACCAATTTATACATGCTGAAATACAATGCAGAATTACGCAGTTAACCTTTACAATTTCTTTTGTATATGGACTGTATACTATTACAAGAAGAAAGGAGCTTTTGTAGAAACTTCAGTCAGTGAATACGGATACAAGGAAACCTTGGATTATCATGGGAGATTTAAATTATGTTTGTGATGCAAGGGAGAGGATAGGTTGCCAGCTACCATCTGCCTACTTGCTTAAGGACCTATTGGACTTTAGAATGACAATGGGGCTAGAGGATGCTCCTAGTAGGGTTGAATTTTATACTTAAAATAAAAATCAATTATGGGCTAAATTGGATAGGGTTTTACTCAACCAAGTATGGAATAATCTAAAGGTCAACTATCTAGCACAAGTTCTGGAAATGAGGGATGAATCTGATCATTGCCCTATGCTTGTGGATTTCAACCAAATAGAAAGCATAGGCAAGAGATCCTTCAAGTTTTTTGACATGTGACTGAAGCATCCCTAGATACAAGAGGTTGTAGAAAATAGATGGGAGAGAGTTGTGGACAAATAAGCACAGTTTACCTTGTGTAGGAAATTAAAAGAGTTAAAGTATGATTTGAAGTCCCTAAATTCTGAGGCTTATGGAAACATTTATGCTAAGGTTAAGAGAGAAAAGGAGGTTTTCCAAATAGCCTGTAAGGCATCCCTATCCAGACCAGAGGATACTAAATTGAGTCAAGAGGTGAAGGCAAAAAGGAAGTCTATTGACTTTTTAATTAAAGTAGAAAGAATCTTTTATCAACAGAAGGCAAAATGTGCACATCTTGTAACATCCCGTTCCCATATCAAGGGTTAGGACCTGAAATTTCAGTATTTGTGAGCTCAAAGAGAAATTAAAACAAAGCATTTTCTTGCTTATGCATCATGTTAGCATATATGCACATAAATACAGAATGTTTTCACATAAAAAGTGGTACATGCATTCATTGACAGCTTCTGGGTATAAATGGTATTAAATGCGATTTTATCGAAAATGAGGAGTAGAAGGAGTAGAAAGAGTGATCTTGTTATGAGTTATGATAAGGAAAGATTTAGAAACAAGATGGGTAGTGATCTGGAAATTATTGACTGAGTATGCTTCAGTCTTTTAGCCATAACGTTTTCTCTAGTCATCCAAATGAGATAATTCTTGATTTAGATTAAACTAGAGATATATAGCTATATTTTGTATGAAGAAATCGAATTTCAATTCTGTCTCTAAGAGTCAAAATTTGTCATGAAGTGAAGAATCGGGTACAGTGATAGTGTATGAATGAAAAATTTGTCTTCGGACTTTAGGGGCAAATTTGGAATTGATATAAATGGAGTTGAGCAAAGTTGCCATCTGGAAAGTTGTAGATCTTTTCTTTATCTTTCCAACGGTATATAGTGTGAAAAATGTGGACATCGGAGTCAAAAGTTATGATCTTTATAAGTGGATACGTTCTGGACGCAAAAGTGAGACGATAGAAGTGAGACGATAGAAATGAGACGATGGAAAGTAAGACGAAGTTACTGTTCATCCGAATCGTCTGATCACTATTCACTCCATTTGTCTGATCACTGTTGATTCGATTCGTCTCAGTTACTGTTCATCGTCTCATGTTTGACTTTTTGCGTCTCATGTTTGACCGCCTCAGTTACTGTTCATCATCTCATGTTTGACTTTTTGTGTCTCAGTTTGACTGTCTCAGTTCCTGTTCATTGCTTCCGTCTTAGTTACTGTTCATCGTCTCAAAAATAACGTTATATCGTCTGATCCATTTTCGAGCCCTCAGATGAAAGATTTTGTCTTCGACTTCTTCATGAAAGTCATCGATCTCGAAGTCTTCTTTCCATTGGTCTAAAAACGAAATCAATCCAATATTTCTTGTGAAAGTTATGGAAATCGTACTAAACTAGGTTCGTTTTGATTGAGGTCATAAACATGGTTGCTTCTTTTGGCCATAACTTCTTCTCTAAACCTCCAAATGACTTGGCTCTTGAACCATTGGTTTCGTAAAACTTTGATCTACATCTCTGAAAAGAATAGTAGCTATCTGAAGTGAATGGAGAAAGATTGAGTGAAAATCATGAGACGGGTATAGTGAGTGTGTTCTTAAGTAATATGAACTGGTGTTATTCCACTGAACATACTTCGGTATTTTGATGATTTTT
>JANVCL010000212.1:18321025-18331226 GCA_026546855.1 Erythroxylum incrassatum | reverse complement strand
TTTTCTTCCTTTCAAACACTAATTTCCTCTTTATTTCTATTTCTGTGGTCATTTTTGCTGGCTGATATTGCTAAATTGAAACCAAAGATCTAGTAGCCTGTGGTGCTTTCTCTGTCTTTCCAGAATCTTCACCAATAGTCAAACCTTTCCCTTTCTTCTATTCTTGTTGACACAAGGTTAATAATCTTAGTGACCTTGTTGATTGTTTGGATTTCTCGGAATGAAGTGTCTCCCCCTTTCTTTTCAACGACACTTGTTTTACAGACTGTTTCACCTGGCTTTCTTCTCTGTGTGAAATTGTCTTAGCTTTCATTGATTCATCTAACGATTTATTGTTCTTTTCTTCTATACATGTTATTGCCATGGCTTGAGGTTTTGTCTTCCTTACAAGTGTAACATTTTCACTCAAGCTGCATCTGACAATACGCTCCTCCTTAGTCCTTACTTTTGCCATAGAATCTGTATCCTCCTTTTCTTGAATCTTCCCATTCTACTGACAGTTGACGCATTAATGATGCTTTTTATATTCATCTTCATTATGTTTCCTCTATCAAGAAGAATTTCAGAATCTCTAAAGATCCTTGTTAGCAGCATAACATACGGTAAGGCATTGTAATTTAAAATTAAGTGTGGAAGATCTATAGGATGATGGTTGAGTAGATGAAATAAGCATTGTTCATCTATCATCGTCACAACATTCTTCAAGCTTGTTCTTGGTAGAACACAATGAAAAAGTAGCGTATGCAGAACCCTAGCCTTCAGAACAAGAGTTGACACCTTCTTGTCCTTTAGGTCACTACTTCCATAGAGTTATGGATTGATATGTGCTTTTTCTACGTTGACTTGAGTCATCCATCTTGTGTTATGAGACAACTTTGCTCCAACACATGGACATTCACTAACTTTCTCAATTAACTCCAGTGTCATAATAACCGACAATCTATCCACCATTGATACTAAGGTATCGTTTACTACTTTTGCATTCTTTCAAAACTCATATACTTCATTCAGATAGACTGTTTCATAGACCTGCAAGACATTTTTCCATCCTGCTACATCAATTTCTGGTTCAATGTCCATCTGGTTCTTCTTTAAGGAATTGAAATCAACATGTCTTCCATAAATCATAGATTGCTCCATTTTTGATCTGTAGACAATAAAAAATAAACACACAAATGTATTTTTCTCAAAGTAATGATGTTAGTATCTGAAGTTGAGAATGTGAACAGAAAGAACTTGATATCAAGAACAGAGTAATGAAATGTTTTGTTGAGAGTTTTTGCAAAAGTTAATTCCAAAGTATTTCAAGAATGTTCTAGAGTAGGTGATATTCTAAAAGCTTTGAGAAGATTTACCTCGAATACCTTCTCATGAAAGAAATTACCGTCTGTAACTTACCGTTACTGTTTTCTTGAAAACTTCCAACTTTTTATCTTCTTTACTAAGAAAATCATCTGGGTCATGGCATGTCAGATGATTGGTCACTCAACAATACCATATTTAAGTTTCGTCTGATTTCTTTGAATCTTTCTTCATTCAAAGGCTTAGTGAAGATATTTGCCCATTGATGATTTGTCTTAACAAATTGTAGACTAACGATCTTCCTCTGTACATAGTCTCACAGGAAATGATGTCTAACTTCAATATGCTTTATCCTCGAGTGTTTGTATTGGATTCTTTGATAAGTTAATAGCATTTGTGTTGTCACAAAAAATTCGGATTTGTTCTTCTTGTATTGAATAATCTTCTAACTGATACTTGATCCATAAAGTATGTGAGCAACAGCTTACAGCTGACAGATATTCAGTGTAACATCTCACCCTCGACCGGAAGGGTAGAATGGTCATTTTGGCCTAGGATGAGAGTGATTGAGATTAGTTAGTGCTGTTACTTTTGTCTTATTCTGAAGTAGATAGAGCAATTGAACTTTGCCTTTTACTTAACCAAGAAACTAGATTATGGCCAAGAAAGTGACAACTTCTACTTGTACTCTTCCTATCAATCCTATCTCTAGCATAATCAACATTACAATAGCTAATTAACCTGAAATCTTTACCTTTCTCATACATTAAGCAAAGATCAGTAGAGCCTGATATATATCTCAAAATTCTTTTGATAGTAACATAGTGAGATTCTCTAGGATCTGCTTGAAATCTTGCACACAAATAGACACTAAACAGAATATCAGGTCTGCTTGTTGTAAGGTAAAGTAAAGAACCAATGATTCCTCTAAAAAGGGTTTGATCAACCTTCTTACCTGTTCATCCTTAGATAAAAGGTTTGAAGGATGCATAGGAGTTGACATAGGTTTCATTTTTTCATTCCATATTTAACCATCAATTCTTTGATATATTTCTGTTGATGAATAAAAATCTTTTCTTTGGTTTGCTTAACTTGTAAACCAAGAAAGAATTTTAATTCACTCATTATGCTCATTTCAAATTCATTTTTCATCAGATTCTCAAAACTGGAACATAGCCTTTTAGACATTGCACCAAAGATAATATCATCAACATATATTTGTACTATGATGAAATCATTCTTAATACATTTTCTAAATAAAGTCTTATCTACATGTCCTCTACTAAAATCATTTTCATTCAAAAAGGAACTTAAACGATCATCCCATGCTCGAGGAGTTTGTTTCAAACTATACAAAGCTTTATGAAGTCTATAGATATAATCTGGTTTCTTAGAATCTTTAAAACTAGGAGGTTGCTTTACATAAACCTCTTCATCTATAAAACCATTCAAAAAGGAACTTTTCACATCCGTTTGAAATAGTTTTATATCATGACAGACAACATATGCAAGAAAAATCCTAATAGCTTCTAATCTAGCTACAGGAGCATAAGTTTCATTATAGTCTATTCGTTCTTATTGATTATAGCCTTGAGCTACTAATCTAACTTTGTTACAACTTACACTAATCAAATTATGTTTTAAACCTTCAACTAGCATAACATTATCAATAGATGCAAAGGAATCTCTACCGATTTTTCCGATTCTAACTATTTTGACCTGCTGGTTGTCTCTAAAGGTTACTGATCCTTCCTTTTTATTTTGAAGATCTAGGAACATAGACCTACTTTCCGTCATATGTCGCGAGCATCCACTACCCAAATACCATTGGCGCTGGTTGCTTTTTCTAAGGAAGGAGATCTGCAGTAGATATTATGTTCTTTTTAGGTAACTAGATTTTCTTCGGTCTTTTGGGGTTAGTCTTATAATTATTCATAGAATGATAATAAAAAGACTAATGATATTTCTTTCTATAAGAAACAAATTTCTTTTTGTAACGAGTATTGCTATCAGTAAACCCTAAACCACTCTTATCATTAGGGTGTCTATAGCTTCCAATCAAGTCATCCATTTTTTTGTACTTTTAGTAAAGGTTGATAAATCTGATGAAAGAGCATTAATCCTTTGTTTCAACTGACTAATTTCCTCAGATCTATCTATAGTTACTTTTTTCTTCATATCGTCTACTTGTTTCTTAAGGCAGACGTTTTCTTTTTCTAACACTTCCGTATTCTTCAAGTTTTCGAAAAACTTTCTCTTTAAGGATCTATACTACTTTAGTATAACATGTGAATCTTTTAACAATTCTAAATATGCATCTTGAAGTTTATTAAAGTTAGAAGTTACCTCCTCGTCACCTTTTTTTCGGCTACCAAGCATATATTTGCTTATACTGATGCTTCTGAATCTGAATAAGATTCGAACAAATCCAAATCTTCCCAAGTTTCCATCATGCTCTTCTTATTTTTTTATATTTTTCTTCGATTTTCTTCTAAGTAATGGACATTCAGACTTGTAGTGCCCTTGTTCGTTGCACTCGTAGCAAATGATAGAGGTCTTCTCGTTCTTGATTTCGTCTTTGCTATTTTTCTTAAAAGAAAACTCTTTATTTCCCTTTGCTTTCTTTTTCCACATTCTTCTAATCTTTCTTAAAATGAAAGATAATTCATCATCATCTTCACTTGAATCTTGTTCAGATTCATTGGTATCATCATTCTTGATTTCTTCCATCTTTAAAGCTTTTGACGATGAACTTTTATTTTTTTTAGTCTTGTTATTTTTCTGACCAGCCTTTAATGCTATAGATTTGTCTCTTTTAGGCTTATCTTCTACATCAAGCTCTACTTCGTGTATATTTAAAGAACCAAACAATTCATCAAGTTTTAATTTACTCAAGTCCTTGGCTTCTTGTACTGCAGTGACTTTGGGTCTCCATCTTCTAGGAAAACTTTTAAGAATCTTCCTGACATGGTCTTGATTATCGTAGATCTCCTAAGAACTTTAAGTCCATTAACGATAGTTTAAAATTGTCCAAACATCCTGATCAATGGACTCATCTTCTTTCATCTTAAACAGCTCATACTGATGTACAATAATACTGATCTTGGACTCTTTCACCTGGTTTGTGCCTTCATGTGCGATGGATAAAGTGTCCCACATCTCCTTTACAGTTTCGCATCCACAAACTTTGTCATATTCACTTCTGCTTAAAGCATAACTCAGAAAGAACTTGGCCTTTGAGTTTAATTGAAATCTAGCTTTGTGATCGGTTGACCATCTGGTATAAGGAATGATATTTCCTTCATCATCCATTAGTATGTATAGTCCATTCTCGATGATATCCCAAAGATCAATGCGTGTGGATTTTATAAAGAGTCGCATCCTGTCCTTCTAATAATGATAATCCTCACCATTGAATGCAGGAGGTCTTATGACGAAGGCACCTTTAGCTATAAAAACATGTGATTCAACCATGGATCTTTGTCCTCACTACGTAAAGGTGGTTTTTGGAAACCAAGCTCTGATACCAACTGAAGTAAATCACTTGTTAATATAGAATTCACGTACAATATACAAAATGCAAAAGAAGGGGGTTGAATTGTATATTCTTTTCATGAATACAAAAACCTTTTATATTTCTTGAAAAGAACTTTTTCAAACTATTAAATGAATACAAAAATAGCTATGTGGTTAAATCGCAAATAACTTCTATACACTTGTTTAAGAATAAGAGAAATTAAAGTGAAAGGTTAGAAGATAGACATTGTGATTTTATACTGGTTCACCCTAAACCTTGGGTAACATCCAGTCCTCAGAGTTCATCTGAGATTTCACTATACTTCTTCAATTTACAAGCATTCTTTCTTCCCTTTCAAAACCTTTTCAGGTCTCTTACACAAAGTATTATTTTGCTATCTTAGCCTCTTCAGACTCTTAGCCTTTTCTTTCTCTCACCAGAAAGATATTGTAAGCTTTTTGTTACAGTAGAGTTTGCTCTCATATATCACACTTTGAATAAAAAAATTTCTATGTAAGTAATAACTTGAAAGCTAAAAGTTGAAAGTTGTTCAGTCTTCGACTACGACTAGTATTTATAGCCTAAGTCTCCAATTGCTTCTTGTTTCTTGTAGAAACTATTATTCAGTTGAGTTCTGTAACTAATTCCATCTGACTAACTGTCCGACGTACTAGAGTATCTTCATCTCTGTATTGTCTGTGTTTTCCTACTTCTTCTATGTTTTTCGCTTCTTCTGTGTTTTCTGCTTCTTCTGTGTTTTTCACTTATTCTGTGTTTTCTGCTTCTTCTGTGTTTTTGCTTCTTCTGTATTTTCCACTTCTTCTGTGTTTTCACTTTTTCTATGTTTTCTGCTTCTTCTATGTTTTTCACTTCTTTTGTGTTTTCCGCTTCTTTTGTGTTTTCTTTTCTTCTGTGTTTTCGCTTCTTTTGTGTTTTCGCTTCATCTGTATTTTCCACTTCTTTTGTGTTTTTGCTTCTTCTGTTTTTTTGCTGCACGCTTAACACACTTATCAAAACAGTTCATTTATTTATAATATTATTATTATTTGATTGTCACCAAAATTAATAAACGTGAAGTCTTCTTGGCTTAACACATGTAGTACACTCGCCAGACAATCCCACATATTATTTTGATTCTTAATATGTTTTTAAGCCTTATTTTTATTAAATTACATTAATTGAGAATAAGTTAGTTTAAATTTCTAATAAATTTGGAAAGGTGTTTCTAATTGTTTGAAAATTGTTTTCAAAGGGTTATTTTATTAGGAATAGTTTGGAATTTAGTTTAATTTTTCAAGGAGTTGGATTATTAAATTAAATTAATTATCAAATCAATTCCAAAATTAAATTAATTATTCTTATTAATATGATTAATAAAAATAATTAATTTAATTTTGGAATTGATTTGATAATTAATTTAACTTTAGAAAAGTAGTTTCTAAAATTAGAATTAATTTTAGAAAATACTTTTCTAATATAGGCATGTACCACAAGAAATCCTCAACATACCTCTAGACTTTCTTACACAACTATATGTATGGTCATGCACTCTGTAACTTAATCAAAATAGTGTTAAATTATTCCAAACTTGTCCAAATTGATTCATTTTTGCTTCAAGTGTGTGAATTAATCCTAGAAACGAAATATGAACAACTTAATTAACAAAATCAATAAAAATTGCACTAAGTATATGGCTAAACAATAACTACTTATCACATACTTGCTTGGAAATTCTTTGAAATAGTCATTCACTATACCATTTGTTATGTTTTTTTAGCTATGTTATTGATCAGGTTATGTGCTTCATCCACTATTTTATTCATGAGAGCACCACCAGTAGCATCATCAATTAAGATCTTAGTATTATAGGTCATCCTATTATAGAATTTATTAGTGATGAGCCATTTATCCAGCCTATAATAAGTGTATGACCTTAAAAACTCCTTGTATATCTCCTAAGATTTGTAAAGCAACTCGCCTTCTCTTTAAGTAAAAGTTATAATATAATTTCTAATATGAGTAGTTTCATATTAGGGAAATAATTATAAGGAACATTTAGGGTAATTTATCCTAGGTAGTAATAGATTTTTGTTAGAAAGGATTATAGCCATTCTCTCACCTTGTCCCTTAATGAGAAAGGGAATAGCCTTAGCATGATAGAATTTGGTGAGACATCATTGAGTTTCAGCATATCATAATACTCTAGGAACACAAAAAGGAGCAAATCCAAATCTTTAATAGGGAGACCTCTAAATTGATTCTATTACACTATGGAGGGGAAAAAGGCTTTAGATTAAAGTTATAGGCTTCAATATTGGACTTTGTAATGCTCAAACTAATAGCTTGAGCATTTAGTGCAATAAAATCCTTCAAAAAAACTCACTGTTTCTATAACCATCTTTACTTCTTTAGCTTTTATCTATTTATGGATTCTTTTTCTTATATGTAGAGTTTTTTAAATCTCAAGGTCTAGTTTAATAAGATTTCTAAGATTTTTCGACTGTCACAAACAAAAGGTTAACTACAAAAGAGAGAGCGAAGAAAACTTAGTGAATAGTAATAAAACTAAAAGAAAACAAAACAAAAGGTCTAGCCTAATCCGTTTGAAAATCAAATCAACATTAACTATACCTAGTCCCAGTAATGGTGCCAAAAACTTGGTGTGTGTTTTATATCATAAGCGCAAAGTATAGTTATAGCTAGCACTAGAGAGTACGGGTAAATTCCAAGTGGACAAGTTATTAATTACCAATTATTCACAAACCTAATTATCTAGACTATCAAATATGAATGATTGAAAAGGGAAGAGATAAAAAATTCTAAACACCAAATCAAAGAAATCATCAAGTAAAAATGAATATATGAATAAGCTAGATATAGGTAAGATATACCTTAAGACTTCATTATGTTTTAACTTAACTTTGATTTAGTGGACTCTAGTTTCTTGAATCAATAAGAATTCTTAAGTTACAATTGTGCTCTCTTTTGAGTAATATGGCCATTCTGAGATTATATTAATTGAAATATGTTTCTAATTAAGATAACCCAAGAATGCTTTGATCTGATTTATTTATTGTTGTGATAGGTTTTACCCTGACCTAGAAAGATTACACAATTCTTCCTCTAATAATTGACTTATCCCTTATCATCCATATTATGATCAAATCATAAACGTCGTCTCTCAATCTCAATATATGAATATAATAAATGAACTTTTAACTTTCATTCCTTCAATTCAATTAATATAAGAACATGGATAAATCTTAAGAAAACTAGGTATTTCATTAAATCAAAAAATCAATTTAAACTATTATATCCTAAGGGCCATCACACCTAAATCTATATCCCAATCAGTTCATGATTAAATAAGAAAGAACAAAAGAAAAATAAGTCATTATCATAAATCAAGAATTTTAAATTCTTGATGAATCTTTTGTAAATCGTTGATCCTCTTCTAATATTTTTTGTTTTCTTGATATCTAGTTATTGTCCTCGACTTCTAATTAATTCTTTTTTCTTTCAAACTCCTTTATGGATAAAAATTCCTTTCTTTCTTGTTGCCTCTTCTTTTAATAATTCAAACCATAATTTTTATTGTTGAACATGATCCTAAAATAAGGTCATGTATATATGATGTTGCTTTTCACTATATTCTATAAATTTCATGTAAATCATTATCGCTAACATGCGCCTAAACACAAAAACATATATTCCCTATATTGTTGATCATAGGTTAAAACACGAGGGCATGTTAGCTAAGCAAGGAGAAACATAATGTCCTTTTGAGGGACACATCCTTAACAATGGACTACATATGTGTCGTGTTCCTTAAAGATAGATTTCTAAGAGAAATAAAATGGGATGTGATAGAATATGATTAGTATCACAGTGTTGTGTTCCACCATGCTCTTGAGTCCCTTTCACTTATTTCAAAGTTACTCCAAATCGAATTGATTCTTCTCTAATTTCACTATTTTTCATTAAAAAAGACAAACAAAACTTGGCACAAATTATAACTCATTTTGAATATCAAATCCTCTAAAAATATCCAAACACAAGCATAATGCTTTTAAAATCATGTTAAAATAAAGTCTATTTATCATATATCAACCTATTTGTGAGTAGATCGTGGTTTTTATAGAGGGGGTTAAAAGCGATGCTCAACAGAGACCTACATGATCTTCCTAGTGTTAGGTGAAACATTTCACGTGATTTCACAAAGCTTAGTGCATTTAAAGGATTATTGGCATTTGTAGAGATTTGGGTTAATCAACAAGGGACAAATGATTATAGCTCAAGGGAGTGGAATCTAGAAAACCCTGCCAGTCTAGAGAAGCATTCAGGGAAGGGCATTAAAATTTTGGCCTTTGAATTTATGAGCTTGATTTCTAAGATAACTTATGACATTACTTGAGTGATAATAGGGGAGGATTATGTAAATTCAATAGGAATAAGAAAACTTATATCAAATTATAATAATGACCTTATGAAACATGTTCTAAGCAAGATTATGGACAATTCTTTACTTCTAGAAAGATTTATGGCTATGAATGGGACAAAGTTTATAGATCCATTTTACCATAATTTTAGGGATTTTTGGAAATGACATAATTAAGAATATTCTTTAATTGTCTAGATGGAGATATAGATTAAAGAAGATGGAAAGGGAAGTTAGGAAAATGGAGAGATTTATGACATTAACCTTCAATTGTATAAAGAGTTGGAAGTTCTTATAGAGCTTGAACAAACATTTTGGAAAATGCAAACCAATGATTGAGTAGATAGATAAAAGTTGTTTGATGTTAAACAAAGGTCAATACACCATTATTAGAAGCAGTGATGGAGCCAGAAATTTAATATAGGAGGGCTTGAATATTATTTTTTTTAAATTTTGAGGGGCTCAGTGCACCACTTACCCTTAAATAACTCTATTCTTTTATATATATACATATATATATATATTAAAATTAATTGGGGGCCAGTGCACCACTGGGTCCCATGTGGCTCCGTTGGTGATTAGAAGGTCACTTATCTACAAGAAATGCCCTATAGAGGTTAAACATAGGATTACATTGTTTGACTTTTTTCAAGATCAGTTCTGATAGTACCAAAGAGAATCAAACATATATAAGATTAATCGCCTTACAGTTATAAAGCAGAAGAACAAATGCAAATAGATGAATTCCAAATGTTTTACTTGTTCCTATTCTTTTTCTGTTCTTTTGCACCCTACAATGCTTTAGAGTTGGTTCTGCTGGATTCTGGCTGAACTGCACGTTGCCGTTTGAATCCATGAGTCGGTTGTCTCACGTAAGAGTTTCGGTGTGAAGTTCCTGCAAAACAAAGAAGGCACGTCGGGGGTTGTGTCCCGATTAGCCCCTC
>JANVCL010000212.1:18308524-18320925 GCA_026546855.1 Erythroxylum incrassatum | reverse complement strand
CTTTTTTATAACTTATATTGTTGATTAAAATAGATTGTAGTTGACTTTTTCTTCTTCCTCTTATGTTAGTGCTTTATTCCTTTTTAGTGATGGTTTTTCCTTTCTGAAAGCATAATTTGGTCGTTTGAAACTATTAAATTCCAATTCCTTTTTATGTGCTTCATTTGCATTCCTTTCGTTCCTATAGCAATATTCACCATTCCAAGAATGAATTTAAAATATTAGGAGGTGATATTCCAAATTTTAGAGGACCCTTTATGTTACTTCCCATTTTAACATGAATGTTTACCATGAATTATTGATATATTGTCCTTGATATATTTTAGGAGGTAAAAATCCAAGCTTTAAAAGACCTTTTTTGAATTTTAATATTATTTTTTCCATGAATTCTTGATGTGTTGTATGGTTAATGATATAAGAAGTGAAATTCCAAGCTTTAATGGACCTTTTGCCTTTTTTTTAATTTTATCTTGAACATTTTCATGAATTTTTGATATGTTGCAAGATTAATGTTGTAGGATTGCTAGGTACTTTTAAGTCATATCTTTGTCAAGCATCAACTTCTTCCTTCTGATGATTTGAAGATAATAAATTCATCTTTTAAAGAGTTTAACGACTATAAAGTTCCAAATCTTTATATTTGGTTCTTCTTTCGTTGTTTTTAGTCTTTGACCTTTGCCTTTATGACTTTATAGTTCCTTTGCAAGTTTTCTAGAAGAATAAGAAAGGTCTTTTATTTTTTGTTAGTAAAGTTAAATCATCCTACTAGATATTTATTTATTTATTTGCACTTGTTATTATTTTTTGTGATTGCTTTCATTCTTCCTTTTTATTGTAGCTATTTATTTCCTTTTAACTGGTTTGTTTTTAAGCTCCAATCCTTATTTATTTTATTGAATAGTCTTAGTGTCGTTTAGGGACTTGTTGTGCTTATTCTGTATAGCTTGTGTTTGGTGTTAATGTAGGAGTGGCTACTTTAACTTTAAATAATAGTGTCAAGGCTAGTCCTTTAATGATTTTTGGGTCTAGGAAGAGAGAAAATGTTGACAAATTGTGGATAGTTTCTTGAAACATCAGGAATCTTACAGGAAGTCATTGGAATTAGTAGAGATTCTAGATAAATATAAGATCATATAGCACGCATTCAAGAGGCAAAGTGGATGGGGGTTAAAGTGAAAGAGATTAAAGGGTTCAAACTTTGGTAGTTAGGGTGTTCAAGGAGATAGAATGGTGTAGTTATTTATGGTGTTCAAACTTTGGTATTCTGGATGTTCTAAGTGTTTTTTAATCATTTGAGCATCATAGATTTATATTTGTGTAATTAAGTCTTTTTAGAGTAATAAAAAAATAAGTGAGATAGTTTTATGATGTAATCCTTTGTTGAGGTGTTAAGTGTTCCAAATGGGATTAAAGTTTCTCTTCACCTTGAAAGAAGATTGAAAGAAGGATTTATCTTTATTGAAAAAGAATGCACAAAAGTTATTCACCTTGAAAGAAGAACTATAGTAGAACTTTGAGAAGAGTTTTAGGAGTGGATATATGCAAGAGCTGTTTATTGAGGCACTATAATTGATTTTATTTTATCTTCCCTATCCTCTTTAAATTATTATTCAATTTTTTGATTAATTTATATTAAGTAATTTCTTAATCCAAATTTATATTGATTATCATTAATTGAGTGCATTGGTTAGAAAAATTCTTGAATTTTATAAACATCTTATTCACTACCCTTAATGCCATTAAGGACTAATAGGCTCCTTTTTCAATTTGAGTATGGAAAAATTAATTTAAGAAGATAACTCTAAATTATGAAAATTTTAAGAATCTTCAATTTTGAAACCTAAAAATGACAAAATTTTATTTTGATGCAATCTATTTGATTTTATGAAATGGGAGATGGTGTTTTTCAAAGAAAAAAATGAGGTGTATAAATTTTTGGAAGACATAAATAAACAAAATATAAAATATAAGAAATGAGAAGGAGGAAGCCCTTAAAATGTGTAAGGGTTGTCGACCGCATAGTTTCATTAGTTGCCTAGTATTTATGTGAAGTCAACCACATTGATTGACCAAATAGGCTACAAACTGACTAAAGTAAAAATAAAAATCTTATACAATGAGATATTGCTCAACCATTTGAAGACATTAGTTAACTAATGTTCCTGATTGGTTGACTATAGTAGAGCACCCATTTTATAAGCGAACTCGTTGAAAAAACAGATGAAATGACTGTTTAGGATATAGATCAATAACACTCTATTATAAGTCAACTAGTGTGTTTTAAAAAGGTAAGAAGCAACCTCAAAAATCAATTCAAAATATTAAAACACATAATCAGTTAAATAAATATCAATAAAATGAGTCATGTCACATATTAAAAAAAAGGTGAAAATTACATAATGATTCAAGTTGCAACTCTATAGGGAGGAACTAATATAAAATTCAATTAACTATAATAACAGGAAATCCAATAATAGCATTTTTTAAATAAATTTAGTTGCAGCTTAATATGATTGAAAATAAGTTGTTGATACAGTAACCTTAATTGTCATTCTTAACTTGAGGTAAAATTGCATCCACCTATATTCTTTAAACTCTTCTGTCTTTCTAAAAATTTTAGTATTTCTTATCCTCTATATATAATTCACCAATATAGTAAGGCCAATCTTGAAGACCTTTTGATCTTCCCTATTAATCCATCTCAACTTTTTAGTTCAAATTAAGCAATTCATCCAGCTAAGATTTCAATTTTGTAGTTTAAAGAAGTTGAGAAATGCACATTATATCTGCTTAGTTTGAAAGCACTTAAAGAATACGTGATCTAGTGTTTCATTCTCTCTGGAAAATAGAGGACAACATAGATCAAGGGATTGGTGAAGACAACTTGGATCAAGGGATTGGTGATCTTCTTAGGTTTCTGTAGCACTTGTTGCTAATGCTTCTTTCTTTGCTTATAAATTCTTAGTCCTTTGTTTCACACGAGATTTATTCTTGTACTTGATGTCCTCCAATTTGATGGAACAAAACCTTTAGGAGAGAGAGAGCGGTGCTTCACCCACACATTTCCAGGAGTTGCAGTAAGCCATATCCCATCCCCAACTTCTCGTGAACATGTAAGAATGGTGGTATTTCTTTAATTTTTTAACGAGGTCAATTGTTATGTTTTAAGTATATACTAAATAACTCTTCTGTAATATTTTATAATTTACGTGAGTGAGTCAACACTTCTATTGATAAATAAAAGGATTTAACTAAAAAATTATTAAATCTCTAACCATTAGAATTGATGTGTTAAAGCACAATCACTCTAATCAGACCACTTGGGTGCTACTTTATGTTTATAAGCATGAAGCAAATGAATCAAATGCTCCAAAGGCCTTTCTCTGTAAAATTATGGTCCTTTGTGGAAATGTCGTGTATGTGGGAAATGATAGTTTAGCACAATCTACCAAAGGAATGAATGTGTTCCAATTTTACTAGTCAAAAAATGGTACAAAATCTATTATATTATAATCAGATCACTACTACCAAAAATACCGAATAGATTTGCAAATTTTGAAAAGTTAAGGACTTAATTAAAAAAACTCTAAATCACTACTTCCTAAACCCTAACGTAACTACCCTAACTCTGCTTTCACTCTCATTCTCACTATAACCCACAACCTTCATTTGCTTTTCTCTCAACTTAGTCAACCTTCAACACTGTTCTTGCACTGTCTCCATCACTTCTCGATTATCCATTGTCATTTGCTCTATACTGCTTGGTTCCTTCTACATTGTTGATTCTGTATGTTGTTCTCCCCTCGCACGCTATAGCTTATTCCTCCTCCGTCTGCTCCTTGTTGCACGCTGTAACTCCTTCGTTATCCATTGCATCAGTGGCGAAGCCAGGAATTTGTTTCAGGGGCAATTTTTTTTTTATCCAATTCACCATGGGCAACGAAATTCTTTTAGGTGGGCAACCTTTATATGTATATATATCTTCTTTAATAAAAAAATTTTTGAGGGTGGGCATTTGCCCACCCTCCCATAGCTGTAGCTTCGCTACAGCATTGCATGTTGTTCCTTTGTCATCTTCTCCCATTATTAGCTAGAGTTGTAGTTTTGTTATTACTTGTGTTGACCA
Source organism: Erythroxylum incrassatum (assembly GCA_026546855.1). Classification (NCBI taxonomy): domain Eukaryota; kingdom Viridiplantae; phylum Streptophyta; class Magnoliopsida; order Malpighiales; family Erythroxylaceae; genus Erythroxylum; species Erythroxylum incrassatum. The sequence continues at coordinate 18,316,799 of JANVCL010000212.1, read as the reverse complement.
TTAAGACTTAACTGTTTGAGTTATGAGACTTTGAGTGTTGGTATAATAAACTGTAAAGTATATATTATGCAGTTTTACTTTTGTAAAATAAAATTAAGGTGAATTTATGGAAACATTATGATGTAAATTATGTTGCTAAATTTATATGTTTCTAGTATTGACATTGTGTATTTTTATGAATGGCTTCATAAAGAAATGAAGTCTTATTTATTTATTTTTAGATAATTTTTTATTCTAATAATCATAAAAAAATGAGATGAAATTACTTCTTTGAATTGTCAATTTGTTAATTGATTTATGTGAAACATACATTTTACGAATTATCATTTGTATATAAAATATTTAATATTTGATTAATAATTTATACATAAGATTAAATATATAATTAAATCATTTAATATCTACATATTAATATATAATTAAATCATTTAGTATATACATCAAAGTAAAAAAATGATTGCATCTTTTTTTATTGTTATTGTAAAATACCATTAGTAATATACAAAATTAAAATTTGAAAAGGAATATTTCTAACAGGATATCAAACCTAGATATACACATTGATTATCTTATCTCATTGGTAGTTAAATATATAGTGGAAAATAGTCCATCGGAATTGGAAAGAGAGACTTTAGGTAATTTTGTAAAACCCCAAACTTTTCATTTCACGGTCTATAAAATTTCATTTCATGTGAATAATGTTATCAGGCTAACGTAAATTTTATTTTTGTAAAAAGGTGAATTAGGAATCCAACCCTAAATGAAAAGTATTAAAGTCAAAGGATAGTCAAAAAATATTGGAGTTGACTGGTTTAGAAATGGGCCAAAAATAAATTCAATTGGACGGATTTATGATAGATCAAGATTGACCTTGTTTTAAATTATTATGGAGTAAATTTGAAGCATTCTTAGGTTGAAACACAAGGACATAAGAATCGGTCATAGTTACAGATACTTAAAGTAAATCGATCTAACTTATATGTTGATATATTTAGGTGTAACATGTTATTAAGTGGACAGGAAATTTCTATCAAAATTGGACAAATTTTTCTTGCGCCACTTAATTATTTTGGACAAGAAATAATACATGTACATGTGAATAAGCCTTAAGTGGTAATTGTCATGTACATAAAGAAGTTATTATTTTGGAACAAGAATGCATGAAAACCATTTGTTGTCACTTTTATGAAGGAGTAGATGTGAGGAACATAAAATTCATTACATTTGAGACCAATATATGGTATGGACGCGTGTCATTTTAGGGTGACAAAATCAAAACAATTTGTTATATTTAGGGGACAAGAATTGTCGTGGATGATACAACAAGTTAGTGGCTTAACTAAACAAAGATGGTGGGAATAAAAAAAGTGAATAGATGTTGGAAGTAAACAATGTCACGTGTTGACAAGCCTCTTCAACGTGTAGCAAGCAAAACAAAGATGATGGAAGCTGTTCCACTTTCATTACACCGAAACTTTAACTCTCTTTTGGACTAAAATTGATGATGAAAAAGTTGCAGTTGCACCCTTCACGCATAGTTCTTCTAAGTTATTGCCTTTAGGAAATAAATTCAGCATGGTGTTTAAGCTAGAAACCATGGACAACACCTACCATCTGATTTTAGGTATGTTAGACCACTCTTGTCCTTCCTCTTTAGTTGGTCACGTGAATGCTTAAGCTAGAAAACTAAATTTCCTTATGAATGGCGTGAATGTTTGAGTATGATTTGAAGGAAGTGGTTAGTTTTCCTAACTATGTTTAGTAAAATTATGTATTAGAATTCTCGGTTTCCTTGAACATTCCAAATGCTTTAGCCATAATTTAGTCTATAGAACTCCAAATTCGGTGATTCCAACTGTAAATGAAACCTAAGACATAGTACTAAAAAAATCTAGAAGAGACCTAGACCTAAGTTGCTTGTCATTTATCGTCTTGGTGGCTCCCATTTGACTTTTTAATGCCTCTAGCTTTCACCCAAGGGCGGAGGTTAGGCAACTCTCAATGGTAACTCTATCTCTATAATCTTGAAAATTGGAATGCTGACTTTGACTCTTTCACTTTTTTAGGAGCCACTTTTGTGTCATCTTATCTTTTAATAGAGTGTGTTTTAGATCTTTTTATTTTTCAATCAATCTTTTTCTCTTCCATTATAACCAAGCCCTTTTCTAGTTATAATTAGGTTCCTCAATGAATTTTAGTTGATTTTCAGCCTTTAACCCTTTTTTATCTCTCTTTTTATTTTTATCTGTGCCCAATTTCTTTAAAATTAAATAAAATGTCCTAATAAACCTTAATTATAATAAAATAAAATAAAATAAGTAAAAGCTACAATTAAGAGAAATTAATCACTAATTAAATCTTTTTATTGATAAATATCTAAAATTACAATTTAACTAAGATTAGTTAAGACAAAGGAATAGAGTTGAGAATAATAAATAAAAATTAAAACTAAAAATATGTAAATTGAAGCAAATTGAACATAAAAAGTACAATGCAAAATAAATATGCTAAAAAATGAAGGATACAATTGAAATAGATTGTATGCTATTGCGTCTAAATACATCTAAATTGAAATTAATTGGATGAAATAAAATAAACTAGGAGTTGGTATCAATACTATTCACTCCAACAAACTCACCTCATTAAGAGGCAACAAGCTACGGGTGAAGAGGTGTAAAAGCTACAACAAACTCACTTCATCAAGGAAGAATAATGCCTAGAGTGGCTAACAGATGTAGCTTTAGTGAGGAAGCTAAGAGGGAAATGGAGAATATACATTAACTTCACAAACCCAAATAAAGGTATGTCTTAAAGATAGCTACACTTCCCCTAAAATTAATTAATTTGTAGATATCATTTTTGGTCACTGATGGCTTAGTTTCATAGACGCTTATTTGGGGTACAACCGCTACAAGAAAAGTAAGAATTAGCGATGAAAAATTACCGATGGAAAGAAAACTATTGCAAATTATTGACGAAAAATCAATTTCCGCCAGTAACATTGACGAGAAATAATTTGTTTAACGATGGTAGTAATATCAAATATGGAGGGAAATTATCGTTGTAAAATTTGGGACGGATTTTAGCGACGGTGTAAAATGTCCATCGGTAAATATGGAGGGAATTGTTGGAGGAATAAAAAAGTTTTGAGTTTACAGATGAAAATTTGTCTATCGGTAAATTTCATCTGTAAATTTTCCAAGATAAATGTCATTGTCTTCTTTGACTTTAGCATTTTAAAGTAAATAAAAATGACGTCATTTGGTGCTATCTTTTTCATTAAACTACCCGAAAGGTCCTCCTCTCCCCCCCCAACCTGCGTCTTCTCCTTCGTCTACTTCATCTCTCCTCTCATGCGATTTTCTTCTCTCCAATTTCTCTGTCATGGCCTCCTCTTCTACTCTTCGGTGTTTATCTTTTCCGGCCACTATCATCGTGTCCTTGGGTGGAGGTATTTTTGCAGCCACTGTCATGTATTTTTTCGTATATTGGAATGAAGTTAATTTGAGTATTTGATTACTTTCATTTATTTGTGTATTCTGTGATTGGAAAACAATTTTAAGGTATAAATGTTAGTGGTAGAAGGGACAAGATGTGATTTTGGTTATGATATTGGGATGAATTTCTGATGCATGTAAGGAGTTTGATGAAATATCTGTTCTTTGATAAAATGATTTCAGTTCTTTATTTTCAGTTCTTTTTTAGTATGAATTTCATAATTTCAGTTCTTTATTTCCCCCTGATAAAGTGTAGGGTTAAAGGGTATTGCTTGAAATATGATTGGCTTGAAATATGGAGATTTGCATTAAACAAAACAATCGATCTACGACCACCACTTTTTACTTCTTCACATAACTAGTAACCCTATGAACTTGGGGTTTATTCTTCCTTCATGAACTTCATAATTTCCATTTTAAATTGATTTAATAAAATTATGTTTATTATTAAATTCACTTTTTATGTCATCAAAACATTACTAGTCAAAATAGTGCATTCAGAAATAGAGGAAGGACATACTACAAGAAAATTAGTAATTACCAACGGAAGAGAAACTGTAGCAAATTATCGATGAAAAAGAATTTTTCATAGGTAATGTTGTGGGGAAAGATTACAATTTGCGACGGTAAAAGTAATCGTTGGTAAAAATGGAGAGAAATTATCCTGATAAATTTTTTGACAGAATATAACAATGGTAGAAGATTCATGTTGGTAAAGGAGGCGGGAATGATTGGAGAAATAAAAAAGTTTTGGTCTTGATATATCAATTTCTTGTTATAGTTCGTCTGCCTCCTAAAAATGTCTTCATATAAATAAGTCTTATATGGCAAGGAGGTTTTAGTAGTAGTTATACCATAGAAAAATTTGATATTTGGTTCTCCGAACAAAGGAGACCATAAGAAGTTAAAAAGTACGTCAATAATAAGCTAAGCTATTTATTGATGACATATGTGGCTATTTTGATCATAACCAACTCATTAAATTTGTAACCATATGCTTATCTAGCAAGATTTGACCTAAAAAAAGACTAACAAATAGAAAATTTAGAAAACAAAAGGATTTGATGACTTCCATTATTCATCAAAAGGAGATTGTTGATAATTTTGATGGGATTGAGGTTGCATGGGGACTTCACAATCACTCATGGAGCTACTTTGAAGTAAGAAGAAGAAATCTTATAGCTCTTCACCAAGAGAAGCTACCGAGCAATTGGACTAGTATTGAGTTTGACAATTTGTCCACATTTGATACTATAATGAATGATCTAGACATATTATTATTAAAGAAAGATTTCTACAGAATAGTAGGTAAGGTTTGGAAAACGAGTTATCTATTGTATGGTCCTCTTAGAAATGAAATCAAGTTTAATCGTAAGAAGCTAAGGCCAATTACTTGAAATATGATATAACTTAATTTCGAAGTGTTAGGTCAGATGATGATTTAAGGGATATGTAACTAGATATAGAAAATAATTTTCTAATAATTATTGAGGATATTAATTTCAATCAAGAAGCATGTAACCGAAACGAGAATAAGGTAATGATGAAAATGGGAAATATTAATTCAAAGGATGGGATATGAATTTCAGGTTAAAATATGCCACTAAAGAGAAAATAGAATATAATGCGACCAAAGTTCAAATCATGATTTGGAGCCAATTACTATCCAGGTGAAGCATCACATTCTGCAGTTGCAACTAAATCAAATGTTGTACCTCCAACTACTACTACACTTACAGATGAGCCATCACCTTCCGTACTTGCTACTACACCACTCACTATCAGGGGTAAACAATGCGAATGAAGGAGGCAACCTCCAGCCTGGAGTTGAGGGAGTTGTCAACAATTTGTAAGTGACAATACATGAAATACCATATCTTTATAATTAAGTTATAAGTTTAAATTTAAAAAATGGTATAAAATTAATTGTTTTAATATTAGGTTGATTCCGTCTGGACCATGCTCAAGAAACATGACATCCAAATTCAAGGAGAAGATTGATGTCGAGGGTTATATATGGAAGAATATCTCTCAGGCGACAGAGGAATTTTACTATCAGGATTTTAAGGTACAAATTTTTTTGTTTTTTAATTGCTTTTTATACATTTATTAGATAAATATTATTGCATTATAAATACTTATTGTATGCTTTTCCTTTTATTTCAGAAAGAATATTTTGGGATTCTAAATTTGACGCGGTCATTTATAAAGTATAGGAGAGATGAGCACGTACACATTATCGAGACTTTGTTGGTGCAATACACAAAATTGGTGTACGACCGCCTTATATTTCTAAACAAATATGGAGTCCTTGGTTGCAATATTGGGCATAGGATTAGACATCATCTGAGGCAATGTCCATTTCAGAACGTAATTCTACCAATAGACATGGAGGACTGGGAGGAGAGAGTCTTTCGGTATATACTGAAGGATCTATTACCTACCATGAGCATGCTGAGAGACTTGTAAGTATCTACACTTTATATTTATATTCTGATTTTTTTACTTTGGTGTATTTCAATTTAATTTGATGTGTGAATTTTGGAAAAAAATAATGTTATAAATATCTGATGCCATATATGATTGTATTGTTGAGTTATTTTCTTTGTTCAACTAGGGGTAAATATCATAAAAATAGAGAAAATTCTGTCGAAATTTTTATAAATTATAATTCACTTATAACATTTTATTCTGATTCAGAAAAAGTCTATAGGCACAAAGCCTACATTCCGTCAACTCTTTTTGCACACTCACACTAAGAAGCATGATGGTGTGACCTTCGTCAATACCTGATGTAGAGAACTAAATGTATGTGAAATTTATGCTTTAATATTAATGCTTAATAATTATCACTTACTACCATAAACATTGCCTCATGATAGGACCAAATATAAGAAAGCATTCAACGACAGTCTCAGCATTCTGAAGATGTTGGTAAGACTCAAACGTATCCTCATGCAGTGGGTGGTAGGGACCATTGTGGAAGGATATTCGGCTTAGGTTCATTTGCGAATAAATGTTATTCGCAATCCTCCACATCCATTACAGCAAGATCTAGTAGGGTGGTCCGCACCCAATGAAGTCCATGAGCTTCAGAGAATAGTACAGATATTGGCAATTCAGTTGTAATAGTTGATGGAGTACATAGCTCAGCTCTGTAATGAGGTGGATGAGTTGAATTGGAGGCGTAGCACCTCATCACAGCAATTAGAGCATCCGCAGTTACTAAATGAATAACGTACTTGTAGTCATTTTGTATGAATTACAAATACTTATTATGTACAAAATATTTTTTATTATCAATTAAGATAATTTTTACTTTATATCATCAATCAACTTTCTATTTTAACCAATTAAATGTTGAAATAAATCAAAATATTATCAACAGATAACTCATAACTGTTTAAATTATGTATCAACCATAATATCATCGAATAAAATTTAAAGTAGGAAAATTTTAAAAAATAGGTTTTACTAAACTTACCGACGGAAAAACAAAGTTCGTAGATAAAATCTATTTGATTTACTGACGGATAAATAATAACCCTTGGTAATGACAACATTAACTTACCAATAGAATAACCAATTCCGTCGGTAAGTTTGCGACAAATATATCTTATCCGCTGATAATTTTACCAACCGAAGATAACACAGAATAACCGTTGGTATATTCACCAACGGTTACATAAAATTGTTGTCGGTAAATTTGCGATAAACATTTTGTGATTCGTCGCAAATTATTACCTATGGTCATATCTCCAACGCCTTGGTCCGTTAGTAAATTCTGTCGCTAACTAAGCTTTCCAACGGAATGTGCAGATGTTCCGTCGGTAATTTCCGTGGCTAAGCTTCATTTTTCTTGTAGTGGAAAAGTTAGAAAACAACCTAAAAAACTCAAATAAAAAATAAAAGCACATAATTAACTAAGTAAATATTAATCAAAATGAGTTAATTAACATAAGGGTATCCTTACCATACAGAATTCTCATATAACCAAATCTAATTTATTTGTATTCAATAGTTTTAAAAAAATTATTGCCCAATTGATGTAAATTATAATTTAATATTCTTAATTTGTACATTAATCTCTAAGTCTAGGTACTAAAGTCCAAACTGCACTTTAAAAGAAATATTCAATTCCTTAGTCATAGTGTAAACCTAACATTCATCATTAGGGATTTGGAGTAAGTTGATAAATAAGTCCAAGATGTCATATATTTCTAAAACATGAATTTATAATTACCTCTTGTTAAATATTACCAACAAATGATTTCGTTGAATTAAGGAAGGTTCTAATAAGTGTTTAATGATAACAAAGCATTATTACTACTAATGAATTTAATATTTTGGTAAAAGGTAATATAAGAATAAAATAAAGTCATAAAATTAAGAAGATAGCTTATGAAGTTGATGAAGAGAAGATAGAATTTACAATTGTCAAAATGAAGATTAAACCAAGAACAAAAGCAAATAAAGACTTATTAGGTCATTCTTTACTTTGTAAAATTAATTGTAATATAATTTAATCACTTTAATATTCTAAAAGGCTCACTATGTAACACCCCACTCCCGCGTGACCCGAACCCGACATCGTTGGTGATATCCTAGTCTGTGCTCCGTGAGGGTGGCGTACTACATCAGTCAGATGAAACTCAGTAAAAATTTTCTTTTTTTTCATTACACTCATATGCGCGAAATCAACAGTAAACAATCTGAGCCCACGTTCAAAAGGAAGCATTTTCAGTTATTACAAACATTCAATAATAATTTACAAAAGC
>JANVCL010000212.1:18243269-18256138 GCA_026546855.1 Erythroxylum incrassatum | reverse complement strand
TTTGAGAAACTTTATGATTAAATATGAGATATTTAATAAATAAGGATCAATATAAGATATTGAATCTTATTTGGGCAAAATTGGTATTTAATGAGAATTATTTGTAATTCTAATTAAAGTTTAATTGAAATTAATATTTAATTTCAATTAAATTACCAAAACGTCCTAAAGCTTATTATAAATAGTTTGAGCTCTATGAAGCTAGCACTTCATGCTTAACCATCTCTGTAAAAGTTACAGAGTTCTCTCAACTCATTATGTGGATACCGTTAGAGATTGAACACTTGTGCGACTACGGTAGTTAAGACGGATCAGTTTCGGAAACGGTTCGAGGGATGCATCAAGATAAAAATCAAGCTTCGAAATAAGGTATGAATTAAATTTCGCTTTATTTTGAAATCATTTTATAGAATTAAATAGATCTTGGTTTTCGGGAAATTAAAAATCACGGAAGAGTTTCTTGATTATTCCGCTGCGATTGGATCAGATCCGGTCCAGATTTCCCAACATCTATAAATCCTTCCATTTGGATTCATTTTGGATTTTAATTTCACAACCTTAACTCCAAGTCTATTTTTCTCTTTTATGGTTTCCCAAAAGAATAAGACTAACTTTTCCTTAACAAGGAAATATCAAAACTCATTTCTACGAGTATATCAAAGATTGATGTCTCTCTAGTTGCTGAAGTAATTAGAATAGGAAAAGGTGACGAAGTGGAATGGAGGCAAGATAAGCACTACTGCTACAAGCTAACGTAACTACTAAGTATTTGTAACACTAATGCAAATGCAGATGTTTCCCGATTGTGACCTTACTTAACAACTTATTGGAACTTTTTATGCTCTATCTCACTCTAATGTCATCTTTGGTCTTTGATTCTTCTTTAGCAAAAGATAGTTATATCTATGGTCTTTAATTATTTAACTAAAAATAAAATCACTTCTTTAAGTTATTATACAATACCAATATCCATTGACATAGAATATGGATTAATTATATGGTGCTTCATGTTAACAATGTTAATGATAGAGTTAACAAAGTGTTATATTTGTAAAAAATTAAAACTTTTTGAGCATTTGATTATCATGGCTTACAAGTTTGTTAGTATTGCAAAATTGAATAAGGTTTCATATTTAAAATATAATTTACTTGATTCTATATACGGCATGTCGTGTGTACTAAGTTAATTGAGTTCCTTAATAGGGACTGATGTTAGTTTATATTTAATACAAAAATAAAAGCTGTGTATTAATGTGTTTAATGTTTACAAAATAAAGTATGGACTAGTGTTGATAATATCATTGAAGTTGTAAATTACAAACATATTTTCCTTAAAAGAAATAATTCCTATCTTTTTAGAATAATTCACCGTATTGCCATATAGTGGATTCGAACTTGTCTTCACTTGCATTCGATTCAAATATTGGAATCGTGCCTTTTCATGTCTACTAATAATTTCCAAATTTAGTTCAAAAGCAATAAATGACCTTATTTTGTTCTATTCCAAATTACTTATTCATAAAGCCTTTCGGTTGTGCTGTCTTTTTATACAAGTGCTTACCTTGGCGCTTCTCCGTTTCATCATGCGTAACTTGTTTGGAGGTAAAAAGTACTAATCTAGGAAGACATGTTAAGTTGAATGAAAATCTAGACAACAATTTATTTTGTTTCAAATTGGAAGGGTATAATGACTTTGATTTAGTTTACGGTCTAGGTATTGATCCCATTACTATCTTTTTGCTCATGTTCTCTTTGATCTAGTGCAAATCAAATATAACTACCTATAGGTTTCAATCAACTCTATGCAAACTTTGAAATAACAACATATCCTACCCATCATCGAAATAAGTTTTAAATCATATAATATCCATCAATATTCTATCTTCCTCCACAAGGATAAACTTACCATTGATCTTATCAAATATCATAACCCTTCATCATCCATTACTACTTCGAAACCTGGTTTGTAAAATATATCATGCCTTATCTGCAGTTACAAAACGTTCAAAACCTGGCTTGTAAAAGTCGAAGTGTAGTAATTATTCAGATATGAACATGGTCCCCGAGCCAAAGACCTCTTCAGACTAAATAAAACATCTTGCTAACTAATGGTAGCATTTCCATTGTAATCTTTTGCTTTTATTGCTAATTTTGGTGTAATCATAATAAAAATGCAACGTATTCAGATAAGGATGCTTAAGAAAAAAAGTATTTGACTTACACCTGCTGGCATAATGGCCTATGAGACGTATCTTCTTTTGCGCTAGACTATGATCCTTACCTCAAAGTTAACTGGAAGGTGTATAAACCGAAAAGTACAATTGTCAACGGGTTGCCCAAGCTACTGTACGCATATTGCCTTGCAGATGATGTACTATTGTTGAAGAATTCAACAGCTCTCTTGAGCATTACAGAATGGTAGGTAAATTTGAAAATAATAGATTTCTCAATTACTATGCTCGTATTCTTGTCTAAAAGAATCTTTTGATTTGACGTGGAACATTGGTAATATAATATTGAATTTTATGGGATCTATTACCTAATGCAATGGATACACAATTAAGGAGGGAAAGAACAGCTCCGGTTACTTTTCACATACAAAGTAGTTTCTGTTTGCCCATGTCGCAGGATTTTGAAATTGTACAGTTCTGCGATCTTCAATCCAACATTCCTCGTGGTATAGGGTCACTATTACTCACCGAATCAGTGAATGCAAAAAAAGGTTCCCACAATTCTTGACTGGGGATAGAAAGAAAAAATTCATGCAGATGTATACTATGTCTTCTTGGCCTGCATGAGCATTGAATAAAGTATCAGTTAATCCTGCGCTGAAACAAGAAAATTGTGAAGATCCAAAGCAAAACACATCCAAACATTGAACTTGCAACGTACTGTATACATCTCATAATCATCTTCATTTAGAGACATGCAAAACAAATAGGAGATGGGTTTGTTGATTGGAATTTCTCAAACCTTTTGAAAGGAGTGTGGTCAATAGCAAAAATTGCCAGCCACACGATCTCAATTGCTAGTTAAGACATGCTGTCACTAGGATCTGTTTGATATAGTTAAGTATAAATCTCATAATCTACCATGTTTTGACTTCACAAATAAAGAAGAATGAAAGATAGAAAGCCTTATAAGTGAAGCAGTTAACTGAACTTCCTGAAAACTTATGGGAGGTGTTACTTAGAATTGTAGTTTGGGCCTCATGGCCATCCCAAAGTACGAACAAATAGCTAAAAGTATCATAAATCATGATGTTACTAGCCACAAAATGATGAGTTTAACGTTATCTTTCCTGATATGAAAATTGAATCAGACAGAGAGATAGACCTTTAAATATTTCTTGTGAAGTTTCATTGCGCCGGTGCATGCTTTTTTCGCATCCAAATTTCCAGTTATGTCATTTAGAATCTGAAAAGCATCATGAAGAAAGAAAAGGAAACAAGAAATACCATGAATAGGTAAGCAAAGATCACAAAAATATTATAAAAACCTTGAGATAATATTCATCAACCTAATGCTTAAGAATTCTCACCTTCTCTCACTAGCTCTGCAAATTGTTACTGACTCACATGTAATATTTCAAATTTTTGTGACCACACTTTTCTGCCTGCAATCCCACAATCGTAGGTTATGTTAGGTTACTAGATTCCATCAATAACAAATCTTGAAGAAATCATGATCTAAGCAATTGTAGGTTATGTTAGGTTACTAGATTCCACCAATAACAGATCTTGAAGAAATCATGATCTAATCATTAAACATGCAAAATCATAAAAACATGTTGGTGGGGGTACAAGTTTGGTTTAGTTTTGCTTGAAGATGCAAGAAATGAAGGATTATGAGCATCAATATCCCCTATGGTTCCCTCCTAATTTATTTGCATTTTAACCAGTGGTTGGCTAGGAGATTGGATCTTCCATGACAATTCTTTACCTCAAACGAAGACAAAATAAGCAAGTTGGGGTAACTTTCACTGTGCCATGCATGTCTTCTGTTTTTAAGATTTCCATTAGTACCTTTTACTATTTCATGAGTGTCCATTAACTACATACTCTTAAAGAGCACAAAGGATAATGAAAAAACCAACTCATCATACTTGCCTTAACAACATCATCCAGTCCCCGAGCTTCTGTCATCAGCTTTGACCTCTTATCTTTCAAGACACTGGCAACAAGGAAAACAGAAATGGGGAGGGGTGCTTCTGAATTTGCCGCCCTACTTTTCTTATTTTCCCGTTCAAATTTCCCATACTGCCGAATAGACATCGCTCTTCCCTTGGATCCCTCAGCCTTTTCACTAACTGTTTCAGGCTCTTCGTACATCTCGAATAAGTTTGGATGATACTCCAGGGCCCACATCATCTGTTAGAACTAAATAAAACATACATAACAGAAGCAACAGATTTTATGTTCATCATGCAAAAAGGAGAAGATTGACAGCTCAGAAGAGAGACAAGTTGATACTTGTGTAGCTGAACAATCAAAACACTAAATGGAAAACAAATGAAACATCATACAGAAAAAGAATAAAACACAAGGTTATTTATATCTATTAATCAAGAAAAAAAAAACTTTATTTGTATGTATTATTCATTCTCCACTAATTAATATTCAGTGTGCAATAACGGACCCCAGAAAGGACCTTATTATCATTCTCCATTACAAGATCAACCAAAAGATTACAAGGATTAAGAGAAGCCGGAACATACCTCCCAAAGATAGAGTGAGTCACAAAAAGAAAATTCTCGGCGGAATAGAACCATAAGCATGCGGAAAGCAAATAAGTAGTCACCTCCACCAAGTGCATCTGCAGTCAAAAGTTGTATTGGCATTTTCATTTTGAAGTATGAATTAGTAATGCAAGAGAAAATATAAACAGAGCACTATTTCATGAAGAATATTACCCCCAAAATGTTAATCAAAGAAGTTCAATTTTGGAATCATAAAGAGTCGTAGTTTAAAACTCTAGTCTTGCAAATGACATGATTTTGGCATGTCATGGGTCAAAGAAGCAATTTGATCCTTTAAAAGCAAAATATATCAATTCACCCTTAAGTTTCTCATGAAAATTTTGATAAACTCTTAACATATTCACCTGTATATATTAACCTGTAACCTTAAAATCTATTCATAGAATAGCTTTTATCTAGATATAACCTCGTAATGTACTCCTGAAGGTTTTTCGTGCAGCATAAATAAGCCATTATTATTAGTTTGTTAACTGTGACGCTATTACTAAGTCCTATCTAAATGAAGATTGTTTTCTGAACAGATGTTAAATGTTAAAGATAAACTCATAAATGTTAACCACTGGGAGCTTATTTGAATTTTTTTGAAAAAAACACTGGGAGCTTATTTGAATTTTTTTGAAAACCTTAAGTGTGGATCTATATTTTTAGATACCTGTTATTTGTTTCTGGGATTCTAACAATACCCTCTACATAGAGGACAAGGACCAAATTCTCCTCCCACATGTTCCCAAACCAGTTCTTTCAGAACAGAAACAACATGGGAAACTGCTCAATTACCTCTACCTTTTTTTCAATTTTTTTCTGGAAGTGAGGTAAGGGTTGGAAGATAACAAATAAAAATTGATGAAGCTGCTCCAGTTTATTGAACATGGAAAGGCTTCAGCATAACTGTATCACTCAACACATAAATGGGTCTACACCGACATTCAAACAGCATACACACTGCAGAAAAAAAAAACGACCCAAGTAAAGAACTGTTTATGAAGAGATCAGTGAGTGCAATTAGACACTTCACTTTAAGTACCAGAAGGAAGACCATTTCAGTGCAGAAAACAAATATACGCATCTTCTTGTTACAGTGGTTTGTGCTCATAAACATCCCAAAACGCAGTAAGACTCAGGCTTAAAATCATTGGCTATATTCATAATTTTAAAGCAAACACTTCTCCGTTGTTCAATGAGTTATATCTTAAAATAGAAATCATGACCACTAAGTAATGTAGAACTGGAGGGGCAATGTGTAGGAATTGTTACTCAATTTTGCAACAATAAAAATGACTCAGTTACAAAGGGTAATCAAACGTAAATCTAAGGCAATACCTAAATGCTGATGAAGTTTTGGATCAATAACTTGAGTAATTGCAGCCAAATTGCTGAGCTGCGTCTCCACACCAACAGAACTTTCAGTGCATCTGAAATTCCCCCTCTTTAAAATTTCAAGCAAGATCAGAACATAAGAAATTGGAAGTTAACAGAAAAAAGTGGGGAAGTACGGCTATAGAAGGTCCAAAGAGACATTTTAGCTGATCCAGTAGAAATAATCAAATACAGGATTGATAGTTATGATCGTAGTATTAATTCCCAAACCATTAGACCTTGAACAAAATAAATGCTTCCAATGAAATAGACAACATGGAACAAATCATAGAAGTAAGCCAAAATACCCAAGGATATTCACTAGTGCATGAAAAATTAAATTGAACCAGAAATCCTAAAGGAAGGACTTAGCCCCAATCAAACAAACACCACAATTAAAATTGAAAAATGAGTTCAAGATGGAAATAAGGTACAAAAATGAATGCTTAAATATGGTTGATTTTTGAAGTGTATAAATAGTTATAACCTATAAACTCACAAGATATGGAAGTTGAAACATCTAAAACCAAATTAAACTCCCTCAACCTTGTTCTCTTCTGCTTACAGATACCAATCAGATGGAAGGCATAAGATAGAGGATACAATGTGATATGGACAAGTATCATGGAAACAAAGTAAAACTAGAAATTTAAGAAAATAAAAAGAAAGATAAAAAGTCAGAAAAGCAGGACAAAGATACCAATCTGCGCATCAAACGCTCAAAGCACCAAAAAGCATCAGCTTCATCTGCAAGAAGTATTATCATAGGGGAGCAAAGATCACTCATTCCTGCCCAGTAACAAGGTGAAAAAATAAATCAAAAAGATATCAAATTGTTGCATGAAATCGGGACATGAATATTAGTACCTTCGCTCATAGAATGAATAAAGCAACTCATGGAAGGAATAAAAATTCGATCATTCATACATTTGCATAAATTTAGATATGTTTATATATATATGTATATATGTAGGCAGGTAGAGAGAGGGAGAAGATAACGAATAATTATGTCAATTTTTCGAGCCAACTACAAGCCAAAGCTAAGAAGAACATGTAAAATTGCAGTGATTTATAATGCTTGTAGGCATAAGCCAACAAGATGTTCGAGGAAAAGACCATCGTTTGCCTTTTATTCGGTTCCACAATAAACAGTAACACAAAACGATTTTTCCCTGACAAAGAAAATTGCATATCTCAGTTTAGGATGTAACGGAAGGGCCAAGAATTTCAAGCAGAAGGAACTTGTGATTCTACAAAACAAATCAAAGTGCATAATGAGGAGAAACTGGAAAAGTAAGCAAACCCAAAACAAATAAATTTCCAACTAAGGTTTTAAATTTTCTTGCAGCCAAGTATCACAGTTGCGCAGTTATCTACATAATAATATATATGGCTTTCTGTCCCGTCCTCAAGTAAGATAATTGAATATTTCTCTTTTGATGAGTACTTAAAGGAAAAATAATTTATCCACCTTATCAGTCTTCGATGATATTCAAATACTCATTGATAATGTAGTACCTTTACCCAGAGAAACAAGAGTAAGAATAAGAGTTCAGTAGCAGTTGTCTCAGTACCATAATGATGTAAGTTATTATATGAAGAATGTCATTTATTTGTATAAGCAGAATCAAGTACACAACCATACTGCTTAACCAAATCTCGAGCTAAATGAAAAATGTTATATGAAATTGAGAAACCTGAAAGATTTAAAAAAAAGTATCTGTCATTAATCATCTCTAAAACAAAGCATGTTAGTTTAACTATTTACCTTGACAATAGCCAACATTGGTATCAACCCAAGCATAAACAGCTAGAATATCCCAAAGTTTTGACAAATGTTCTTGCTTTTCATAAAATACCAATGTCCTGTCCGTGCGAATGACATCAAGTCCTACCACAATTAACATTCCAGGAAAATATCATTAAAAAGAGAAATTAAATGATATTTCATTACAATGATGCTATTATAGCCACTAAAGAGAAGTCTTAAAAAGCCATGATGTGCAGGTACACAACTTCAGAACAGCAATTATATCTCAGTGAGTTCATCCAATAATAAAACCAAAACCTTTCTAATACAAAAAGTTTCTAATCATAAAGAGAGAGAAATAAAGACTGAGAAGTTACATTAAAAAGAAATGAATTAGGAAAAACTAGCGTAACAAGAGGAAATGTAGAAATGAATCAGAAATCATCCATATTGATTGATAATAGCTGGTGTATGAAGGAAATAAAATGCTTTTGCAAATAAATTATGCGTTATTATCGATATACCAGACAAAGAAAAAATTGATATATTATCAACATTTCACACCTATTTGATGTAGGGCTAGCATCCACTGAATTACTTTTTTGTCCAAAGGACCATGACTAGTAAGCTCTTTAACCATTTCTGAACTGGAAGCGTTTATACTTGAGTGATTTATGCCATTAGCGGGATCACCATCCATGGAGGAACCTGGGACCTTTTCTTGATTTGTTTCTAAAACTACCAATGGCTCATGAATAGGCTGGCCATCCTCAGTAATTACTGGTGCTGTAATAAACCTGCCACTTCCAACAACAGGAAATATTTGGCGGCATTCGTCCTTCCACCTAGCATATTGAACCCTAATGTTGTAACATCGTGTCAAATTTCGAATGTCTTCTAAAATGAAAGAAGTCATCAAATGCTTTAATGTTTCATTTTTCAAGTAAGCATAACACAAATATCTTTCTTAACATCAAGATAACTCAACTTCAAGAAGAAAATATATGTTAGTAATTTTCCTGTTGGCATGCGATATAGAGATGAAAAAATATATGCCTATGGGCAATTAGCCATTCTACATTCTCAAATCCAAAAATACAGGGTCCAATGAAAATATTTTAAGTAATCATGCTTGCATAGACGTTATAAACGTGAAGCCATAAGAATATTTTTGTCTTTCTCCATCTTTTAGCAGCAAGATCTCATTGATGAAATGTAAAGCATTTGAAACTAGCTACCTTCTATGCTGACGTATCTGTTCTCTTTCATCAAATGTACTCTTAGGCTCATAACAACCAAGCAAAAACTCCCAGACTTCTGCTCTAATTGATGGATGGACCCCCTAAATGAACACATAACAAAGGATAGAATGAAACAACATAAGAAATGGGGAAAGGAAAACTGAGAATTGATCTTTCAGATTGGTTGAATGATCTGGATCCAGGAGATGCACTTACCCCACGTTGGATTCGACCCAGGGTCTTGCCTATATCCAGGTATCCCTCTGGACTAAATGAAGACTGCCATTTTCTAACACTTAGAGTTTTCCCAGCCTGTAGTAGCACATTGTTAAGAGAGGAGGCTCCAGTTATTCCATCAACATGCAATCCCATGAAGGTTTATGCAAGAATAAAGAGCATACAGTTGTCTGATGATTAATGTTGATGTGAGCTGGGTGTATAAGTCCGCATATCCTAGAGAAAAGGAGAAACTTTCTTTCTCTTTTTTATACTCTATTGGCCTAATCTCATCGTTAACAACAAATGCTAAAGAAGATGAAGCCTGGTGGTAAGTGCAGTCTTAAAGAAATTTATCTCAACTTTCCTTGTTCTAAATTAACTAGGCCCAACTGAATGCTATACAGCACAGGCGCATAAAAAATTTTCAACCCAGTGATGATAGGAATTCAGTCACATCTTCAATCAAAATGCAGAAATGAAAACCTTTTGCATTCGACAAGGAATAAGTTCATTTGAAATGTTAATCTAAACATTAAACATAAGTTTTTATTTACAATAAGAAGATGCTCAAAACAACAACAACAAAAATAACATTGATTTCAAAAAATATCCAAATGCGTGCCCCAAAATATCCATCAAATTACAAAACATAGATCCAAATTGAGAAAATTTTTATCCGCAAACTTTCACCAAGAAACCCACACCTTGATTTTGAATCTGGTTTTGGGAACGTCCGTGCACTCAGGCCGGACCTGGTAGTACGAATCCGCAGGCTCTCCAGCGCTCCACATTTAACGAGAAAAATACCTCCTTTTGACTTCTTTCAATAAAAACAAACAAAAAGATGAAAAGGAATGCTGAAAGTTTCAAAAGACAGGTAAATTGAAAAGGATTCAAAGGCTTTTGGTTTTTCCCTTCGATAACAACAGGGAAAACAGAATGCAAAATTACAACGCCGTTTTTCTTTTTATTAATACTTCATTTTATTAATAGTTATTTAATGTGTTTTCTGTACTTTTCTTTTATGCTGAGTTTTTTTTAAATTAAAAAGGAAAAATAAATGATAGGAAAAATATTTTATTTTTATTTTTTAATTAATTTAGTTTAAATTGAATTAAAATATTAAATTATTATCTTAATAATATTTAATTAATTTATATATAATATTTTTACAATCGTATTAAATTTTATATTTTCAAAAAAAATAAATAATTTAAGTATTATTAAACTTCTTATAAGTTGTATATTATATCTTTTAAAAAATTTCTTATCCCCATTTCAAAGTTGCCTGTAAATTATTTTTCAGTTTTCTTTTTTTTTTAGAAATCCATTGCATGAATTTAAAGAAAGGTAGTAATACAAACCGGTGGGGAAACAAAAATATGAAAATCGTGAAAAGATAAAGAGCAACAAGCAAGCCTATGTACAAGCACATTGGCACGACGACTCACCCAAGAAACACTGATATCAAGACGTTATTTTTCAGTTTTCTTATTTTTTTATTAAATTTATCAACCAATTGTGAATATTATTTTTACCTTTTATCATCCACTTGTTTTTAAAAGTTAAGTATGCGAATCTTGAACATTTCTAATGGCTGTAAAATTTTATCTTTTTCAGGTAATCACTAAATTGTCTTTTTATGTTTAAGGACTCCTCTCCTAACTGAATTCGTGAACATTTCATGAGACTCGCCTTTGCGTAGTTTTTGGTAGGAATGAAAAGAAGGTGAGGTCATGATTTTCGGCAGGAATGGACAGAAGGTGAGGTCGACAACAAAGATAGCGATAGGTTAGGGTACGCTCCGGGTCGACCGGTCCAAGGTGGGCCTGGTCGGCCAGCCTAATTTATTTTTTAAATAGAATATTATTTCTAATTTATATATTTTCTATGAAAGTATCTTGATTGTCACTTAACGAGAGAATTAACGACCTTCTTTAATCTTATGGCCATCAATTTTGAAATGATCTTATAAAGAAAATTTATGCGAGAGATAGGTTTATAATCACTTTGGTTCAGCCAGATTTTGCTGAGGTTGAA
Organism: Erythroxylum incrassatum; assembly: GCA_026546855.1. Taxonomy (NCBI): domain Eukaryota; kingdom Viridiplantae; phylum Streptophyta; class Magnoliopsida; order Malpighiales; family Erythroxylaceae; genus Erythroxylum; species Erythroxylum incrassatum. The sequence continues at coordinate 18,244,773 of JANVCL010000212.1, read as the reverse complement.
CGTTGTTAAATGGATCCATCGTTCTGCATGACCTTGACTGCCGAATACTTGCAAAACGAATAAAGACACGCTAAGGGTTGGTTCCCGGAAAGCCCCTCCGACGCTCAAGTTAGTCTTTTTTAGAATATTTGGCTGCTGAGAACCAAGAAGAAACTAGGGTAGTAATCTCGTACCTATATCTCGGTAGAATAGTACCTTATATATGGCATAGACGCTAGGTTTAAGTCTTTACATAGATCTTTACGTTTGCATGGGAGATTAACGTTTGGTGGGCCGTGGACATGTGGTCATGGGCCTGGGCCTAACACAGTCGACCCAACCATAAGCCTCCTACTCCTCGAGTCTGAGCCGAGGGAAGGGTCGATGGAGTACATTAGTACTATTCCACGTGTTCATGATGGGTCGTGCTAGGCCTAACCGATCGATTATGTCTTGATGCGACCGATCGAACAGATGCGATGACTCGACGGACCGATCTAGATTAATGACAGAATGGATCGATCGGCTATAGGGGATAGATAGGTCGATCGGGTGTAATGATGAGGTCGATCGGGCAAGCTTAGTGGCTGGACCGATCGAAACCGATCGACTAGGCGATAGGGCTTAAATGAAGCACTAAGTGTAATTATTACTGTCGGTCCGTGTCTTCCGGGCACTGTTCAAAATTATGGGAGACGTGTCCCTTTAGCTGTCACGCATTTTCACGCGCATCCCTTCGCCTGCCTCACCGCTTCGGGCTTTTAATGACCTTAATTTTCCGTCGCTCAAATCTTTCCACGTGTTCAGCTTCGGTTCAGATTGTTACGACATGTTTGATGTCGATTGGTACTCCCGTTTTGTTGATACTATAAATTTTGGAATTAACGGTCTTTCTTCAATCTGCGCTGTTTGTCCAGCTTCTATACTCTGTATTTTTGTCTTTGCGGTTACCATAGTGTATCTTCACTGTTGTCCTCTTCATTCGAGAGTGCCATGTCCGTAATTGGGCCGCTGGAGACGGCGGTGGAAACGGCTGAGGTGCCGGAGAAAATGAAGGACAAGTTGAAGGCCGAGAACAGGCTAATGGAGTTGCGAAGTTATATCAGAGGGGAGAGGATTGACGCAGTCGAGCGGTGGAAGGAGCAGCACCTGAACGAGGAGTGCTTAAATTCGCTTGTGATTTGTCAGCTCCCCTCCTGAAGGATTGCCACGATGCTTACGTCTTTGACAGGTCGGACGGCTCGCCGTTTGAAGATTATGCCGAGTTGTTGCTTTCATTCGAGTTCGGTCTTTTTCTGGAAGGAAATAGGGAGATAGCCGAAAGAGAACGTGGGGTAGTTCTGGATGAGGACCCGCTGTGATGAAAATTGTGGGCTTGGAAAGAATTTGGCTGTCATAGGACTTGTCAGCACAAATATATCAGAACCTATAATGGACAAATTGTTTGACTTTGGCGTGAAGAAGTTCGTTGACGTTGCTTGCAATAGACTGGGTAGGAAAGGTGACATTCCTAAATAAAGAAACC
>JANVCL010000212.1:18209019-18223437 GCA_026546855.1 Erythroxylum incrassatum | reverse complement strand
TAACATTTTCCAACTTTTAACCTCTAACACTTCATATATAATAGTTCTAACTTCCAAGAACAATTTGGGATCCAACACCAACTCTAGTGGAATTACTAGCTTCAATGGTGCATAACCACATCCTAATACATAAACCAACTATTTTAAAAGAAGAGAGAGCACTGAGAAAATAGATTATTGTCTCAAACACTATAGTCATGTTCTAAGAAAAGAGAAAAGAGTTGTAAGTTTGTTTTAGTTCTTTCATAGATCAATTTCAACTACTTCTATTTTTTAATATTATTATCTTATACTTTGTTAATAGATTTTTTTTAAAATTGCAACATAGGCTTTTAAGGATTATGGAGTAACATTTGGTGAGCATAGTAAAAATTTATATGCTTAGGTGTTTTAGTAACTTAATTTTAAAGATTTCATTAAAAAATTAATTATAATTAAACCTCCACCTTTATGTATCCCAAATGCCAATGCAAAGTTAATTTGAATTCTTTTGAAGAGGTGTTAATAAAGGGAATAAAAAAACATTCAAGACCATTTAGATGATTGTGTACTAAAAAAAAGAGCAAACTTGCTATATCCACACATACTATCTAACATTTTTCACTGACATTGGATAACAAGAATCATTTTTTGACCATAGTTAAACTAAACATTTAAATATTTATTAGCCTTTGCTTTTTTTAGTTTGTATTTTGTGTTTAGGATAAGTTAAGTGCTTAAACTTATTTTCCAATTTTTTGATACTTTAGATTATAATTGTCTAACCTTTTGTTTAATAACAATTTAATGCACTCATATTGTTTAAGTGATATTTGTAGTAGTTATTGCAGATGAATGTTGCTTTCATATATATATTTTGGTCTTAGACCAGGGTATCTACCGGCAGATCCAGTGACTAATCCCCTCGCTGGTTTGTAGGCACCTCACAGGGTGAGACAGCTGGCTTAAGAATTTAAGGCTACTCTATACCTAAAGCCAAGGATCGAACCCCTGACCTTTGATTAAGGATGGATGAGTCCTTTTCACTCAACCACACCCATTGAGTTGCTTTCATATGTATGTTTAAGTGTTATTACTCATCATTATATCCCTAAGAATTACAAATTAATGTGAAAGTTTCCTTGCATGATGAAGTATTGACCACACTAATGGACAAGCCCTGAAGCAAAGGATGGGAATGAGCATAATCAATACTTCTTTTACAAACTTAAAAAGGAAAACTATATAAGCTCATCTCATAATATCCACTCCTAATTAGCACATTAAACACATTACAATTCTATAAGTTACATTTAGGTAGCACCTTCTTTCAACAAACCAATAATGATGGGAAAATAAAATATGAAAACAAGATCTTGCACAAATATGCAAGCACGTTATAATAGGATTAAACCAAGAGCAAAAAATGCCTTAATTCTTTCTTCACTCCTCCTCTATTGTTTACTAAATTTCCTTATCATCACATACTCCTCCTTTACTTTAAGTAATTCCATCTTCAATTCAATATCATATCTTAGTTTTGTAGTTTTTTTTTTAACATCATGCTACAATAATTCGCGTTTCTCACATAACTACATTCGGAACTTAAAATATTGTCTCATTCAACGTATTGTGCATATTTGTTTGTTTTTAACCATTAGTCTAAGTGCATCAAATTTTTGCTAGAGAATACGATCACTTCTTTTCTCTTCCATTAAATTTATGATCAAATTACTTAAGAAAAACTCCCGATCAAATGTTGTCCAAGAAATAGACTCTTGATTGAAATATATCCTAAAGTTGGAATATAGGTTAAGAGCAAACTATAGACATTTGGGTGACAATTCTCAAGAGTTAAAGTTTTGTTAGTTTTAGGAAAACTCAAGCACTATGGATGACAAATCCTAATTTTCAAACGTGAGGCGAAGGTGGTGGGCTGGTTGAGCGATTTATCCAACCGTCTTTATTTCTAAGGAGCCACTTTTATGCTGAAGTATGTTCGACTCGTAGGAAAGGGGACTTGGTATTGTGATGACTTTTAGACAAACTATTAGATAAAGTAGGACTATATTTTCTGTACAAATGTAAAATGTCATGTCTAACCAATAGTTAATTTCCACAGCGTTGAACTCAGTTGGTGTTAATTTATTTTAGTGAAATATTTTATTAATGATTTGTATATGAAGGAAAGCCATCGTTTGAAATTGTTCAGAAGGTGAAATCGCAGCGCAAGAGGAACCAGGAAATATATGGATCAGCAATGGCACGTACGACCTAAAGATGAAACAAATTCCAACAAAAGAAAGAAAATTGATTACAATCAAATGGGAACCATAAATTTGGCTAACTGATACACCCACACTTACGACTGGTAATGTAAAACGGTTGTGTCATTAGTTATAGACAATAATTCTCCAAACTAGATGTACCGGTGTTTTGACCAGGAGGGAACTTACTTCCATTTGGTACAGCTAAAAACAGCTACCCGTTTCCAACGATAAAATTTTACTCCACTGGAATTATTTCTACGAGTAAGAATTTAGGATTACCTGGTTGACACGCAAGTAGACATTGTTGATAAGATTATTTGACACAATCCAGCCATGACGTCGACACAAACCAAATATTAAATATATCCTTGCGACTTGGTCAGTGCATCAATTGCTTATTCAAATTGTCCTCCGATTATTCAAATAGAATAGCCGCTATTTGGACATATGTCATCCTGTTTTTTCCAAAGACATCTACACCGAATTAAGATGATATCGACAAGCGGGCCTTTGGTAGTCAGTCAAATTGATGGAGTGAAAACGCATGAGATCAAAAGATTTTAGCTTTAATTTATCCTACTTATGTTTTCTCAATTAAATTTGTTATATAAGATTTATCATGTGTAAAATATCTAGTTGATATAATTTGTAAATTATTGTATCAATTTGAAAGTTTACTCAATGCACAATTAAAAGGTAACGATAATATTCCCGCGTTTTGCCAAAAAAAAGTTGTCGAATGTTTGCTTCATAATTTCATATAATTTATTTTCTAACTAGATAAGATATTAATTAAGGTGTACACGAAATAAATAAATCCTAAATGCATTATATAACACACTGAAAAGTCTCATTAATTTAAAATTGAAAAGTCAAAAAGAATATTCCTCACTATATAATATATATATACTACTTACCTAGACCCCACCTACCCCATGAAAATCCAACTCTCAACGATCAATGTATTTACTGAAAAGTGATAACTAATATGAAATTGGAGATAACCGTTGTGCTGATTGGTTGACCAATCATACTTTTCAGTTGAATCCTGAGATTTATTTTTTTCTCGATGCCTCTTTTAAATTGTTCTTCCATTTATATGGAAGATATTTGCCGAGTCTCTCTTTTACGAATGTGTCCTATTTAGCTTTTCTATGAAGCTTTGCCCTCATTTTTCATCCAAACAAAATATTAAATTGGAAACCCCTACTTTTGATGCATGCCTTGTAACATTAAGGTACTTGTAGTTCAACGTTCTAGATATATATAGAAGTCCTTTTTCTGCATTTTATAACATCTTTATATGAATCGATGAATTTTGTATAAACAAAACATTTCATTTTAAGAATAAGCTTTTCACTTTATGGAAAATGTGTTCAGAAGAACCATAATAATATAATAAATTGCCGGAATGAGGGATTGATAGAGAAGAATCTTCCAAAAACGAATGATAACTGGCTTGAATAAACCATTTCTGCTTCAACTTTCGTGGGTTGGAGATAAGCTCAGATTGAAACAACCTAAAAGCCAACAACCCAAATTAATAGTTAGATGGAATAACATTAAATATAACGTCCATGTCATTGGTTTCTCAAGTCCAAATAATATTATATAGCACCATGATGATATTGAAATAAGAAAGTAACCAGACCTTACGCCAATAAGCTACATGCCAAGTGGATTCCAATGACTAGTATTCCTCGTCAAAAGATGTCCACTACTCACTGTCTACAATTTACAGCTTCCCTCGTAGACTCAGCTGCTATGGTAGTCGTCTCTAGCCGGCTCCTACTCTTCTCCAAACCTGTCAAAGTTTAAGTCCCATCTTTCTACCGCCTAAACCTTTTCTTTCTCTAATTAAATTTCAGATAATTAGAGTATGTTTTATTTTAAAATATAAAGAAAACGAACGAGCGTGATTCAAAAATAGGGGCAAAAGACCGGAGACCCACACACACATATTATTCCATGTTTTTCACGGTGTGTAAAAGAAAATCTCCAGAAGGATAGGACTACAGTTTTCCAATGACGCGTCTTTTCTCATGGAGAATTTTCCTTTTTTTTCCGTGAGCGTGAACACAGTTTTTGAACGTTTTCTTTTCTTCTTCTTCTTCTTCTTCTTCTTCTTCATCTTACTACTATTTCTTTCTTTTTTACCTGGGAGTTCCATTCTGATTGGTCTGAAGAAAATCTTAGATTGGCAATTCTCTGCAGCTCAAATTCTGGGAGGTCCGCTTCAAGCTTCAAAGCTTCTGTTCTGTTGTTTTATTCTATTTTGACCGGGGAAGTCATGGAGAAGAAGTGGGAATTCAGTAGATTGGGGGTTTTACTGCCTTTTTTGCTTTACCAGAACTTGATCTTGTGTACGTCGCTGAATGATGAAGGTAAGTCCTTGGTGGTTTCTGGGGTTCCTTTTGTTTGTTTCTCAGAAAAGTTAGGGGTTTAAAGACGGGTTTTCTGCACCGCAGGCTTGGCGTTGCTGAAGTTGAGAGAAAGAGTTGTAACTGACCCATACGGTGCGTTGAAGGACTGGAAGGAAGATGTTGGAGTGATTGATCCGTGTTCGTGGTTTGGCGTTGAGTGCTCTGACGGAAACGTCGTAGTTCTGTAAGTTTCTATTTTGTATTTTCCGCTCAAATATTGAGAACAAATTCTTTTCTTTGGTTGAAACTAAAAAGGTTCGCACTTCGCAGAACTATAGTAGTTATTGTTAGAAGTTAATTCTCTTTCTTTCCTTTTTGCTTACTTAAAATCCACGAGTACTTTTGGAGACCCATTTCAGGCGATGAAGTTTGACATGTGTAAATTAGTAAATTGGATACGATTGTGCTCCCATAATCCAATTTACACCTCGCCGGTGGGTTTTGGAATCATCTATAATTTTAAACTAAATTTCTGGAAATCCTTCTTTTTTTTTTTTCTTTCTCCGGTGCCACTGAGATTCTTTTTAATGACGCTTCGTCTTGCTAATTCATAGAAAAATGGATCTCGCGTGCAGGAACTTAAAAGATCTGTGTCTTGGAGGAACACTTGGACCTGAGCTCTGTAACCTTGTTCATGTAAAGTCTATGTAGGTGCAAATTGGTTCTAGTTGTTTGAGTTCTCCAGTACTTTCAAATGCTTTATGCTCTTCTTAGCAATTGTCCCTTCAATTTTGAATGTAGCATTCTCCGGAACAATTCTTTTACTGGCACAATACCTCAAGGGTTTGGAAAGCTGAAGAAGTTGAAGGTGCTAGATTTTGGATACAATAACTTCAGTGGGCCACTCCCACCCGACCTTAGCAGTAATCTCCCTATGGCATTCCTGTAAGTGGACGTTGCTACCAAACTTTATTCATCATGTTTTCCTTCTATCAGTGTAACTTCCTGCTTGTATTGCAGTCTCTTGGACAACAACGGGCTTCTAGGTAGCTTATCACCTGAACTTCAGACGCTTTTCGAACATCAAGTAGATGAAAACCGGCTTTATGATGCAGACAAAGGCTCATCTAATGATAAAAGATTCATCATGCGGTATGTTTCCACCGTCAACTTGAAGATATTAAGCCTAAAATGTATTTTAAGATGGGATTTCTTAAGATATTGAAAGTTATCGTGTTATTACTTCTTTATTTGCCCTTTTTGAAATTTTGATTAATTTGTTCTTTGTTCCCTAATTTTTTTTTAACTCTAACAAGTGATCTCGTTTCCTATATTGTTTGATAGGAATGTAGCAAAATCTGGAAAAGGAATTCAAAAGCGACAACTGACACTGACAGCGAGTAAATCACCAACCGCACCGGACAGGCCTAGTGTTCCGCCCCCAACTCCACACAATCCAAATGCATCCTCCCCATCTGTAAATGATTCTAAATCACCCTCCGCGGCACCCTTAGGGCCGAACTCCTCGAGTATTCCCACAAAACCACCTAAAAGTTCTCCAAAAGTTCATCGAGTTCTGATAGTTGTTGGAGCCGCAGGGGGGGCTTTATTTCTTATTATCTCGGTCATCACGATATATGTATGTAAATCAAGTAAAGCCACAGTGAAACCTTGGGCCACAGGGTTGAGTGGGCAGCTTCAGAGAGCATTTGTAACAGGTAATTCTTCGTAGAGAATTATGTATATTGTTTATGTACCTGTATGCGTGGACCAGAAACCTGGTGTAGCAACGCTGCTTTTCATCACATTTTCTGGAACCATTTAAGTTGTGAACATGTTAAGAGATAAATATTCATTTCAATTTGTAATATTGGACTCTTGATTGCTATTATGAAAATGAAATGTAGCATGAAATCCTGGTTTCAATATGTGTACGACACTTTTTATACTCGATTAAACAAGATGATGATTAGAGTTTCCTTCTTTGTTCCCTTTTGTTATCCCGTTTAAGATTACATGTTTTGATGTTGCTCTACCTTGTGATTTTATACGAGTTTTTCTGTTTCAGGAGTACCAAAGCTTAAAAGATCTGAGCTTGATGCAGCTTGTGAAGATTTTAGTAACGTTATTGGTTCTTCTCCAATCGGTACACTGTACAAAGGGACCTTGTCCAGTGGAGTTGAAATAGCTGTGGCATCAGTTGAAGTTAAATCTGCCAAAGATTGGTCAAACAATTTGGAACTTCAGTTTAGGAAGAAGGTAATTTTGGTGAACATCCTGGTGAATTTAAAGCTTGGTGATGTATTTGACTTTTCTAATGCTCTCTCCCTCTATGGTTCTTCAGATTGAGACATTGTCTAAAGTGAACCATAAGAATTTTGTCAACCTTCTTGGCTATTGCGAGGAAGAGGAGCCCTTCACCAGAATGATGGTTTTTGAATATGCTCCGAGTGGGACACTATTTGAGCATTTACACTGTGAGTATATTGTACACTCGTGGCATCCTTCAGCACATATATACTGAACTGAACTTTGATGGACGAATGGAGACAGTTTCTGGAGAAGTACAATTAAATTCTGACTTGAGACATGACTATGTTTGACTCCAGAATAGAATACCTTCATAGATTGTTATGCATTTGTGTCTCAACCTATTAGATTTATGTGGATTTTCGTTTGAGGTGAAATTATACACTTGAATATGTGTTTTACTTTGACACAAGACCTGGAGGTTACCGTAAAAATCTGCTGTCAGGTCATTTTGACGTTAATTATTTGTTCTTTTTTCCCATAAACGTAACACGATGAAGTTTTTGTTTGCTTGTTATTTGTACTTGTACGGGCAGTCACGTTTTATTTGCTGATTTCTGGTATATTTGCAGTTAAAGAATCTGAGCACTTGGACTGGGGAATGCGGCTTAGAATTGCAATGGGCATGGCTTACTGTCTTGAGCATATGCATCAGCTCAACCCTCTGATTACCCATAACAACCTAAACTCTTCGGCTGTACGTCTCACGGAAGACTATGCTGCCAAAATATCTGACTTAAGCTTTTGTAGTTGGATGACTGCAACTCGGATGGAAGCATCCAGGAAGAAACTGTCACACACATCATTGACAAGTACAGAAAGCAATATTTACTGTTTTGGTGTAGTGTTGTTTGAAATGGTTACAGGGAGGGTTCCATACTCTGTGGATAATACCTCACTAGAAAACTGGGCATCAGACTATTTGAGAGGTGACCAAACCCTTGGAGAAATAGTAGACCCAACTCTAGCCTCTTTAGAAGAGGAGAAACTAGAGAGTATTGGGGAAGTTATTAAATCTTGTGTGCACCCCATTCCAGAACGAAGACCTTCAATGAGTGAAGTCAGTGCAAGGCTGAGGGAGATAACAAAAATAACACCTGATGCAGCTATGCCAAAACTCTCCCCTCTTTGGTGGGCAGAACTTGAGATTATGGCCCCTGATGGTAGTTAAAGTAGGAAGAAGAGATTACTAGTTACAGCTACAATTCTCCCCAGTTGGTGATGAGAGACTAACAATTTAGGAGCATAATCATGAGGCAGAGATGTTTGTACATAACTCTTGTATCATATCGTATGGAGTGGAAAATGTTTCCGTTCTCTTCAACAAATTTGTTTTGATTCTACAGTGAATACAGCAGATATTGATTGTTCTTTCCGGCACTGCTGTATCTCCCACCCTTCAGAGCCTTCTTTTGACCTTTTAGACAAGCAGTGTTAGACCAAATCAATTTTTTCTTACAATTCCAACCCAGTGAAGGCCATATACAAGGATTCTCCGAGGACCCTGGGGTAAAGGTTAGAAGCAAATTCAAGAAGGTGCTCTGTAATTATTGCTCCTACGTATCCATACACACACACACACACACACATTTAGTTGAAACAAAAGAGGTTTTTTATGTAAGTGCCAACGTAAGATGAGGAGGTAATATGTTGTTAAAATCTTAAAACTTAATCTAAAGAATACAATAAATTTCCCTATTCATATCAAAATTATATATATCCTAAATGTATTGTCATTAATTTTGCTATTATAACTTTATTTTCCTCAAATACTTTGATACATTCATTTTTTATACTTAAAATTCCTTCTATTTTTTTGTCACGCCTTATGCAATGTATTTAATCATATTAACATACTTGTTTTCCTTTTTTCAGTTGATAAATATTTTCAAGACATTAAGAATATTATTGTAAGGCGAAGTCTGAAATCTTTATAAATAAGGCCAAAAGATTATTTTAGCCTCATCGTTCACATTGAAATCTGATTTAGCCCTTAACGTTTCAACGCGTTCAAAATGACCCTTAATATTTGCACAATGATATTAATGAATCCTAATGTTTGATAAATGTTCAAACAACTTTTAGTTTGACGGAATCAATAACCAAGTTTGATGTATCGGTTAAGTGCTAGCATTTTCTTATGTGGCTTATTTTATTTTGTTATAGTGGGACCCTCAATAATTGACGTGGAAATTTTTAAAAATGGAGGTTGATCTTATAATATAAAAACGACAACGTTTCAAAAGATCTCTTTTCGTTTGGTGTCAGGGTGCTGTTTAGCAGAAGTAGCATTTCAATAGGATGCAACACGTAGCATATTAAATATATTACAAACGAATGAAGTGGGAGATGCAGTGTTTTGAAGAACCACCAAATGCAGCGTTCTTCTGTCTAATTCTGTTAAATCCTTAATTCATAACGTCCTTCCGTTTCTTCATTAGCGAACAACAATCCCTAATTTAGATGTTGATTGTTGTTCATGTATCTCTGATCTTGTATTGCCACTAGAACCTAAACGTTTGCCATTAAAATCACATCATCCACCACTTCTTAAGAACTGAGGATCAACGCCACCATCGTGGTGAATAAAAGGTAACATCCATTGTATTTTCATCATTTGTTCCATTTTCTCTGCTTGAGTGCAACTTTGAAGTACTGTAACACTAAAGTTCTTTATACCCTCATCTGTTGTATCTTCAATTTCACTTTGAATATGAATATATTGTGGTGTTGCATCTGTCGATGAAGTAGTGTTAGATTGGTTACACTTTTGAAAATGATCATATGCCTTACATTAACGCTATACTGTGTTGTGGATACCACATTTCAAATATGTTGTTATTATGAAGGTGTGAAAATCACTTTCTAAAATGATCGTGTGCCTTGCATTAATGCTATCCTATATTTTGTATATGCATGTGGTATATATTTCTCCATAAATGCCTGGAGTTAATGCAGCTTCATCAGAGGTGTTCACGGTCAAGTGCCATTGTTGACTCAACAAGTAGAGAGTTGAAAGAATAGTTTCAATTTGTTATACAGATAAGCTAAATCAAGTGTAATTGTTTCTTTTGGTGGTAAAATTTTAGCCTTGTTAGACATGCCATAGCAATTATATCACATGATAATGCTGACTCAATCTATATGACAAAGTTTCTTTGACATATTAAATGGCATATATTTCATGCATTTTAAATCTATATCTAGAGATAAGATCATGATTGAAATGCATTCTTTGATTGTACAAAGGATCTCTCAGTCAATTATGCTAAACATTTCACTTCTTTGTTATGTATGTCAATCATGGGTTCCTTTCCTCCCAATTTCTTATTACTCTAATGTGATGATACTTTTACTGTTTATGGCTAGAGAAAATCCCCTTGTGAATTTTCTATTTGAATCAAATTAAAGAATGTCAGACATAAGATGGGAAGAATGAAATGTAACTAAATCAAAAAGTTGTATCCTTGTTTCTTTCTTGGGTGGTATGCACATGATCTAATTGGCACTTTTGGATTCCAATTTGATAAATGATATGTTGCACAGTTATTAGAGAGTATAATATTTATAATTGATCATGTTCTACCCTTTATTCAAAATTTTAATAATTGTGTATTCATACAATTGGGTTGCTTTTGAAATGTAGTTTGGAATTTACCTTCCAATGATGCGTACCATTTATTGTTTGAGTTATGTCTCTAAAAAACATGTTGAATTAGGAAGGTTAAATAAGGGGTTCTATGAGCTCCTTCATAGTGAAAATTTATGTTTTATTGTAAGTTATAGGTTGTATATTTTTCACACTAAATGAGTGTACTATAAAGGTCTCTACATGTAAAGGACATGGGGTTGGCTACTGCTTTTAGGGGCGGTGATGATGATGGTGGTGGAGGAACATGTTGAGTTACTGTGTGCATGTCTAACCTATATGGACATGAACCATTGCCCTAGCCATCAATGAATTTTATAAAGAAAAGGGAAATTTTGTATTACCTTTCAATTCAGTGAACATGTTGAATCCAAAACATGTTGAATAGGTTAATAGCTCCTTTTCTGTCTTGTAAGTTCATGTTTCAAGATTAGTTGTTTGATTAGGAGAACTAAGAGTTAATATAATTTTGCAGCGATTAACCAAATATATGAACTCAATGTCTTTAACTAACACGACACTAAATTTAAGTAATGATTATCTTATTTGTTATGATGGTTTAAGAGCACCGTTACGAACTTCATAAAGTTATAATAACCAAGGAAGAAGATTTTATGGATGCTCCAAATATCCTCTAAGTTTATGTTTTGATAAGGTAAAACTTTTTGTATATATGTTTAATGTTTTTCTTGTTAATTATTAATTATCTTTTAGGTTGTAAGATGTGGATTTTTTAAGTGATACGATGACAAATTTAACGAGAGAACTATTGAAGTATTCATAAGTTGAAGAAAGAAATAGATACATTGAAGAAGGAGGCTCAACAAACCACAATTGAATCACGTTTAACATTGGTAATTCAGGAGCAAATAAAGTTAATGAAAGAAGACATTGTTTTGTTGACAAAAGAGAAAATTGAGTTTAAATTTGTTGTATTAATTATCGTAATAGGGGTTTTTATACTTATGATAAGTGTTATAATATGGTTTGTTGTGGACAACTAGAACTAATTTATACTTTTTTGTTTAAAACTTGAATTTTGAAGAATAAAAAAATCCTCATTTGTACTAAGTTGTAGTATTGTGCATTGTGTTTTGTCTTTATTGTTTTGTTATTCATGAAGTTACCTTAATGATGCCTAATTAATTGTTGTAAAAATCATGAACAATTATATGTAAAAGTGGTTATAACATAATAAACAATTAGAGCAGAATGTACAAAAGTGATTATATAATAATCAATAATTGGAACAGTATGTATAAAAGTGATTATATAAGTAAAGTGATTATCTTATAATGTGTTTATATATAAAGTGATTAGATTCATCCGTCCATATACAAAAGAATTTCTAAGGATGTACTAACTAAAGTTTCAATAAAATATAGACAACATTACTGTAAAGTTTACGAATCAACCACATTGCTTCCTTCATTTGCACATGACTAAAAAGGTTGATTATATACTAGTTGATTCATTGAAGATCTCCTCCTCATTGCTTCAGTTTATAACTATTGAGAAGTTATGCTAGGTTTTCCTTTAAACCTCAGACCTCTTGGTTAAAAAGACAATTTGAATGGATATGGATAAACTTATCCAAACTTCTGTTTACTACTATGCGAAGAGGTACCAACCTACAAACATACATGTCATTAACAATATTAATTTATAAAAGTAATCAATAATTTTATTAATGGTCATATACTTATAATATTGCTTTGTTGACTTGCTACGATAATATGTTCAGCTTGTGAAAAGACCTCAAAAATGACCCAATAAATATGAATCAAAAAATAGCATAAATGATCATTAGATATATGAAGCAATAAACAATAATCAAAGAATGTTTCATACCTATTGAGATTGCTGAGCAGGTTGAGTTGAGCCTTGATTATTACATTCTTTGGCATTATGGACAAAATTTCTACATTTTGTACATTTTTGTACTTTAACATTTCGAATCAATTTTTTAGGATTTTTCAACTTAATAGGCTCATTTACTCCTCTCCTTCTTGTTGTTTTAGGTTTTCCTGTCATAACTCTTTTGGCTGGGGGGGTGGGGTTTATAAGTTCTACATCAACATTAAACCATAACTCGTCCACATATGCCTTCGGTCATTGCTTAGAATGGTGACAACATTTACAACATGCTTGTAAGGATATCCATAAAGGTCCCAGGCCTGACAACTACATGATTGATGTCTACCAATCTTATAATATATTTGTTATCACCTTTGGAAACTTCATATGCTCCATCACCATTCCAAACTATTCTCCATTGCACAACATCTTTCTTATTCTTCTCTAACTTCTTCATAATCCTGGGTGCAACATCTGGCTTCCAACCATTCACAAATTCTCTCCTATCTGCATACCTCTGCATCACTATGATTCTAATTGTTTCAAGCATGTTAATAATTGGCCTATTTCTTGTCGGTAAGATTCATCCATTAAATGATTCACTTATGTTGTTGTCAACAATAAGGCATTTCGATTCAAAAGATTGACAACATCTTGCCTATCTCTTCCCAGAATATTCCAACAATGATGATGCACATCCAGGTTTGATTTTATCCAATCTTTTCAACTACTTATTAAAATCTTCAACATACATTGACCAAGCACAATTCCAAAATTGCTTTCACAAATTATGGTATATGTGCCTAGCACACATCGAATGAATGACATATGGTAATGTCTCTTCCACTGCCCTTATCAATTCCTATAATAATATAAAAGATTAAATTAATATATAATTCATACAACAATAAACTATTAGTTAATGAAGAATAAAATACCTTTTACATATATGATATTATTTTTAGTCTTTCACCACCATCTAATTCCAAGTCTGAGGCTAGCAAACTCATAAACCATGTCCAAGAATTAGTGTTCTCTATCTTCTCAACAGCCTAAGCCAATGGATACAGTAAAACCTCGATAAATGAATATTCGATAAATTAATAATCTCGATTAAATAATAATTTTCTCTGGTCCTGACTTGGGCTAATGGGATAAAATAATAACCTCGCTAAATGCATAGGATAATTGTTTTAAAAAAATTCCTTGAGGCCCACTGAAAATATAAAATAATAATTCATTAAATAAGTATGAAATTACATATATAATTTATAAAATAAAGCACTTCCTAAATAACTTTTTATTTCAAATTTTATACTTTCCTAAAATATGTATCTATAGTTAATTAATTCTTCTTTTCATGTGAACTGAATTCAATTTCATCTTTAACTTTGTGGAGGGCATAAACTACATTATGCACATTCTTCTCATTTTGAAGTAAGTAACTATTCAAAGTTTCTACGATAAGAAAAGTTTTTTTGGAAAAACATGCGGTATAGTATTATTATCATCTGGATCTTGATTGTCATCATCTTCCATAACCATTATTCCTTGAATAATTTCTTCGTCCGTAGGTAATTCCATTAAAGCTTCATTATCGTAGATTCAGAATCTGTTCTACATTCATGGCATTTTTATAATGTAAATTAGAAATAACTTCCTCTAATCTTTGAATATATTCAACATCACCAGTTTCTTCTTTTAGAAACATACCTTCCTCAGATCGAATTTTGCAATGTCAAAAATAATTTGTAATAGTTGTGGCCTTCACATCAATATTCCAAGCAGCATTAATAAAGTAGATAGCATCTAGGACATTAATTTTTTAAGGATTTATTGCTCCTGTTGGCCCCTGAATTTTTTTTATTAAGCATGGTTACATGATTTTTGGAATCTTAATGGATTAAATTAAGTTGACATTAATGAGTATGGTAGCATTAATTAGGTTAAATGGCATAAGTTAGTTGAATTAATGTGTTAGGTGGTAACT
>JANVCL010000212.1:18155997-18167224 GCA_026546855.1 Erythroxylum incrassatum | reverse complement strand
GGCAGATTTGACCAACCTCGATGAAGTGGTGAAAATTAGCGTTTCGGGATTTGAGGATTTTTCCTAGGGTTTTTTCAATTTCAGCTCGGATTGGTGAAATAGGAGGGAAACCACATGAAATAGAAGTTGATTTCAGCATATCTCACAAATTTAGGAAACTTATGGTTGTCATGTTTTTGTGGTTCACTCACAGATGGGGGCTTTAAGTATGGATTAATGGAGAAGAAGAGAAAAGATGTGAGAAAAATCACTGATTCTCCATCAATCCATATACAGGAGCAACGAAAGCATGAAGAAACAAAGAAGTTTGTGTATAAAATGTTGAAGAAGGAGATAAGAGAGGCTCTCGAAGGTTTGAGTTTCAGAAACAAACATTGACTTGCATTACACACCTACACGTGACAACTTCAAGACAGAGGAAAAAAAGGAATCAAAGTAGCGTCGTTTGTCTTAAGCTTAAACCATGTGGAGACCAAAGCCCTTTACATGGTCTGAAATGTTAAAACTCTAAGCAGTGTCGTATAACATACAGGTAAGGAGTAAAATGCACAACACAACAACAATTTAAAGAGACAGCTTCAACACCCAAAACGCAACCGTTCTCTGTACAATTCAGTGGCATTATACTTACACACTGTCGTATTACAAACACAAGCTTCAAAGAGACAAAATGCAGCAAGGAAGATATAAAACGTAGGCAGAAGACAAAGTCATTAAAGCTCACGTGAAGAGCACATGCCAACTTCTAATGCTTGCATATACATCTGAGAGTATGATTCCTCTTCTCTAGCAATTATAAAAGGGAAAACACAAGCTTCAGACACAAATCAACACATACAAAATTGTATTCTTCAATTTTTAGTATTCATCTTCAAAAGTGAAATCAATAGTGAAAAGAAAAGGGTTTTGGGAGTGTGCTTGAATACTTACTGTGAGTATTAGGAGAGTTTTGAGACTCTTGCAAGTGATTTACAAATCACTCAAACTTTGTAAAGCCTTCTTTCATTTCTTTCTTTCTTATTAGTGAAAAACTTATCACCATAAGTGGAAACCTTGAATGTAGATAGTTTTTGACTATCAAACCAAGTAAAATACTGATCTCTTTACTTTTCTGCATTTTCATTCCTGCAAATTGACAAATCTTTATCAGTTCTTTATTACAAAGATAAGCATTAAAGCAGTAAATAACCCTAACATTGTGAATAATGGGTAAGAGTGAGTTATGAATTCACGGTTTTAATTCACTACCTGTTTAACTGATTATGAAAGCTGAATATTTTTGAACAAAAGTTATTTCGTTAATTTAATTAGCAAAATAAATATAATTAAATTAAGTTATTAAAATTGTATTAAATCGACTAATAATTTAAATAAAAATAGATACTAAATTAAAAATTTTCATTTAGAAGAAAAAGAAAAGTCTCTCCAAGCAAATTATGCAGTAAACTGTAAACCACAAGGACGCTTTTGCAATCTGACTTCAATACACTCAAAAACATCTCTCTCGCCGCACGCAGCCTCTTTCTCTCTGTCTTACACACAATGATAAAACCCGACCTGGATCAAGACAACCCTAACAATGGTGAAGAAGACCTCGACGAAGAAGAAGAAGTCGACGAAGAGCTCCAAGTACCCGAACCGAGCAAGGCCCAAGCCTCGGTAGAGCGGTCAAAGCTAGAGAATCTATTCCGTCGGATTCAAACGGAAACAGTTCCAATTCGCGTCCATGACGTGATAATCAGAGGGAACACCAGGACCAAGGACTCCTTACTGGAAGCCGTAACGGCGTTACTTAAAGAGGCTTCTTCTGTTCAAGAGTTGCTCGAAGTTTCGAAAGCTGTGAATTTAAGGTTGCAAGCGCTTGATATTTTTGATTCAGTTAAAATCACGCTGGATGCCGGCCCACCGGAACTTTCTGAGACCGTTAATGTCATCGTTGAGGTTGTGGAGACTACTAATCCGCTTTCCGGTGAAATTGGTGCTTATACACGAGGCGAGGTATGATGTATTTTGGTGATACAGTAGTTGAAAAGTTAATGTGATGTTTGGTCAACGGGAAAGTGGCTCGTAATGGGAATTAAATGTTGTTTGTTTCAGATGGAATGTGGTGCTTCAAAATTATGTGTGTTGGGTCTCAATGACATTGGTTTATCCATTCAATTTGTGGTTAATTTTCAAAATAAGTGATCTTGCTCCGCGGTTATATCCATAATGTTTTACTTATGTATCTGGAGAAGTAGGAGATAAGAATGAAGATGAACTGAATTGTTATAAGAAACACGTTTGATCTAAATGCTAATTTTGATAAATACCCGTGTCTCTAAGATCAAGTATATTGGAGAAGGAACTGTCAGGGGGAAAAAAACTATATTGGAGACCGCATGTTCAGCGTGATATCCAGCTGCTGTTACTCTTTGAGTTGACTTAATACGGTCTTCATTGGTAAACTTTAGTCGCTGATAATTGTCCATTTTCTATACTAAGGATATATTAATTGACAATAGCATGACAGACATATTGTGTTATTTTTAATATCAGAATGATTTTGTAGGCTTCATCCTCAACGATTGAAGGTTTACTGAAGTTAAAAAACCTATTTGGGTATGGGGATATTTGGGATGGATCTGTCGCATATGGTGGTGACCATATGGCAGAGGTAAGTGCTGGTGTCTCCCTGCCAGGATTCAGAGGATATGTGAATCCTGTTGCTGCAAGAATGTTTCTGCTATCCCAAGACTGGCAAAAGTTTTCTTCTTTCAAAGAACGGTCATTGGGTCTCTCTCTGGGCTTATTCTCAGCCAGGAATCATGACTTGATGTATAATCTTGCTTGGCGTACCTTAACTGATCCATCACAAATGGCTTCCAATTCAGTGAGAAGGCAGCTTGGTCATGGTTTACTTTCATCTTTGAAATATACGTTTAAGATTGATAGGAGAAATTCACCTCTAAGGCCAGTTCGTGGATATGCTTTTGTTTCAACGACTCAAATTGGTGGCCTTGCACCTGATAGCCGGAGCTTGCGCTTTTTGCGTCAGGTTTAAACTTTCTCAAACTTGATTTGTGGGTTTGCTTGTACTCGTTCTACGAACTTTTCAACTGTAAATGCATTCTAAAATTGGTCTCAGTTATATTATGGTTACAAGACTCACTTGACTGTCTTCTTAGGATATGCTTAAAGCTTTCAATTCGATATAGCATTGTATTCATGTTTGATCGTTCTGTGTAACAACTGTTACTTGACTTATTCTAGGTTCTTCGAGTGATCCTCTGCTTTTTATTTTTCCTCTTTGAAGCCTCATTTTCATGATGTTGGCACAGAACATGCGGAATTACAGTAAATTAGGAAACAAACTAGTATTGTGTTGCAACAAGTTTTTCAGACTAAGGATAGGTTATACTTCTAATTAGAGTATTCTGATTTATTGAATGAATTATTTTGGTAGTTAGCTGGAATTCTACTAATCTTTAGTCACGATATTGATTATTAGATTGTTGTTTGGTCCTTTTGGCTTCCTTCTGCCTTCGTTATGCATTTACCATCTTATGAAGCTTCCGCTTTCTAATATTACAAACAGGAGTTTGATCTTCATTATGCTATACCTCTGGGATTTTACCATTCTGCACTAAACATAGGACTATCTGCTGGTATTGTTTTTCCATGGGGACCTGGATTCTTGGACATGACTTCTCCATTGCCAGAGAGGTTCTTCTTGGGTGGTAATATATCTCCAGTTTGTACATTGGGAGGCCCAACAACATTATGGGGCTTTAAAACAAGGGGACTGGGTCCTACTGAGCCTCGAAGGCAATTGCAAAATAATCCATCTGATGGAAATAGTGAGCCTGGAAGGGATTATCTTGGAGGAGACCTTGCTGTTACTGCATTTGCAGATCTTTCTTTTGATTTTCCATTGAAATGGTTACAAGCAAAAGGAATCCATGGACACTTTTTTGCATCTGCTGGAAATGTTGAGAAATTAACAGAAAATGCATTTCGAAAATTCTCTTTGAAGAATTTTGTGGATTCATTTAGGAGCTCAGTTGGACTTGGAATTGTTGTTCCTACCAATTTGTTCCGGCTGGAGGTCAGTAATCTGTTCTTTTGTATCCAATTTTGATACTAACAAGTGAGAACCTCTAGTTTGTCTTGACAACTGTTAACAATTTTCTTGCAACAAATGTTGGTTGCCTTCAATCTTTATGTAACAACAATCCTGGAGCTTGTTCTTCATGGGAGTGTTTCTCCATAAGATGTTTATTTCTTCAGTATCATGTTTTTCATTTGAACAGTTATCCTAGCAAGACCAAGACCTGCACGTTCGTACTAATTAAATTGGTTTTCTTTCCAGCTGAACTATTGCTACATGTTGAAGAAATTTGACCATGACAGAGGGGCAACCGGTTTCCGGCTCAGCTTCTCTACTCCATCATAGAACACGGCCTACGCATCAATTGATTAATGATATCTTGGTACTTCTGCCAGTCCAGCAAGGCAGGTGAGTGTTTTGTTCCAGAAATACTAAATTACTGGACAGCCATCATTTTTTGTTCCAAATGTACTTTTGAATAGGCTTGGAAGTCAGCCTATCCGGAATTTTGTGACTTGCAAACAGAGAATAATATGAAATACCAAGTATCATAGACGTAGTTTTTACCTTAACGGTGTTGTACAGTTATTTACTACACCATTAAGTTGTTTGCTCGAGATTTAATCAGGTCCTTTTCTCTGTCATGTTAGGCTGGTTTTCTATAAAGCCTTGCAGTTGATTTCTTGGGACTTCTTTTGTTCTTGTTTGTTGTATTTGAAGAACGAATAAACCTTCAAACTCTCCTCTCTTTTCCTCTTCTTTTCCTCCTTTTTTAACGGGAAGCTGGTTATGGTCCATTGGGTTACGGTAAAAGTAAAGATGTTTCTGGTTTTTACTTAAGGGCTTGTTGTTTCTATTTTTAATTTTAGTTTCTGTTTTTGTTTTTAAACTTACTGAAAAGAATCTATTTATTTGAATTTTTTATTTCTATTTTTGGTTTTAGATTTTTTCAGTTTTCTTAAATTACGAAAACTATAAAAAGTTAATTTTCTGTTTTTATAATTTAATTTACTATTAATTAAATATATATTATTAATTATTTAATATATTAAATTTTAATAAGAATTATGAATAATTTCATTTAATAAATGGTAGAGAGGCCTTTTATTCTTCTGTTAAGTCCTTTAAATTTTTTCGTTCGAATGATTCGTTTCATAGGTAGCCTTAATATTCTGATTAAGTAGTTTTTTAATTAGTCTATTCACTTTATTACAATGGCATATGTGATTTATTCTTGTACTGAGTGTCTTTTTGTCTTAATTTGTGTATTTATTTACATATTTTATTTTGTATTGTTAATCTTTAACATGTTTTTTAGATATTGTATCACATTTTTATATATTTAGTTATACATATTTATTAATGTTTTTTCTTATTATTATTACTTTGTACGAAGCAATCTCTCATTCATGTTAGGGTAAAATTATGCCAAATCTTGCATTTCACCTTGTCGTTGTTTTATTATATATTTAATTAATTATTAATAAAAATTATAAATAATTTAATTTTGCTGAATAATTTTATTTAATTTTTAATTTCTAAATAAATAAAAGAAAATAAATTTAATAATTAGTAATAAATATAATTTAATATTAATATATCTTCTTTTATCTGAACTTTATTGAGCAGTCTATAACATTTTTGCTTAGAATAATGGAAATGATTGAGCTCAGCCTCCGTATATGGCAAAAAGGGAGAAATAGTTCAGTAATCTCGTGTGATATCGAGAAAAATTTAGCAAAATCTAAAAATTTTTATCCATGCATGCCACGTATTCGTTTGAAGAAATTATTGATATTATTACAAATAATGATAATTTAACACATATTTGTTTAAAATCACTTTAATAATTTTAGAAAAGTTTAAATCTTACAAAAGTTTTAATCTTATATCGAGATTAGATTAATCATGTGCTGTACCTGTGATGTTGTTCTAACTGCATTAAATTCTGTGATGTGTGATGGCATTCAAAGCTAGATTATCAAATGATCCTCCGTAACGACGGACCAGTTGCACCAACCAAGTTATGTTCTTGGGCCTCGTTACGTTGGGTTTTATGTTCACCGGAAGATGACGTCAATGAGGGATTTTATACAACACACCAACTACCGAGAAAGTTAAAAGATACGAAGTAGACTGGAGACCTTCGTAGTAAAGAACTAGCTTAAGTCTCCTTGTCACGCCTAAACAACTTGGGCATTATTATGCATGTTAAAAGACTAACCAAAAATCTATTAAGTGTAAACTGAAACTTTACCTCCGGGTCTTTTTGAAGAATCTAAGAAAAGACAGTTTAAATAACCACAACAATGTAAATTAGACGCATATGATGGACAAGAACAGCAGATTAAAAGAAAATTACACCATAAGAGGAAAATGCTGATGCTAAGCTCTTGTCTCCAATAAGCCTGGAGAATTTTCCACGTCAATGTCTCCCATTCCCGTGTCTTCCTCTTCCTCGCTATCTTCATCGCCACTAACTTCCTCGTTATCATTGAGTAGCTTAGCCATGTGCTCTGCCAGCAGTTGATCATCACGTTCGCTCACCTGAATTAAGAACCAAGTGAACCAATAAGTACTAGAAGCAAAGGACCCAAAGTGACTTTATTTGAACAAAAGAGAACCTCTCAACTTAGTAGTAGCTCATTGGGAAACCATTTTGGATAAATGACTCATAATACCAATCAAAACATTGATGCAAGAGGATAAACGCAACACTCACTGCTCTAGGAGCCTCTTTCACTGTAAGTTTCCCCTTGTGCTTAATTATTGCTTCAGTGCATGCAGCAATTGCGTTGTTCAGAATTGCTATCCCTTGTTCCTGTACAAAACAATGAAACAACATTTTTGTTTGAAAGTTAGGAGCCATGGGCTGAGAAATGGTATAGCCTTGTAATTACCTCCTAAAAGGTCAACAGTAACACTTAGACCCGAAAGAACAAAATGATATGCTTAAGACCAGAATCTGTACCAAACACAAAATTCAGCCCAACAATCAACAAGCTAGTGTAGGGAAAATCTTATTCTTAGGGGGAAAAAATCCAATTAAAAAAGGTAACCAAATACAGCAAAAAGTTAATTTATCTGGGCCATCAAAGATAGGTCAATTAAGCTGGTCTTTCCTGATTAGAGTGAATCTTACAAAAAGTGGTTCAGCTTTGGATTACAACCCTACAGGTCAACTGCTGCATGATACTCTCAGTATTTGTCTCCAGGAATGTTAATCATTTCTCATGCACCTTGTTATTGGGCAACAATGACTTGTATTCAAAATAAGTATGTGATAAAAAATTACCAACCTTATCCAGAGTTTGGGCAGTAAGAACATAATGCGGAGCAGCAACGTACTTTATTTTCACCGGGCAATCATTATTGCCTGCAGCCTCAGCCTTCCTCATCACATCCTGAAGATTCAAAGAGTAAGTTTCTGAATATAAATAAGCAATTTGGTACCTCCTCTGCAAATCTTAGGTACATGTATTGTATAGACACATCAACCGAAGAGTAAAACAAAGAAAGAAATTAAGATGCAAAGATATAAATTGAATCAAACCTTAAGGTGAAGAACACCATCATATTCGAAACACATCATTTCTATATCAGCTCGCAACTTCACTGGTTGTGGGGTCATTCTTCTCTTAATATTCTTTACCAATGCCTCTTTGATTTCCTCTGTTACAGCAGGAACCACTTTTGTTACCTGCACATTAACATAAAACCGTAATAACCAATAGAACAAGAGTCAAAATAACAGTTAATCAAGGAAACCACAGCTGTCCCCTCGGGGACATCCAGTAAAAAAATCATAAAGAATACCTCTTGTCCATCTGGGCCAATTTCTTTAACTTCACGATTCAGTGAACTCAAAACTGAATCAGGGTCATTAACAATGACTTTGAATGCCTGGAAATGAGTTGAATTACGCCTGGATAACACTCATCATAATGCAAAAATATCATGAACCACTAAAGTCCTCACCTCAAAGGCATGGCCATATTTACGGTACAAAGGCCAGCCAATATGGATGTACAGATCCTGTTATCAAGAATAAAGTTGAATAAGTAATCGGATTACATCTAAGAACCTTTCGGACTACATCTAAGAACCTTTCACACACATCGAAGGATACTGAAAACTTCTTAAAGTTCAACTTCTGTACTAAAGAATGCGCGATTTGATAGAAAAGCAAGGCTCATAATATAAACAACATGACATGATATTCTTGATCAGCCTTTTAGCCCTTCAACTAGTTGATCTAATATGACTTATGAGACCATGGTACAATCACCATTAACATCATGGCACAAGAATATAGATCATAGTTTTAAGTAAAGATACAAGTTCAAAGCAGTCCGAGTAGATTCAATTGGTCCAGCATGAAAATTCAAACCAAGCAGACCAAGACCAATAAATTGCAAACTCTTCTTCGAAACCCTAAATTAGAACTCAAAATTGCAACTGAATACGTCCAAATGAGTGTGCATAGTTTATAAACGCAGCTCCACCAAGGGTAAATTCCGGTAAAAGTTATTCCTTCAAAACCTAGAACATGTGAATTAAGCTAGCAAAGTATGGAAATCCAGATTACCTCCAAATCGATGCCCAAAGTCTCAGCGACATGTCGCATAATAGAATGGACAAGCTTGCTCTTATTGTACCTTTCCTCACAAGCTTGAATATCCTCTTCGCTAACTCTCCTCTTGCTCAAATCAATGTAGCCTTTCTCCTTATCAACACGAAGCACCATAACGGGTTCAATCCGACCCACCTTTATCAGACTGCTGACGCTGCGAATCCGACGGCGAGAGAGCTCCGAGAACAAAATCATACCTTCTATGTTGTTGTACTCTAGTAGTGACACGTAAGCACCCATGTCAGCGATGTTCTTCACTTGGATCATCACTGCCATGTCTACTTCCGGATATTTCGCTTCGTACATGCGACATGCGAGGTTTGGAGCCATGGTCGGGCGTCTTTGAATCTGATGATATCCAGGAAACAAAAATATAGGGTTAGGGTTTTAGAGTTGTCCTAAATAATAAATAAAATTGAGCACATACCGCTGATAAGAGAACACCAGCGAAAGAGGGACGGAGCAGAGCAACAGAGGGGAGCAGCTAACAAGTGCTAGGGCGTTTCATGTTTTTGTCTGGAGAACATAAAACGTCGTCGTTGAAATAGCTTCATTCCAATGGTGGGTACAGACACATCCAATTTGTATTTTGGTGAGGCCCAGTAGCTATATGGGGCTCGAGAATACGGGGTCAGGGTCCTGTTGCCTTCAATTTTAGCTTTAACGGCAAGATGAACATATTTGTCGAAAGATAAAAAGTATCTAAAAAGAATTTTCTTAATTTAATTTTTAAAATCTTTAATAGTTCTAATTTTTAAAAGTTATAAAATACATATTTTCAATTTGACAACTAGACACTTAGATAATATTTGGTAGAGACATCAATTTGGACCGAAAATAACTTATAATATTTAATCTAAAATAAGTCATCTTTCATCATGGCCTAATTTTTCATTAATAATTTTATTCCAAAATCACCAATAACTTTGTTTTGTTTTTCCTTATTGTGTTGTTTTTTTGTTCTTTTAAATGGTTTAAGATCATCTTTATTTGATTTCATAACTATGAAAGCCCATTTTTGCATATTTTGTTAAGTAAATATTATCTTCTTTCATTTATTAAATCCTTTCTTGTCAAGCTTTCTTTTTGTTAAGCTTTTTCCTATTGTATATTTTCTATTGTTTAATTCTTGACAATAATGGAAATTTCGTTTCTGCCACTTAGATGCTTACTCAGGGAGTGTGATATGGGTCGAAAGAAAAAGGTAAGCTCATTCACTAAATTATGCCGTACAATTTTTTTGTTATGTTGATTGATAAGTGTCATGCGAACTTTATGTATAGAGACAAATCCTAGAAGATGCTTTGTCTATTGTGCTAAATGAGAGGTAAGTTGTTTAAATAATCTAAATTTTGAGGTTCACTAGTTTTCTGGATTTTAAATCTTATTGGTTATTGTGATAATTTATCTAAATTTGTAGTAATTTTTATATTAAAAAGTTATAAAAAAATAATAGGCTTCGTTTATTTTTAATATATATTATATATGCATATCCAGTCGAACAAACATATGTGTTAAAACATTCCATATTTAGTTGTTTATTAAATTATCTTTATAATATAATAGGTTTCAACTTGTATATAAAATATTTGATAATTTAGAAATAAGTAAAATTAGCATTAAAATAGCTAAGTTTAAGAAAAAATTGTAGCGTATTAATATTTTAAAAGAGAAACATCATAAATTCCAAGCTAGTAATACTTATGATAGCAAAAGAAACTTTATAATAAAAAGTTATATTAGGAAATATGTTTGAATGAATCGATAAAAAAAGTCATAAATCAATCAACATCTTATTGCAAAATTAATAAAAAGATTAAAGAGACAGTTGCATTACAAAATTAAAGAAAATGATTGCATAAGTGCCATAAGGAATTAAGAAATTGTGTAGAAGAGCTCCTTTAAACACCTTTTGAATTTTATAGAATAACAGATAAACATATACTAAAAATATTATTTGAGAGCATAATGAAAGAACAATTACTTTGATAAAGGAAGACCTAAAAATAATAAGTGAATCAAATGGATTTAGATATCTTACAATATCACTTAATAATAATGTCAAAATCTTCTAGATTAACACCAATGGATCACTAAGGTTGCATCACTCCTAATCTATCTATTGTCAAGTCATTATGAATTCTATATAGGCCATCATTTTTCTTTCTTTTTTCATGGTTTTATAATTTAATTTTTGGATCTTGATTTATGTTTTTAAAAATTTGGAGAACATATAAAGTTATCCCAGTTATATATTTACAAAAGATCTTTAAATTATACACTATGAAATTTTAATTAGCTAATTACTATGTTACAAAAATTGTGTAATTTGATAACATGATGAATGTAACATCCCATTCCCTTATTAGGAGTTCGAACCCTGGATTTATGAAATTGAGAAAATAGTAACGAGAGTTTAGAAAAGCACATTTCATGCTCATGCATAGTGTTAGCATACGCATATGTGAAATTGATTATTGCACAAATTAAAATGAAATGTTCAT
>JANVCL010000212.1:18134867-18150050 GCA_026546855.1 Erythroxylum incrassatum | reverse complement strand
GTCACTTACATGATGTCATTGCTTATAAACAAGTTCATTAAAACAATGAAATAATAGAAGAGTTGAATATGTGAAGTTAAAGATATCAATCCTGAAGAGTTCCTCTCCCTACTCATTCACATTATTTAGTTAAAAGCCAACCAAACTAAATTTTATATGCATTTAGACCAAAGCAAACTAACAAGCTTGTTTTTTTTCTTTAAGAATCACTGCAACCAACATTAAATCTGACAGAAGGACAGGGTTTCCAGTAAACCATAGAACCATGCCTGTAAATTTTCGGAATTGACGCAAGTAAAAATCTGACCGAAGAAATCCTGCAGGTAATTGAATTGTTACTTGGATTTAGAACAACTATGAATCCAAGCTCATTGGAAGTGAATGCCACAAACAATAGCGGCCTTACTGCCCTTGATGTGCTACTGATCTTCCCAAGTGAGGCAGGAGATAGAGAAATCACTGACATCCTTTGTTCTGCTGGAGCCTTGAAAGCCAGTCAGCTCTCTCCTGAATCTGAATTTCAGTCAGTTGGCATCCCTACCACGCCTGAGAATAGGTCGGTAGAACAGGCGCAAAATTTAGTAGAGTACTTTAAGTTTAAGAAGGGTAGAGACTCCCCCAGTGAAACTCGAACTGCATTACTAGTTATTGCAGTTCTGGTGGCAACCGCGACATTCCAGGTTGGAGTGAACCCTCCAGGAGGTTTATGGCAGGATACCCTAACCCCAGATCAGATCAATGGGACTGGGACAAACAGCGTGAAACCACATAAAGCAGGGGAGTCCATTATGGCCACGTCAAATGAAGTTGGATTTGTCCTCATTGTTTTTTTCAATTCAGTAGGACTATCGGTGTCTCTTGTAATGATCAACATCCTGACAAGTAGATTTCCCCTGCAAGTAGAGCTGCAAATATGCATGCTGACAATGTATTCTACATACAACACAGCTTTAACCAATGCGGCAGGAGATAACACAAAGCTCTATGCTACATTAGCCACGTCAATAATCACTTCAATTATACCACTCACATTATGGTGCGCAAGACTGAATTCAAAGCGGATCAAGGACATGGTTCGTAGAGTCACTTCAATATCCATACGGTAGGAAGATTAAGTGCAAAGCCTGGAGCGCTGTTAGAAAGCAAACTGTCCTTTCTTTTGATATTTGAAAATCAACGTGTGTGGCTTCAGATAGATGCTTAATAGTTAAGAATAGTAGGAAGTATCAAAGTGTTAGTGGTAATTTGTTATGCTTAGAATACATGTGGGGACACTTGTTATCCCCTCATTTATTACTTGTCCCATGTAGGTTTAAGCATGCCTATATAAAGGCTAGTCTCATCTCTTGTACTTTAAGTGAATAAAGAAATAAATAAAAGAGTACAATAGCATATTGTGGAAAAAAAGAGGCCAAAATTTATAGTATCAACAGAATGGGAGTACCAATCGACATCGAACACGTCGTAACAATCTGAACTGAAGCTGAACACGTGGAAAGATCTGAGCGACGGAAAATTAAGGTCATTAAAAGCCCGGAGCGGTGAGGCAGACGAAGGAACGCGTCTGAAAACGCGCGACAGCTAAAGGGACGCGTCTCCCAGAATTTTGAACGGACCCCGGAAGATACGGACCGACAACAATAATTACACTTAGTGCTTCATTTAAGCCCTGCCGCCTAGTCGATCGGTTTCGATCGGTCCAGCCACTAAGCCTGCCCGATCGACCTCATCATTACACCCGATCGACCTGCCGAACCATTATAACCGATCGATCCATTTTGTCATTAACCTAGATCTGTCTGTCGAGTCATCGCGTCTGTTCGATCGGTCACATCAAGACATAATCGATCGGTTGGGCCTAGCACGACCCATCATGAACACATGGAATAATACTTATGTACTCCATCGACCCTTCCCTCGGCTCAGACTCGAGGAGTAGGGGGCTTATGGTTGGGTCGGCTATGCTAGGCCCAGGCCCATGACCACATGTCCACGGCCCACCAAGCGTTAGTCTCCCATGCAAACGTAAAGATCTACGTAAAGACCTAAACCTAGCGTCTATGTCATATATAAGGTATTATTCTACCGAGATACAGGTGCGAGATTACAACCCTAGCTATTCTTCTTTGTTCTCAGCAGCCAAATATTCTATAAGAGACTAACTTGAGCGTCGGAGGGGCTTTCCGAGAATCAACCCCCGATGTGCCTTTATTTGTTTTGCAGGTATTCGATAGTCGAGATCATGCAGAATAATGGATCCATGCAACAACGCTTAACCTTAGCAGAATCTGGCTGAACCAAAAAGTATTCATAGATGGCCATCGTCTCTTTAGTAAAGAACTTGAATACAGTCATGACTTAAGAAACTAAATGAGATCAAAGGAAAAATGATGACTTATATACATCCATGATGGGTATAATAGTCATCATTCTTGAATAACTACTAAAGGTAGTTATATATAAAAATATATGAAGGCAATGTTTGAGAAAGAAAACTCTATCTCTGCGTGTATTGGTTTCATGCGGGTTTTTTTTTCAATCTTCTCTAAAGTTTACAAATAAGGAGAAGGAGATTTCTGCAGTAGAAACAGTAAATAGAAAGTGCTTTAATCGGTGGAGCTACAACAATTAACCAAATATGTGTTTTTTGTTTTTTATGCATATAAAATCGATCCTATGTTTAACATAATCTTTGTGACTATGTTTCGATCTGTTAATCTCTAACATATATGACTAGATGGTATTAGATATGGCTAAAGTAACCAAGGCTAGAACCTTGATGTCTTGGTTTAGCACTCATAAGTAGGAGATGTAGATTTAGGATGAAATGGTTTCCTTGTTTGAGAATATTAAAACTATATATCACAATCTATCCAAGAAAAAAAAATAGAATCAGCACTAAATGTCAGTAGAAGTAATATTGCCAGTCCTTACTTAAAAATCCGAAAGAAATCATGTGAAACTTATACTAAGAAAACTAAAATTGTCTAAAATAAGTAGTTATAACCAAACTCAACATCTTGTTCGTATCCTTATCATAGCTTGAGAATATAAGATATACAATTAAGTATCTTAAATTACTATTGAAAATAATGGGAACACATACGTGGAATAAAGTAATTTAATCATAAAAATAAAACGAGTCAACAACATAGTAGGAATCTTCACTCTACCATTAATTCAATACCCATGTCAAACCTGTGAAGTTAAAATATATACAAAATACGAGAATACGTTTTTTATGTTTTAGTAAATTGCAATTTTTGTTAGTTTTGAAAATTAAAAATGATAATTTTTTAATTAAATATGTTTTAATGATTTATTTCTTTATTTTTTCTAAAATCGCAACAAAAAATCAAAGCCAAGAATACAAACAAACAGCTCCTAATTCTATATATTGTCGGTCTCAACATTTTCTGAATCATTAGATATGAACATTAGGCAATGAAGAGAAAGAAACAAGCAATTCCTTTGCAGTCAGACGCAGAACAACTTCAGTCAGACGAAGAACAGCTGCTAAATCTGTTTAATTGTGTATTTAATTCTTAAGAGAGAGGAACAACTTCAGTCAATGCTTATTTCAGATTATAAAGGAGTAAATTACGGGTGTTAGTGTGTGACCAATTACTTTTTGGTTGACCATGTTGATCACATTAATAGAACCCGGGTTTTCTCACTTAGAACTATTACTTAATTTGATTATTGGGTTTTGTTGAACATGGTCGTGGAATGCTTAACGACTATTCTTCTGACAAGTGGGTTTCAATAATATATTATAATAAGTGGATAGAAACGATGACAGGTAACACATCACTGTCGCGGCGGAGTCAACATGCTTTTTCGAAAATGAGACAAGAGTACCTTTGATATGGGAATACTATCATATATTTATCTATTATTATTATTATTATTATTATTATTATTATTATTATTATTATTATACGATCATGCATACGTTCGAAGGCTACTCATCAATAAATAGATATTGGGAATTCTTCCTTCTTCCTGATCATGCACTGCCCTTGTTGCTCTAAATCGACCTCTTGATCTTGATTGCTTCCGGGTCTCAATGGACCGTTTCATCTGATGACTTTTACGAATCACATGGTGAAGAGGGTATATATATATATTGCAATGACATGATCTTTTACATATACATGATGATTTGTGCTGCATGTATATATTTGTGGTTAATATACGATGTCGGAAAATGACAGACATCCTCATTCTCGGATGATGGTAGACCCGCATTAATTGGTTTAAGTATTCTAATTCAATCCACTTTATAGAAGTGGATGAAGGAAAGAGATACAACAGAGGTCTTGTTAAAAGTTGACTCTGCAGCTGATGCGATGCCGGTTCTCTCAGACTTGGACCTTTTGTTTAATAGCTTTCAGAGGAAAACCAGCCCCACCAGTATTGCTCTAAAGTGATTGTCCCTGAATTGCAGAACAGAACACCGTGGATGTTTTAAATTCACTGCGGATCTTTGGTCCTGTACTGTCGAAGTAATTGACAAATTGGGCATTACTTAAAATTCGATTTCATTTATGTTTTAAACTTTTTTTTGTTTTAATTTTTAATTTTAAATTTAATAGAAAGATTTTTATTTATGTTTTTTTAGCTTCTTATTTTTAAAATTTATGAAAACCCAAAAAGTAGTTTTTTATTTTTTTGTTTATGTTTTTTATAATATTATTTCTATCAACTTAATATATATTATCTAAATTTTTATTATATTAATAATTAACAAAATGCATAAATAATTTTATTTAATTTTGTAATTAAATAAAATAAAATTAATTTTGTAATTATTAAGAAATATAATTAAATTTAAAATAACTTAAAAATATATAATTTCAAATAAATTTTCTTTGATAATTAAAATATATTTCAAATAAGCATTAATTATAAAAATATAAATTATTAAATTATTGTTTTAATAAAATAAAATAAATTTTAGTAATAAAATATTAATAAATAGTATATAAGAGATTAAAATAAATTCAATTAATTAAAATATTTTATCTTTAATTTTTATCTAATATATAACTATCATTAATAATAAAAATATAAATTTATTGACATTACTAACCAAATAAGTTTTTTTTATCTGAAAGAAAATTTGAAACTAAAAACAAAAATTAAAAATTACAATAGAAAAATAAAAATGAAATCAAACAATCAATAAAAAATCGATATTTGATATTTTCTCGAGTTTTAGAATTTAGCAGCTCGCTTCTTTTATTTAGAGCTAGAAAATTCTCAAAAGAGAGGATTCGTCTAAAAGTGAAAATTGCAAAACATATTTAACTAGGTACCCGAGTTGTGTAAACAAAAGTGAAAATTCGTCTAAGTATACATATAGTTTCAATACATGACATTTTATTAAATTTCATTTTTTATGAATCATAAAGGGTTTAACATTTCTTACGTTTACATAAACATCTTTGTTTTTTTTTTACTTCTCTGTAAACATATATATGAAAAGGTAGGAGAATTGAATATTCCTTGTGATTTATTTTTCTAGAATGTATTTTAGGATTTCAAAATTCTTATTAAAAGATTCTATAATATTATA
Source organism: Erythroxylum incrassatum (assembly GCA_026546855.1). Taxonomy (NCBI): domain Eukaryota; kingdom Viridiplantae; phylum Streptophyta; class Magnoliopsida; order Malpighiales; family Erythroxylaceae; genus Erythroxylum; species Erythroxylum incrassatum. The sequence goes on along the minus strand of JANVCL010000212.1, from coordinate 18,144,469 downwards.
AATGTTAAAAAATACATATTTTTCAAGTTATTTTAATACAAATTGTCTTGTAATTGGACTACTTAGTGCACAACCATCAGTATTAATTATACAAAATTTAACATCAATTTAAGAAATAATATTTTAACTATTACAATATGTTTTTGTAATAATTTTTAAATAAGTTGAAGTCATTAACTCTTAGAATATCTCATATTGACTAAACATGAAAATCTTAAAAGGTTTATAAATAGTAAGAGTCAATTATTGCCAAAATGACTAATTAGAGTATCTCATATTAACTAAATATGTAAATGTTAAAAAATGTATAAGCAGTAAGGGTCAATTATTTCTATTTTAATTAAAGAGTTTAACATTTTATAGCTATTTTAATAATAATAAACTCTTTAACATTTTATGTTTAACAAATATAAGATATTCTAACATTAACCATAAATGAAATTTGTCGTGGTCTGGAAAGACATTCTTAGCATTTGGAGTAACGTAGAAGGTCAATTAATTGACGAAAGTAAGTAGGCACTAGCTATGAACTTTTCAAATGCAACATTTCTTGGGCGACTTTGTAACTCGTGGCGTAAGGTTACTTATTTACCTAAAGAAAACAAAATTCAGGTTTAGTAAGTGGTTATACGTAAAAGTAAAAGAATTGTATAAATGCAGTTAGAATACACGATCATGATAGAATCTGATTCTTTTCGATGAAAATCGTTATCAATCATAAAACAATCATGTTAAATATGCACCTATTTTCTTTCAAAAAACTGTCTTTTCTTTGACTAATGGAATATCAAAAAAGACAATTGTTCATATAACTTAAAGATTATAACTCTAATTTCTTACATAATTGGTCTTATTTCTATTTTAGTCCATCATAAAATAAAAATTAGACTATTGAATCTTTATATATTAAAATCTAGACTTTATTAGATGTCAAATAGCTCAAAACTTTTAATTTTAATAGATCACTTTAACAAGGCCTAACTTTACTATAGCTCATAATATACAATTATATATATGTATGTATGTACCCACACGTTGGATTTATATCAAAGTTCATATGCCTATTCCATTTGTTGAGTCTTAAAAGAGTTGGTAAAACGATTTTCCTTTTGAATCTTTCTACTTGATGCTTGTAACAGTAAGAAGGGAGCTACATTTTACTATGTAATCTCGTTCAATGGAAACAATAAAAATTGCATTGGACGTTCAACTGTGGTATCTCTTAGAAAACAAAGTCGTAGGGCAGGACAAGAGCCATGTTTAACTTTTCTTGAACGGTCAATGGTGACGAGGAGAGATGGCACAAAAAGATCAAAATTCCACCGTTACTCTCGGGTATCCAGGTATACATGGCTATGCCATGGCCTAGCTTTGGTGGGGTAAGCAAAGGCCATTATGTACAGAGTTATTGAAATGAGAAGACAAGGACCACCTGTTAAAATCCGTGATTCTCGTTTATGTGTGAGAATGAATGAGTGACAGGCCAGCAAACCCTCCTTGATAAGCTATACCTATACGCCTCTTTTCTTTCTCTTGTTTATTCGGTTATTTTATTCCTATCACACTTTGTCTGAACAAAGTGGAATTACAATAATCAGATTTTTGTATTGATATCTTATTTGCTTATCACATTGCGTAATGCATATAACCAACAAAAACAACTGCTGCAAAAAACTAACAATTCTCATACACTACACAAAGGGTAATAGCATTCGAGTCTATTGATTGGAGTGGACATTTCGCCAGAATAGTGTATGGCTTTGACTCATCCATGAAATTTTGGACTGGAAAGAAGTTTGTCATAAAAAAAATATATTTTTAATACGCTATTCTTTTATCATCTAAAATAAATTTGAATTGAATCAATATAAAAAATGACAAATGACGTCTTTTCTTTACCGAATTTATTAGCTTCAGGATAAAAGATCAACTAGCTAGCTATTCCATCTGAATGTGCAAATGCTTTAATTTAATAACAACTCCAGTAAATATCCATCATACATCATGGATCACATCATACATATGCAAAATATATAAAAAGTCTTCAGAGGAAAGTGAGAGATGGTAGAGCTCATCTCAACGCATGTTAAGGGCTAGGGTTTTCAATTCCAAGGGATGTGCATATATATATTACTGCTTATTCTAGGGGGAACACAAGTTCTCGTTATTTTTCTCTTTTGTCTTAGGTAAGAATGATGAACAGGAGACATCAAAAGTCATTTCTAAGACGCTTAGATGGCTTTTTAAATTCCTGACTATAGTTTCTTGATCTTTCACATATAGAGCTGAATAGGAATACACCTAAGTTGAAGATGAAGGGAGCTGACAGTTCTGAAGGTTCCAAGTCAAGCTATTCCAACAAGAACGATGAGGATCGGGAAACAAGTAATTCCAAGCCAAAATATGGAGAAAGCACTAGCAACAGCTCAGTTGAAGAGACTGAAAAGAGGGCAACCTCTGGATCTGCACGCCAATACAATCGCTCAACGTTGCCTAGGCTTCGCTGGACTCCCGAACTCCATCTATGCTTCGTTCGTGCAGTTGAAAGACTAGGAGGACAAGACCGTTAGTACTCAACTACACTCGAGTGGTCTTGATATATAGATATCATTTTTCAGAATTTGTTCATGTATTGTGTGTTAACACAAGTAGCCTGATAATGGAGTTTTGCTGGGGAATTCACTAACGTTGTTGCAATTTCATTGCAGGAGCAACCCCCAAGTTTGTTCTCCAATTGATGAACATCAAAGGACTTAGCATCGCTCATGTGAAAAGCCATCTTCAGGTATCTTGATAAAAGGGAATTTCAGTCTACTTGTTTCTCAGATCAATAATGCCTATGGAAATTATAAAATTTTCTTATTGTATATCTATCAATCTGGTCAGATGTATAGAAGCAAGAAGACCGATGATCCTAATCAAGGTATTGTTGAGGGCCCTAGTAATCCAAATCGTTAGGTTTGTAATCCTCTCTCTTAAGGTAAGAAGATTGATTGTTGGCAGGGCAAGGACTTCTGTTTGAAGGCCGATATCACTGCATCTATAACCTTAGCGAACTTCCCATGATACGCAGTTTCAGTCAAAGACCGTCTTCTTGTTACAGGTGTGCATTCGTGTTTGCTTTCCGCTTTGAAGCAATAAGTAGAGCTCTAATTGGCGCCATAACAGCTGCTTTTTTGCTTTGTGGAAGATACGGAGATGCTTCTTGTAGAGGTCATGAGAACCAGATTTATAGCTCCTACATGGGAGGAACTACCAAACGTGGGATTTACGGCTCTGTCTCTGAGAGATTTGAGGGTTGCAAGAACCATACCGATTATAATTCAATCATTAAAGATCCTTTCAGTGGACAAACTATATATAGAACTCATCAATATCTTGAAGAGCTCAAGTGGTTTTGTAGACCAAGCTCAGTGGATGATAACTTCAAAACCAAGTTTCAAGGTCTGGATGACGCCAGCTCCAGCTACAAAAATTGGAGGACAGCGCAAGAAAAGCAATCTCTGAAAAGGAGGAGCTCGGATCCAGAATGCGACCTAGACTTAAACTTAGGGATAAAAGTGGCAGCCAAAGAAGTGGAACTTGAGAGACGTGATGATGATATTAGATTGTCTCTGTCTTTGTCGTCAAGTTCATCTTCAAAGCTTAAAAGATTCAACGAAGAAGACGCGAATAGAAAGCGTGCAAGGATTGCAAGTACCCTAGATCTGACTTTGTGAATGAGAGAATTCTGAGCGAGATCTTGAGGTCCTTACTTATCCAGGATGATCATTTCATGTTGCAGTAGACAAGGTAATAGACACCATTTTTGATCTGCAGCTGTATGTATACTTGATATAAGCTAATAGCCGGGCTTCAACATGCTGATACCAAGAAATAGATGAATACTTGTAGGATTACAAAAATATGCACATTGGGTTCTGAGCATGCTTGTTTTGGCAGTTTGGAGCTTAGGAACAAATAAAAATACTTTTTATATAATGCTATAGCAATGGATACGACAGCACGCCATTCTTATAACCTTCGATATTTGATTGGACAAAAGCATTAAAACAAGTGAACTTTTCTCCAAATTTCTTCCATAAGACAAATCGGTTTTCAATTGAATGTATCCAGAAAGTGGATTTGCTAGGGGTTATAGTGTCAAAACCTGACCCCCCAATGGTGTTCATGGAATTAAATTGTTCTAAGGATTAATTGATAGTAATTGTCTATCTCGTTTTATATTAAAGTATCTTATTAACGTAGATAAATATGTAATCAATTTTTTATTTATTTACATAATTTTGAAGATATTTAGTACAAATATAATCGCTTAACTAATTAAATTTTGAGAAAAAAAATTTTAGAAGTTAAAAGAATATATTGAAGAGAAATTAAATAAGAGAGTTAAGTACATCCTAAGTCAAGTTTTTATAGAAACTAAAAAGTTCTCTAAGAGGCTGCTATTAAGTTCTGCTATTGAAATTTGAGAATGAACAGCCATGTCAATAAAGTCTTGTAACTTGAGTTTTGTAAGCTTGTTTGGGATAATATGAATCGTCAAGCTGTAACTTGAGACTTCACTGGAGTTCTACATTAACTCATTGTGTAGATATGCTTCCAGACTTATAAACTCCATTTCGATGCTATATGTTTGCTTACTTGGAGACTAGTTCGATCAATAACAAGATGATCCCTAATTAAGTTAATTAACTCTCTTTGAAGTGCATCCATCAGTAGATGTTTCTATTAGAATATTTTCCTGTTCCTCTATACATAGAGCACATATATTGTTGGTTAGAGAAATATTATACAGATTGCAATTTACTTTACTTGAAATTTGTATAAGACTAGTGTTTAAAAACAGTTCTTGTTATTTTGAAGATAGAGAAACAATATTGCATAAGTATTATATCTTGTCCCAAAATAATGAAGAGAAAGATCATGCAAAGACTAGATGCTCTATTGATTCTTTTTTCGATGGCAAAAGACACAATCATCATATGCATCTAGGAACTTTGTTACTGTATTCAAGGGGCTTAATTTACCTTTTAGTGTTAATAAGAAAATGAAGGAAGCACTTAGCCAAGCTTGTTTGAATCAAACTGGATTATTTCATTCCACTTTTGGTCCTTGGTCACTTAAGAGATCCTTGTAATATCTATTTGTGAATCCCCCTGACTAATGTCTGCTCCAAGTGATGGTATCCTTCTTATTCAAATTTATGGACTTTCTAGGAACTTGATTTGTAAAGTGGGAATTAAGCAAGAGTCATAGATGACCAAAAGCTAGGCTAAGGGCATCATTAATAGTTGTCAACTCTCTTATAATCCCTTTGAGTGTTTATAGATCATTAGGTCCAATCAAAGGATCATATGGGATCCAATTATCATGCCAAAAGGAAATAGGCAGTCCATTACCAATATGGTATTGAAAATAAGGTCAAGATAGCTTCCTTTTGTTTGAGAATATTAGTCATGGTTTATGAAGAAATATAATTGGTCTCCATCATCGAAAAATTATCTTCCTTAAAATATTGAGCATGAATCTATTTCACCCATAAAGCCTGATTATTAAACACTATTCTCTATATCCTCTCAGTAGCATTTTATGAGTAAATCTGATTGATTTATACCTAGACCCCCTTCTTCCTTAGGCATGACATGTGATGATTAATAAGTGTGGATGCTATTGATTATTTAATTAATTAATTGAATCCTACCAGGTATAATAAGGTTCTTATTGCATCATCTTGATAATCTATTCTATATCTTCTCAATCAATTAAGTGAACGCCACTTATGTAGGTCTTTTAGTGAAAATTGGAATGCCTAGATATGTTAAAGGAGGTTTCACTGATCTCAAGCCTGTCAAGCTAGAAAGCCATAAAGTTTTATATTAAGCACCAGATGCAATGTATAGATGACTTTTACTTTTATTCATAAATAGTGCTAATATTAGTCTAATTGTTTTCAAAGTTGACATGAGTGCACTAATGTAATTAGCATCTTCGAATAAATGAGAACAATAACAAATCCTAAAGTGCATATTCTTAAAGATGTACATTTAGATTGAAATTCAAACTTACGCTCTTAAGAGATAATTATGTTAACCAGTCTAGTAAACACTTCCATACTTAAGGTAAAAAGAAAAGAAGATAAAGGTGCAAGATGGAGGATCTCCTTATCTCAAACCTCTAACACCTTTGATTACCTTATAGGTTCTCCATTCACTAAGATGTAATAAGAAGTAGAAGTTATACATTATTCAATCGAAGCTATAAATATATCTAGGAAGTAAAAACTTTCAGGGTGTTTAAAGAAATGCTTCAATTAATAGAATCAAAAGCTTAATGAAAATCCACCTTGGCATAATTCTCATGTGAGTACTTTATAATATTGTTCTTGAAGAATTCTTGTGCTAGCAAGATGTTATTTATAATAAATGTTCTTTTTATAAAGGCTCCTTGAGAGAAATAAGTGAGATAGGCTAGAATGTCTTTGAGCATATTTACTAAAAGTTTTTAAATATTTTTGCATCCTTTATTGCAATATGATATAAGTCTAAAATATTTTAGGGAAGTGGCTGAAGGTGCCTTGGGGATAAGGATAATGGAAGTTATGATGAGTTCTTTTAACATTCTTCCCTTTTGAAAAAAACTTGAGCATAAATTATGTTACTATTTCTTTATATATTGTTATACTTTTTGAATAAAAGAAACCATTTAGGCCATTAGGCTCTAGATCCTTATTTAGGTTAAGATAGAATAGAGCAACTTCAACATCATCTCTATTGAAAAGTCTTAAAAGTAAGTCTATAGCTTATGGTGAAATTCTATCCCTAATGATAAAATGTATTAGTTAAACGAAGAATAAGTTATTCAAAGGAGAGCCAAGAGTGGAAAAATAATAGCTAAAAATTTCTTATTTAATCTTAGATTATAAATTAATCACCATGCCATCCTCTCTTAATATGGAAGTAATTTTGATACAAATTTTCCATTATAGTAATAAATTGTAAAAGAAAGAAGTATTTTATCACTATCTTTAAGCCACTAAGTCCTTGATCTTTGTTCAACACTAAAAGCTTGATATGTTGTCACGCTTTGCTGTATCTTAAAACTGCTGCTTTTTTTCCTAATCTTGAAGTAACAAATCATTAGGAGACATATAAACTGAGTACTAGATATTGTTAAGCGAGTCCCTAACTTCAGTCACTACTTGATAGATGTTGCTAAATGTTTCCTTAATAAAAAGTTTAAGAACCTACTTGAGTTATTATAGTTTTCTTTTACTAATGAACAACTTATGCCCCCAGACGTTAATTTTAAGGTCCCTTAAGATAACTTCCTTAAATCTCTCAACCTAGCTAGAAGATTGTTGAATCTGAAGAGATTGATTTGGATGAGAATTAAATAATAATCATATATTGAAAGGTTATCAAAGGAAACTTTACTCTTTGGGAATGGAAAGATCCATTCTGCGGTCACTAGGGCCTTATTAATTTTCTTTCTTAATAGGCATTGCCTTTTTTGCTATTTTAGGTGAAGAAATGGCCCTCTATTTTGAGATCAGTGACTTGATTAGAGTTAGTGCATTCTTTGAAATCCTCCCAGCAGTTTCTAAGACAAGCATTTCCTTAAACTTTTGAGGGGAATAACAAGTTATTAAAATCCGCTAAAATAATCCAAGGCTCATTCATAGTGTTCCTAATTTCCTTTAGATTATTCCATAAAGGTAATCTCTAGAAAATAAGATTGAATGCATACGCAAATGTGGTTTGAAACCAAATGTTTTATTACTTCAACTTTTAGAGAAAAATAAATCATTTGATCTGTTATTATTATGAGATAAACTTCCAAAATGTTTTTTCACAAAACTTAAGTTACTACAATGGTTCTCCATAGGTTTGGCTTCCAAAAATACCAATGACCATTGGTATATTCTTTAAAATATAATCCAAAAAAGATTGTTATTTATTAGGGCTATTGAGCCCTTTAATGTTACAATAAAGAATAGACATTAGGGAGGAGAGATTATCTTACCTTTTTGCTTCCTCTTGGAATTAACCCTAGTCACACTCTTGAATTATTTCTCTATCACAACTTCCTCCATTGCTTTGTTAATCTATAGAAAAATTAAACTGTCATATAGATATAATAATTATTTGTAATGATAAAGAAACGATTTTTATTAGGAAATAAGCGAATGATAGGTACAATAGTATAATAAATATACAATTTCTCAACTGGATCTCTTTAATTGAATAAATTGAAAAACACAAATCATAAATAGAAGTTCAAATTGTACCTAGTTTGGATTCCTATAAAAACTTTCTTCTCAATCTGTCAACCACAAGTTGTTTAGTTACTAGCCTCTAATAGTATCTGCAAAAGGGAAGAAAAATAACTCTATTTATATAGGCCTTTTGGCTTTTGGAGGAAATTGGAATGGCTAGATATGTTAAGGGAGGCATCATTGATCTTAGGCATGTCAACCTAAAAAGCTATGAAGCTTCATGTTGAGCACCAAATGCAATTTATAGATGACTTTTACTTTTAGTTATAGATAGTTCTAACATTAATCTAACTGTTTCCAAAGTTGAAATGAGTGTATTAATAGAGCTAACACCTACTTTAGAGAATAAAATGAGGTTAACAGTAAAGCTTAAAGTGCATAATCTCAAAGATCTACACTTAGAGTGAAAATTAAACTTATGTTCTTGAGAATAACTATGTTAACTAGTCTAGAAAACAATTCTATACTTAAGGTAAAAAGATAGGGAGATAGAGGATCTCCTTATCTCAAACCTCTAGTACCCTTGATTACTTTAATAGGTTCTTTATTCACTAAAATGTAATTAGAAGAAATAGTTATGCATTGTTCAATCCAAGCTATAAATATATTTGGGAATCCAAAAGCATTTAGAGTGTTTAGAAAAAAAATATTCAATTAATATAATCAAAAGATTTATGAAAATATGCCTTGACATCACAATTTCTCACTTAAATATTTTCTATTGTAGTTCTTAAAGAACTCTTGTGCTAACAAGACGTTATACCCAATGTGCCTCCCTCTTTTATAGGCTTCTTTGATAGGTATAAATGAGATAAGATAGAGTGTATTTGACTCTATCTACTAATAGTTTTGAAATGTTTTTGTAAACTATATCGCAATATGATATAAGTCTAACACAGTGTTTGGTTCATGTCCTCATAGGTGGAGACGGATGATAGGAACGCAAAAGTTCTGTGTCTTGTAGTGTTTGCTTGTTATCCTCACTCATCTTTGTTCCGTCTTGAAAGAACAAGGACAGAAATTTTTTGTTCCTTCCAAGACTGTGGTACAAGATTTATTGTCCTAAGGACAAAAATAAAACACATAAGGAAATGTCAGAAATATCCCTCCCTCCACATAAGCAATTTTTTATTCTTAATTATATTATTATTATGATGATGATGATGATTACTATTATTACTATTATTATTATTATTATTATTATTATTATTATTATTATTATTATTATTATAAAATTTAAACTTCTTATGATGATGATGATGATGATGATGATGATGATGATGATGATGATGATGATGATGATGATGATGATGATGATTATTAT
>JANVCL010000212.1:18110135-18127435 GCA_026546855.1 Erythroxylum incrassatum | reverse complement strand
AAATGTCATGAATGCATGTACAGTTATTTTCACGTGCAAAATTTCACTATCCACAAGTACGGTTATGCATGGATATTTCAAAACAAACCTGATCACTCTCAGTCCTTTCCAAATTACTATTCTACCCTTTCCATCGGCGATGTGATGTTACAAACACTTTTGGTCGGGCTACGGGAACGAGGTCCAACAGGTAGAGCCCAGCATTCTTATCACTTTCGTTTCACTTCCTCGTGGCGGGAATGATCTCAAATGGATACGCTTCAGGTACGAACATCATTCCCTTTTTGCTTTAAACAGTGGTGATTCTTTGTAAAAAAAGTATTATTCTGATCGGACGACGACTACGATTTTAGGTGCGCATTTGGGATTTTAAGGGCACAGGTTTATGTTTATTCTGGGTATTGTAAAAATTTATTTTGTCGATGCCACTGTGCTTCCGTCACCGATGCCACTATCATTCACTACCATTAGGTTTCTCACAATCATCGACCCAAGTATGTGTTTACCCAATCCCTAGTTGCTCTCTGTGGTCCTATAAATGGGAATACACTCACCGGTGGATCCCAACCGTGTGTGGAGTTAAGGGTGGCAACTCCTACTTACCTTGTACTTCCTTTTGGTATTTCAAGTCCATGCGATAATCTGTTGTTATTTATAGTTTGTAGTGTTGTTAAATTATCTTTCACATGTCTTATGTGTGATATGAAGCTCATGGTTTAGATTTTTGGCGAGGTCACAACTAGGGTCAGATATTTTTTTCTTTTCTAGTTTTTTTCTAAATATTTCCCTAGACTATCTTCTGCAAGCATGGACTGGGTGTTTGGATATACTGAACAAGATAGCTCCGGATTGTTGTGTAGGACGTTGTTTCTGGTACTACATAGTTAATCAAGGATTTGCTATCTCCATTAGCTTTTTTGAGCCCCTTGACAAGGCTGCCGTTGTCAAAAAAAGAAAACTATCAATCTTTTCCTATTGCTTCCCGTTTCTACCCCGCTCTTTTTGTCTTACGCGAATTCCTTTAAAAGAAAAGGCTATTTTTTTTTGGTTTTAACGTGTTTTAATCAACATCCTCTAGAAAATTTTCTCCCTGTGGACTCTCTCCTTACTGAGCATAAAGACCATTTCTCCTGCCACTTCAGAAATCTCTCAATGAGCTTTTCAATTTTGATGAGACCGTTGTGTGTTTCTATAGTGCTTCTACTTAGACCATGTATTGTATCGTGTTGAAACAGTTTCAACAAATTTTCATGCTCTAATCAGTGTTGCTTTTTGTTTTCATGCTAGTATTCTTTGTGCATTACTAAGGCTCCCTTCGGTTGGCAAATTATTTATTATTTATCTTAGTTTTATTTTATTATTATTTTATTATTTATTGACTTTTCTTATTAGTATTAGTTTTATCATCATCATCATCATCATCATCATCATCATCATCATCATCATCATCATCATCATCATCGTCATCGTCATCATCGTCATTATTAATTATTGTTGTTATTATTATAATTTTTTCTTATTATTATTCTTCTTATTATTAATTTTTATTTTTATTAATTTCATTATAAGAAATTAATTATCTTGTTGTTGTTGTTATTATTATTATTTTAGTCATTAATACTGTTTTTATGTTCTGTCAACTACAACCAAACACATTTCTGTCCTTAAGACGGAGACAGTTTTATCTGTTTTGTCTATCACAACCAAACACATCATTGTCTCCAATTTTTGTTCTATTATGTCTCTAAATTTTTGTCTCGTTCCGTCTCCGCATACTAGATACAGTAACCAAACACAGCATAAATCCTTTAGAAAAGTGGGAGAAGGTACTTTAGGGATAATAATGGTAAAGGTTTTACTGAATTCCTTTAACATTCTTACCTTTTGAAAGGACTCAAGCACAATTTATGTGACTATGTCGTGGTATGTTGTCATGCTTTTAAGAAAAAGAACCCATTTAGGCCATCAGGATCCCAAACCTTATTTAGGATACTAGAGAATAGAGTGACTTTAACGTCATCATCATTGAAAGGTCTTAAAAGCAGTTTTATAGCTTATGGTGAAATTCTATCCTTGATGACATAAATTATTAGTTGAATAAAGGACATGCTATTCATAGAGAGCTAAGAGTAGTACAAAAATAGTTAAACATTTCTTACTTAATCAAATATTGTGAATTAATCGCCATGCTATCCTATCTTAAGATGGAAGTAATTTAGTTATAATTTTTCCTTGCCAACACTAAATTATGGAAGAAATAAGTTTGTTTATCACCATCTTTAAGCCACTAATTCTTTAATTTTTATTTTAACATCAAAAACTTGATATACAGGGTCTTTTGTACCTTAAATGAGTTGCTTTATCTTGAGCTTATAGGAATAAATCATTAGGTTGCTTATAAAGGGAGTGCTAGATATTGTTAAGAGCCCTTAGCTTCATTCCATGCTTAATAGGTGTTGTAAATCCCTCCTTATTAAAAATTTTAAGCCCCTTATTTATCTATTATATTTTTCTCTGAAAAATGAACAAATTATGCCTATAAACATCAGCTTTAAGTCCCCCTCAAGATAGCTTTCTTAAATCTCTCAACCCTAGCTAAAAAATTGGTAAACTTGAAGGGTTAGATCCTCCTCTCATGAGCAATAAGTTTTAGGAATAAAAGGTTGATAAATCTGACACTAAAAGGTTGTTAAAGGGAGCTTTACTCCTTAGGAATAAAGAAATCCATTGCCCATTCACTAGGGGCTTATTAATTTTTTTCCCAATAATCATGTCCCTTTTTATGACTATAAGTGAAGTAACGACTCCTTATTGTGAGATCGGTGATTTGAATAGTGTTGTTGTTTTATTTAAAATCCTTTGTGATGGACGCTAATTTTTTGTAAATTATTTATTGTTTGTTTAATTATTTATTTATGATTTGTTTGTTTACTTTATTTTATTTTTATAATTGAGTCCATTAATTTAGTGGGCATAAATAGAAATTAGAAATTAGATGGAAAGATTAGAATTAAGTTAGAATTAATATGGTGTTAAGATAATTAAGGAGTAAGTGGACAAAAACAAAAGAAGGGGCAAACGGGCATTTCATTAAATGATGAGGGAATAATTGGAAGACCAAGGATAAAAATGGTCTTGAATTAAGAAGAAGAAAAGAGAGTCGTAAGAAGCAAAATAGAGAAGGAGAAAATGTGAAAGAAGAGAGGAGAAGAAGAAGAATCGTGGAAGCTAAGGAAGAAGAAGAGAAAATCGTGAGAGAGAAAGAAAGAAGAAGAAAAGAAGAGGAAACCATCTTGTTAAGGTAAGTTCATCTTTTCTTCTTGCTTTATTAGAGAAAGAATTAGAGAAATGGGTTTGTGTTGGGAATGAAGGAAGGAAGAAGGTGATTTAGAGACCCATTTGATTTTAGGGTTCTTAAACTAGGTTTTGGCTTTTCTAACCTAGAGAGACTATGGGTATGTCAAGTTTAAGTTTGATTTTTTTAATCATTTTGTGATTTTTGAAGCTTTATAAATTTTTATGGGAATGTTGTGTTGAATGAGAAATTGGTTGTTTTAGGAAACCAAGAAAACTCAATCCAAGTGCAAAAGGAAAAGCAAGTTTTACTTAGATTTATGCAAGCCAAATAGGTGGGTAATGTATTTATAATTATTGTGTAATTGGGCAAATTCTTGTCAATGTGTGTGTATGTTTAAATTGTTTGAAATGGAAATCGCTGTGAATGTTTGAAAATGCATGATGAATTATGATTATGTTATGCCTTGAAAGAGGTTATGACATTTTGTATAAATGAAAAGAAGAAAAAACATGAGAATATAAATATATGATGAATTGAATTGAGCATGAATATGTGCTTTTGTATGGGCAAGAGAGGAACCATTTCGTTCGTCACGTGTACGTTGACTAAAACCTTCTCCCGGCTGCCCGTTTGTGGCTTATGAGATCTGAAGAAAAAAGACTCATTTTGTTCATGGTGTAAACTTCGATTTTTTCATTTCGTCCATGAAACCCTCGAGCCAATTTGTTGTGCATTGCATTTGATTTGTTAAACATGATAAATAATTGAGTGTTGTGCATGGATGGTTGGATATATGATATGTTCTATATGATAAAATGCTTAATTTTGAGTTTTGGAACTAAAATTGAGAATGCTTGTGTGGCTCATTGTCGTTGGCTATAAATATATTAGCCACTGAGTCGTGTAGCTCAACCCATCATTTATCCCTCCTCGGGTGCAGAACAAGACGATTGTTGATCTTAGCAAGGCATCGGAAACTCCAAGATAGCTAAAGATCTTTTATACTAAGTTAGTGAACATTTTGGATAGCTTTATAAGCATATCAAACATTGAGCATCCTTTGTATTTTGAATTAAGTTATTGTTGTATATGTGGATGTGTAACTAAGCTTGTTAAAACTATCTTTTGTTATGGCAATGAGAATGAGCATTGGAGAAGTTTCTTTTGTGTATGTTTATGCTTATCTTGTGATTGAGTTGTTAATGGTTGATGTTAGAATTAGAAGTGTATGTTAGTGTGTTGTTTGTGCAAATTAGTGTAAATGTTGGGATTTTGAGTTTCGAATCTGAAGGTTTCACCGCGGCCTTTTTGTAACTTTGCCCCTGCGAAAGTTTCAAACTTTCACTGTGACGAACTTCTCCTGAAAGGTCCACGGAAATGATTCCTTATTTTCACCGTGGCGAACCCGCCAAATGCTTCCACTGGAATTTTCCTTAAATTGAATACTTTTGACTTTTCTTTCACAGGATCCTCACCCGATTGCCCTGAGTGGTATCCTGGGGATCAGTAACAGGACCCAGGCCCAACACTCTAAGTTGTTTCTAAGATAAACATTTCCTTCAACTTCTAAGGTGAATAATAAGCTACTGAAATCTCCTAGAATAATCCAAGGTTCATTTATGTGATTCCCAATTTCCTTTAGTTTATTCCACAGGGCAATTATTTAAAAAACAAGATTGAATGCATACATAAAAGTGGTTTAAAACCAAATATTTTGTTACTTTAGCTTTAGGGATAAGTAACTCGTTTGTTATCTTATTTTGTTACTTTAGCTTTAGGGATAAGTAACTCGTTTGTTATCTTATTATTGTGTGATAAACTTCCAAAAGGTCAAGATCAAGAGAGAACTTAATCTTTCCATTATAATGGATTGATATTTTGTAATGATTGGCTAATGATTTTTCATAAAGCTTAAGTTGCTATAATGATTCTCCTTAAAATTAGTTTCCAAAATACCAACAAGCATTAGTTTATTCTCCTGAATATAATCTAAAAGAGGTTGTTTGTTAGGCTTATTGAGCCCTTTAATGTTTCAGCAAAGAATAGATATCAAAGAGTAGAGATTATCTTACTATTGTGCTTCCTTTTAGACTTCCTCCTGGTTACATTATTGAATTCTTTCTTAGTCACACCTTCCTATATTGTTTTGCTAGCTGAGGTGCTAATACAAATCTTAACAATAGGAGTGACAGGAGCTTTTATAGTTTTAATTAGATCTACACTATCCTCATTTTCCTCATGAGCATTATGGTTATTTAGGTTAATTAGTAGCTTCGGATTAATCCAAGAAGTATTTTCTAATTTTCGTTCACTAAGTTATCCTTATATTAAGGTTTAACGTGGGGAACCTTATTTAGTTCTTCAACACAAGGCTTCTTTCTGTGTTTTTCATTTCAGTTTAGTACCTTCCTTAGTTGCCTCATCAACACAATTGGTTCCCTCTAGGATTGATCTTATAAGTCCTATTCTCCTCCTTAATTATTTAAGAATCATTCATTCGTTTCCCTGTATCATTTCTTTTATCTTCTAAATGGATTATTTCCTCAATGTCAGGTCTTTAAGAATAGGTGGCTAAAACTTCATTCTAAAAAGGTTTTCATTTTCATTTATCCTTATTAAAGGGATGACATTAGGGGGCATTTTTGGTTGTCTACAATAATGTAAATATCAATATAACTAAGCCTCTTCATTCTAATTGTGGTTTTGCTAAGACAAATAGTTTTCCTAATGAAGTTAGAGAGATGGCTCAATCACTTTGTGGTCTAATATTCCAAAGGAATATTGTGGATGTTAATCTGTAAAGGACTCTGGCTTTGCATAGGGTTATGAAGGTTAACTCCTAGTCCCTATTTTTGTAGCAACATTGACTTATTGTTGAAATGTCATGGATTTGCTCCTCTAAAGTTGGCCTAGAGAATCAATTTTAAATGGAAAAGGATGTCTTTAATCATAAATTCTTTAAGGCCATGTTTGGTCCAATATTTTTGTGTCCATCTTTTCATAAGATGCAATGGTGGTCTTTTT
The DNA here is from genome assembly GCA_026546855.1 of Erythroxylum incrassatum. NCBI lineage: Eukaryota > Viridiplantae > Streptophyta > Magnoliopsida > Malpighiales > Erythroxylaceae > Erythroxylum > Erythroxylum incrassatum. The sequence continues at coordinate 18,121,113 of JANVCL010000212.1, read as the reverse complement.
TCCAAAAAGAAACCAATGAACATAGTTTCCCATTTTCTAGCTCCTTCTTTTAAAATGTTCAAGTTAGAGGTAACTACTAGTTTGTTATTTGAAAAGGAGGGGTACATAATTAAAGCTTCAAGTGGGAGAGGAGTCTCCAACTACCTGTAGCCATGTTCTTTAGATAACAGGTCAATCAGGAGACTCTGTAAAGTGGTTCACCTAAGATGAGGAAGCAATAATGGCTTGAGAAAGAGGGATGGAATAAAGCAAGGATTTCTTAGGAATATATAAATTCAAAATGAGGAAAAGCATTAGAGGATAAGGGTGAACTGCCTGACATTTCCTAAAAAAGGAAACAAAGGACAATTTTGAAAATATAGGGTAAAAGCCTAGAAAAGAATAAAAGAAAAGCAAGGCAAAAAAAGTAAGGAAACCAAGAAAAATAGATTTGGAATCCTGGTGGCACTTCAGAAAGGTGATATAAAGAGAGAACAGATTCAGGTAAAGAGGAAGGAGGTGGATGGTAAGGTGGAGTGAAGGCTAAAGAAGAGGAAGAGGAAAAGCAATGAAAGAAAAATGGAGTTAAAAGGTAAAAGGAAAGGAATCTTAGGGGCTAACAGAAAAGAGAAATGATTAAGAGCCATGCAAACCTTTTTTTTGTTATTTTTAGTTTTTGTTTCTTATTTTTGGTTTATATTTTTTCCTTAAAAATCAAAAACATGTTTGGTTGAGATTTGTAATATAAAAACTAAAAACAAAAACCTGTTTGGTTGAGATCTGTAATAAAAAACTGAAAATAAAAACATATTTGGTTTTATTATCCTATTTCTATTTTGTAATTAATTGTAATTATACTCTTATATGTATTAATTATAATATAATACATTATATTTTTAAATTAATTAATTATCATTATAACTAAAATTGAATATATGCAAATCAAATCTTATTAAAAGTTACACATTAATTGTATATAAAAAATTACATAAATTAGAAATTATATTAAGTCATTCTAACCAATAAAATATGTCCACCATACTATAATTCTTCAAAACATAATAGTACTATCATTTACAAAAAGAAACATAAATCAATTAGAAATAATATAATCACTCTACATTTGTCTAGCAATTTTATCTCGCTTCTAAGACAATTTTATCTCGCTTCTAAGACATACCTTGAAGTTGTGTTGCAGTGATATTACACTCCACTTAAGAATTGCATCTTCATTTTCACTCTCCCTAATTTGTTCTTCATTTTCAGCTCAACTTTCAAATAATTCATCGCTTTGTCTATACATTCTATTATAGTTGTGTATAACACAACAAGCAATAACGATGTATTTTTGTTTTTTCATATCATAACTCGGCATGTTTTTAAGTATAGGGAATCTTGCTTTTAGAATGCCAAAACATCATTCAATAACATTTCTTAATGAAAAATGCTTGTAGTTTAACAATTCCTATGGACCTTGAGGTCTTCCTCTAGTTCTATAATCTCGCAAATAATATATTTCACCTCAACATGGTGAAAGAAATCCAGGCATATTGGTGTAGCCTGAGTCAACTAAATAGTTCTTACCTAACATAGAATGAATATAATATTAACAAAAAGATTTTGAAAACGAATCATAATTACTATGTTTATTTAAAATAATATAATACCTTGTGGAAATATAAGAAATTGATTCGCTATATTTGTCACTATTTACAAAGAACTCGAGAGTCATTTGCAGTACCTTCCCATCCAGCTATTATATATGTAAAACGCATGTCAAATGAGCACCAATACATAATATTTTGGGTTGGGTTCATTCTTTTACCCCTATATGGTATTTGTTCATCAGTCGGAACATGTGCTTCAATATATGTACCATTCGTTGCTCTTATACAATCCTATTAATTAAAAAATATATTTAAATAATTTTTGATCATAAGGACATAATGAAAATAGTAATTAAATATATGAATGTACCTAAAAAATATGGAAAGAATTTTGAATTATGTTGAATCTCAGGAGGTGTATTAGTAAAAGATGGTGGAGTAATGACTCTTTTTGCAAGACAATTAACTGTATATAAGATTTTTCGAAAGTACTTTGAAATTGTCTAGGTCGAATGTTGAAAGCGTTCTGCATTGACTCTAGTTGTCTACTATGCCCTAGAGTCATCAAAAAAATTACTACTTGTTTATCCACAGTCAAATGATTTGTTGCCTTTAAGCCTCCTAAACTCTTCAACTCATCACATAAACTTAAGAAGATTATCTTTCTCATTCTTAAGTTTTCATAAATCCTTATAGGATTCCTATTCAAAAGTTCTAATATCCAATCATGACCAGGTAGAGCAGAACTTCTACATGGTTGCTTTTGTAAATGAAAATATTTGTTCTCTCTCCCAACTACAGAAATAATGATTGCCTTATTCCATTCATCTTCAGAATCTGATTCGAAATCTGATAAGAAATTCATGTATCTACAATATCAACATTAAATAATTAATAAAAGATTCAATCAAATATATTTAATTAAATATAAAAATATTCATACAAAATATAAACTTAAAATTAAGTCAAATATTCATACAAAGCGCAAGCTTAAAATGTTCAAAATATGGAATAGTGCTTATTATTAAAGTGTTAAATCAATAAAAATTCGATATGCAATAACATGAAAATATAACTAAAGCGACATTGTAACACCCCACTATCAAAACACTCGGAGGACATTCCAGTACATACCCTATAATAATGACGTGTTAGAGCAGTCACTACAATCACTTATTCATAGCATCATCATTTGTATTCTCTTATAAAGACATCACATATAAAGACACAATATTTAAAAACCAACTTCCTCACTTCATTTCTTAAAAACCGATTATACATTGTACCTTTTACAATATCATCAGAAATATGCACATCGTCAAAACCTAATACAAAACATGCTACATGAAAGAGGAATTATACAAAATGTCTAACTAAATCCCTTAATCCCAACTAACCGACTTTTGAGCAATTCTTCTTCACAAAATACAAGAATTATGCTTCTTATAGAGTCTCTTAGTAGCTAATGTCCTCTCTCGATCCTGAAAAATTAACGATACAATTTTAGTGAGTTTTGTGAACTCAGTGAGGTAACCATCATCGATGATTCACTCAATTCATGCAACACATCAACACGTAACATGTAATTCACATCTTTGCATTTTGCAAGAAGCATCATATATCACATTCTCATTCAAATACAAAACAACAATATATTTTAATCAATTAAACATACGTATTACAATGTATATGCAATGCTCGTGAGACTCACTATCCATTATTATTGTTATTGTAACCGAGTGTCTTTTTACTAGCCCATATCCCTCGTGGATACCGAGTTGTATCAGATAATGTCCCATATCCCGTAGTGGATACCGGGTATATTCACAACTGAGCCTGAGGCTCTGATCACAATCTGAGCTTTAAGCTCTTTATACTGGCGACTCCGGTCACAACTACCTTTATCTTTCATGCATTCATGTAATGTAATATATCAAATTATCACATTCTCAATCAATCACATGGTTGCATATTCATATTCCAAACACATTTATCATCGGACCTTGGTCTGACATTGGACAAAATTGTTGAGTAACAATTATTTCTTCACATTCATGTACAAGTAGCACTTTAATTATCACATTCATACATCACGACCATCGGACCTTCAGTGTCTAGAATCAAACAACCAATCTCACATTCATAAGATAATCCAAAATAGAATTTAAGCAAATAAATAATTAAGTGAGACCATGTAGGTTACTCATAGATTGTCTCAAAAGATATTACCTCGAAGTCCCGGCAATGTCTAGATGATGGCGCTCTAAATACTCCTCCATATCATGCAATACATACACATTGGTACACATCACAACTTTGCACAATTATAAGTATTCAATTATGCACATTTATGTATATGGAATATGCATAATGCATGTTCAATGACAATTCTAGGTATCTGTCCATTATTCTAGTTATATAATCATTCATATATCAAAAATCACATAAGTAAAACTTATACTTAGAGTTTGCACCTCAATAAAATAATTTAAATCCAATTTCATAATCCAATTGATCACTCCAAGTTTATCTAAAAACAGACTTTCGGGTCTACTTTGCATGATCAATTTGACCAGGAAAATGGAGAAATTTGTCAACACTTCCTTCAAGAAAATTGTTCTCTTATGTCTTAAGTTTCTAATGACACCAAGATTCTACAATTTAATTCAGTATTTCGAAAGTTATAATCAAAATACTTCGGACCTACAATAGTATTCTATACTCATCTTTAAGTTAGACTCTGGAACTCTTAGAGACATACTTAAATTTCGATTTCTTCAAAAAATTTGTAGTCATATGTCTCTAGTTTAATCTAAATTAAGAATCATTCCATTTTGAAATCTAAAGATCAAGATATAGCTAAAAATATCGAAGCATGTTCAATACAAATACTCTATTTATCAATATTCCAACACTCCTCGTCATTTTCTTCCCAAATTCATTAATCAATCTTTTCCTAATGATTTTAGATGATCATAAATTTGGAGAGGAAGAAAAATGTGCTATGAGTTTGTTGGTTCAAATCTCATGTCATTTTGAGGTTGGGAGAAGAAGTTATAACCAAAATACTGAAGGATGTTCAAAACTGTCTCCTTTTCTATAAACCTTCAAAGTCTTATACACGATCGTGAGATTCTAGTCGATCGTGCGATGTCATGATCGTGCTTTTCCAGTTCCTTCTTCAATGTCACAATCATGCTTCCTTCTTCAATGTCACAATCGTGCAACTCCTCTTCTCTTCCGAAATTGTAGATTTTCTTCTTCTTCGTTCTTCTTTTTACTAAATCTAACATTTCTAATTTATAACTATTATTTTCTCCACATTTCAACTCATTTCAGCTCAACATAATCACAAACAAATCAAATCCATGATTGGTCATAAACATTTAAAAAAACATCCTTCACGCATATCCTTCACGTTTTTCTACATTTCTTCTTTCATTTTTTTTGTTTGCACTTCCCATTTTTCTGTTGCACTTTGTCATCTTCTTTCAACACTTTCACTTAATCTTAATTTATCATTTTAATCCTTCTTAAAGCACTACATCACCTTTTCCTTAACTCTAAACTCATTTTTAGCTCATTTCTAAAACATCCAAAAATTCACGTGAACAACCGAAAAAGAAAATGGAGCATATACTCATCAAATTTTTTCATGAATTTTCTGCACTCTTCTCATTCATATTTTCATTGATCTTTCAAACTCAAAGATCATTTCAACACTATCTTATGACATATTGATCATCAAATATGTAAAACAACACATCAATATCTTCATCTTATATTCACGGTGTTCATAAAAAATGCCCACTATTGTCATGATCATGTAATGACAAATAAATCACCAAATTTATTTCATATTCAAACTACTCATAAGGATTAGTATAATACTTACTTGCTAAAACTCCAAATTCTTCAAAATGTCAAGAAGCCCTAATTTATCATGCAACCCGCGTATATCATCTTGAAGGTGGATTAGTTTAGGTTTTTTTGGGGCAAATGTAAGAAAACAACAAGATGGGAGTAGCAAGTGAGAAATAAGAAAGCTAGAGTTAACTTAGATGGATGTTGGTGAGTAAACCTGCGAAGAAGATGAAGTTTAAAGAAGAAAGCCATAAAGAAGAAATTAAGACAAGAACAACAGTAACTTGGTCTTTCAAGTTTAAAAGAAACGTGGTTTTTAAGACTTGGTTTGGCCACTTGTCTAATTTCTAAGGCTCTAACTAAGTTCTCATTTAACTAGTTCAATCATCTCCAAATTTTCTCTAAAATTTTCAATATCATTTTCTCAATAAAACTCAAAGTCATTTATCAAATTTTCCATTGCCATTTGACAATAAATTTTACTACCATTTATCAATTGTCTTGTCACTTGGCATTTTTTCTAATCCGAAAATACCCAACTATTTTTGAAAATTTTCCTAAAATTTACAAAAAATTCTAAATCAATACATATATTCTCTGTATCGATTTTCAATACAAATAATTCACAATTCTCAACATAATCACATTTATAATCAGTTATACCTGGAATATATCTATTAATGCATGTACATTTATTTTAATGTGCAAAAGGAATCAATATTCACGTGTAAGTGTATGCCTTATTATGCATGAGCATAAAATGCTTTTCTAATTTCACAATAAACTCTCTTGTGCACTATTCTAGCCTTAACATAGTTAACGAGATGTCACAATTCTCTCTTCCTAAAAGGAATTTTGTCTTCAAAATTCTTACCTGATTGTTCGAACCGGTGGGAATATTGTCTCCTCATATGTTCCTCCGTTTCTCAATTTGCTTCCTTAGTCGAGTGATTCCTCCAAAAGACTTTCGCCAATGGAATTACTCAGTTTCTCAGCTATTTTATTTGAGATCCCACTATCTTGATCGGCTCCTCAACATAACTTAGATTACCAGCAACCTCAATCTCTTGAGTCGGTAACACATGTGTCGAATCCGATTGGTATCTTTGGAGCATACTCAGGTGAAATACATTATGTAACTGAGACATCTCATTCAGTAAAGATAACTTTTATGCCAGTGGTCTTATCCTCTCAATGATCTCATAAGGACCAATGTACCTAGGGATCAACTTTCCCTTTTTACCAAATCTCAAAACTCCTCGCCAAGGCGACACCCTCAAAAGCACTCTGTCTCCTACGCTGTATGTTATATCCCTTCGATGCTGATCTGCATAGCTATTTTGTCTATTTTGAGACGCTTTTATCTGACTCCTGATCAGTTTCACCTTATCCACAGTATCTTTTATCAATTCTGGGCCTTCGATCATTCTCACGTCCTCTTCATCCCAATATAGAGGCAATCGACACTTTCTGCCATACAATGCCTTATATGGTGCTATTCTGATACTACTGTAATAGTGGTTGTTATATGCAAAATCAATCAAAGTTATATACTGATCCCAAGCTCCATTAAACTCCAATACACATGCCCTGAGCATATCCTCAACAATCTTGATAGTCCTCTCACCTGTCCATCTGTTTGAGGATGAAATGCAACATTGAAGTTTAACTTTGTACCTATAGCTGACTTCAAACTCTTCCAAAATCTTGAAGTGAATCTGGGATCCCTGTCCGATACATTGGACACTGGAACCCCATGCAATCTAACCACCTCATTCACATATCTTCGGCTCAATCGGTCCACTACAATCCTTATAACATCATTCTGCCTCGGGCTCCTTAGCAATCCCATAATGAAATCTATAGTAATTTGTTCTCATTTCCACTCCGGAATAGGCACTGAATGTATCTTCTCAACTGAAGTTTGATGCTCAGCCTCAACTTGTTGGCATGTCATACACTTAGCGACATACTCCATTACTTGCTTCTTCATTATGGGCCACAAGAAACACTGCTTAAGCGTATTATACATTTCGATGGTACTAGGATGCATAACATAAGCGACCATATGAGTTTCCTTGAGGATTTCCTTTCTCAGATCATTCACATTAAGCACACATAGTCTTTGCTTCAACCACAGTGTCTCATCCCTCAATTCAAATTCAAAATCCGGATTCATCTTCACTTTCTCAATCAATTTCACCATATCGGGATCTTTTTTCTATACATTTCTGATTTTATCATGCAACATTGGCCTCAGCCTTAATGCAGCAATTAGTGTCTAACTCATCTGGCTCTTTTCTAAGTAAAGAGTTAGTAATATTCTTAGCATTTGGTGAAGCAATCTTTATGGGAGTAGCAGGATATGATTTTGGTTGGCCCTAACAACCTAAATTAAGCTCTTAGACATAATTCTCATTAATTACTTGCTTTCTTATTTATCTATATTATTAACAACTTCAAGTTGAAAGATTAAGGGAGTCCACTCTTGATTTCAATTGTCTTCTCATCCAAACATAATGGTTTTACAACAAAGCTAGCAAGGTGATTATTCCCCTTAGCATGTTAATATTTTATAAGAATGTTATGGATATTTATACATATAGGGTTTGACTTTATTTCCTTAGCTTAACTTATAGCTTTTAACTAACGAAAGAAAAGATTATTGCCAACTAAAGCCTTAAACCAAACCTTTAAAGGAAAAAGAGAAACGGAGAAAAGTGGGAAAATTTTTAAAGTAAAAAAGGCTTAGGAAATAGTCGAGAGGCACTGAAGAAGAAAAGAGGAGGGGAGGTGAAAGGTGCCTAGTGTTGTCAACGTGTCTAGTGTTTTCCACTTGTAGACACATTTGATAAGCTAAATGCTCATCCACTGTCACCCCCATCATTTTTCCTATTAGGGTTACACCTCACATTGTTGTCTCTACCCTTGATTTTTCCTCCATCTACAACTTGTGCCTCTTTTTCGTCGTCTTAGTCATTACTTCCTCTGGTCTTTGCTTTTCCTTTTATCATCTTATCATCCTTAAGCGTTTGTTGCCCTTATTAGTGATAACAATCACCAATGGTTGTCACCATTAGCAAGCATCTTATTAACGATGATTATAATTGTTGGTAGAAGAATCACCTTCATACAGTAGTGAGATGACGCTTACAGCTCCCACAAACACAATCTCAATGATAGAACTCTTTCATCATCCTATAAGCTCATTCAATCTAAAAGCTAAAGAATTTTCCACAAGCATAAAGTAACGATGGTATTTTTTAAACTTAAAAGAGGGGAGAGGGATGAGATTCATTTTTAGGAAACCCGAAAACTATAGGGCATGCAAATTTGTTTTCAGAAGCAAATAAGACACAACAACCTTCAAGGTAAAATCATATGGTTTACAGAATCACAAAATATGAGACATGCTTCTTTATTTTCAAAGGCAACCAATAAGCATATGATTTTCAAGAACCCTCAAATAAAAGGATGCATACGATGGATATTTCAAAACATAACCAAATTCCAAAAATAAATCATAATATGTATCATGAAAATCTATATATATATAAGGTAAGACATACGGGACAACACAAAACATGTGACTTTTACATCAATAAATTTGATATCTAATAAGTTATCCAATCAATAATAATTGAGAAACTTTAATTAAGTTAAACAGTAAAAAGAGATTTTGATACTACTATTAGAAAATCAGTTGTGTTCAAATCATAGGTTCAATAAAATAAATAATTTTACAATTTCTCTTTTAAACCTATTTAATTAAATAACATAAAAATTACAAACTATAAATCAAAGGTTAAATTATACCTGATTTAGATTCATGTAAAAATTTTCTTCTTAAGCTGTCAACTATAAGCTTTTCATATGTTTAACCTATAATAGAGAAAGAGAATTCAAACAATTTGAGAGGAAAAGACAAGAGTGCTAGCTTCTTAATGCTTGAAAAGACAAGAGTGCTAGCTCCTTAATACTTTCTTTTTTCCTCATTTATAGAAAAAATGATATATTTTTAATTATAATTAAATTTGAACTTTATCTCTAACTATAATTTAATTTTAATAAAATCAAATATCTCATATTTGATCCTTGAATTTTCTCAAACTTTACAATTAACTCCTACTTAATTTAAATTAATTTTTCTAACTATTATTTATTTGTAATCCATTAAGTTTTTAATATGTAGAAAATTATTATAAATTATTCTTCTAATTCATAATTAGAATTAAATAAATTGAATTTTCTTTTGATTTATCTTAAATTATCTAATTAAATAATTTATAATCATAGATCAAGATTAACGTTCAGAAATATGTCATAACTACTCAAATATTAAGAATATCAAAATTGTTTTACTTAACCTATTCGTACATGGTTATAACGTATAATTTATTTCTTACGTTATCTATTGTTCCACTTAGACATAGAATATGGAATTAGTATCTACTCTACTTAGATCTAATCACTAATTAATAATTAACTTATATTTGATATTTGAAAAAAACTTTTTAAACGTTAATTCACTTTGACTATAGATTTATACAATGATTGGACCTCTAAGGAGATTGTATTGACTCGTTGGTAAGTAGCTTACGTTTGTTGATGCAGTTCATCAAGTTTGGAATCAATCCATCCAAAGCTTCTTTAAATATAGTATGTCATAAATAACATCAAAATGTAGCAATACCCATATAAGATACCTTGAAAATCTCAAACTTAAGGATCATTTTTATACATCCATCATAATGAAAAAAAATCCAAAGACATATAAGAAATATTTCATTCAGGATCCTTATAATCAGTCCAGGTTAATAAATTTATTTTGTAATAAGTGCTTATATGTTTGTTTAAGTATCTTCATACTTTAATTTATAAGATCGACTATTTCTTTCAAAATAAAGAAACATGTGTATTAGTCATTTCACTTTATTAATGTCTAGTCTTGATAAAACACAACTAGGAATAATTTACAAATACTATGTAAATGCATTATGAATCTCAAAATTATAATCCCATCATAATTTTATATGTAAAATGTATATATTCCATGGACTTTATCTTATACATAATTTTTAAACAAATATCAATAAGATAAAGAATGATTTAACTAAATTACACCATAAAATATGCAACCAACTAACTAGTTGTAAGACATACACGAATAATATTTATAAATGTTGAGACATTAAATAGTTTTAATGCGTTTTTAATTACTTTATAATAAATATTAAATTGTTGTTAGGGTAACATTATTTTTTCATTTAACATAAAGATTATGTATAATGATGAAAACAATACTCTCTTATACTAAAAAGAATTGTATTTTTTATCTAATAAATTGAATTAAGCATATACCTTTCTTTAATCGATCAAACATATAATTTGTAACATCCCATCATCGATGGGAAGGGTAAAATAGTAATTTGGGACAGGTTATGAGTGTGCATACTTATCTCGGCAGGATCATGCATAATAAAGCCTATATATATATATATATATATATATATATGAATGGCAATTTT
>JANVCL010000212.1:18073529-18086346 GCA_026546855.1 Erythroxylum incrassatum | reverse complement strand
GACTATTTTTTACATTTCCAATTCTTGTCCATAGGATAAGAATTTCCATACCTCATTTTTTAGAAGAATAAAAATTTCTGTCTTTGTCCTCTGAGGACATAACAAAAATGACTGAAGACGGCAAGCAAATAGGACGGAGAACAGAACTTTTGCGTCTTTGTCATCTGTCCTAACCCCTGAGTATAGAGAGCTAGACTTTGACTATTAAGAGGAACAAAATGCAAGACAATTTTCTTTTCATAATTAATTTTGCATTAATAATGAAGTGAATTACACGTTAATATAGACCTAATAATCGATATACAAATGTACAAGAAGGGGAGTTGAATTGTGTATTCTTTTTCAATGATCCCCTTTTGAAGTATGTCTTTAAAACTTGCTTTTTCTCAAAACTTTTGAAAATTAGTAATGTAAAATATTTTCTAAGTTCTCGTATGAAAACAGTAAGATTAAAAATTCAAAGTTGAGAGAGTTGAGAGTAAAGAGTTGGAAGAGAATGTAGACACAGTAGATTTATAGTGGTTCACCCCAAACCGTGGGCTACGTCCAGTCCTCAGAAATCTTTCTGAGATTTTACTATACTCCGCAAAGTTACAAGTATTCTTCAGGCTGTCTGCTTTTCTTCTTTCAACTAAAAGATGCTTCGAGCTTTTGTTACAGATAAGAATAGCTCTATGTTTAGCACAATGAAATTTCTAGTTTTTTGAATCTCACTAACTCTTTTTCAAAAATCTCTAACTTTTTGCAGTCTTCGACTCCGACTCATATTTATAGCCTTCGTCTTCAACCGTTTCTTGATAACTTCTTCTTTCTTTTTGTTTCTTGATCTTTGAAGAATCAGTTATTCACTTGAGTTCTGTAACTAACTTAAGCTGATTAGTCATCTGACATGGTATCGGTTATTTTGTATCATTTTTAACTCTGCAGTTCCGTCTCACTCTCTATCGTCTCACTTTCGGTTTGCGCTTCCGTTTCACTTTCTATCGTCTGACTTTTATCTTCACGCTTCCGTCTCACTTTCTTTCGTCTTACTTTCGGTTTGCGCTTCCGTCTTATATTTTACCGTCTGACATTTATCTTCGTGCTTTCGTCTGATTATGTTTCATCTGACTTTTATCTTCACGCATCCGTATGACTTTTGTGTGCTTCCGTCTCATTTTCTTTCAACTTCCGTCTAATTATTTAGGCTTCATCAAAATCACTAATCGTGAAGTCATTTTAACTTAACAAATAAGTTCACAAATTGATGTGTAATTTAGGCAGCTCTTGTAAGACTCCCAACTTTTTCTTTTATTTGATTACAAATTTTTATTTTTAATAAATAATGCTTCCGGATGAATAGTAAGTCTAGGTCAATAAGATTTGTACTTGAATAGAAATTTTGGAGACCTAACTTCAAAGAATTGAAACTTATCCAAAAAAGTATTAGAATTTAATGATACTGAAACATATCAAAAATAAGTATGATCATATGAATTTTGGGAGTTACAAAAGCTTAGAATTAAAATGCACTTTTTGGAAAATAATGGGTATTGATGATTTTAAACTCATTTGAAAATTTTTTGAAGCATCCACTTATTAAATATTAACCCTAATTAAGGTTTTTCATAGTCTATTTGATGATAAGATAGTTGTGGAATATTTTCATAATTTAATTCAGTTAATAAGTGAATTAAACTCAATAAATGGCAATTTGGTCTTTTTTGCATATTAATGATCAACGAAAGAATGACATGTGTGTGATGAGTCATTAGAGATGACCAATAAGAGAATGACATATGTGTGATGAGTCATTAGAGATGATCAATGAGAAGATGACATGTTTATCATTAATGGAGAGTACAAAAAGCAAGAATTAAGAAAAAAATTTCGTCATTTGGAGATTGAATCGTGAAAGCTAAAAATGAATAGAAAAAGGAGAGAAACCAAGGTGACTTTCAGCTAAGGAGAAGAAGAAGAAAAGGGTTGCCATTTTTTTTAATGGATTTGGAGTATGATTTGGAGAGATCTTTATCAAGTATACGTCCTTACAAATTACCTAAGAGATTTACAAAAAAAGTGGTAGGTTTTACTAGGTTAAATTTATTTTTGAATGAGATGGATTTATTTAAGATCAATGGTGATTTTTGACTTGCCATGGAGTAATAATAAGCTTGGAAGCATCTAAGGATTAAAAACAAGAAACTAAACCAAGAAATTAAGCTTGAAAGAATCGGCTATGGCTAGGGTTTTTAGTGTGATATGATCCAAAAGTCTATTTTGATGTTTTATGATGTTCATAACATGTTTTTGATGCTAATGAAGTAAAAATAAATGAAAAAATTATTTGGAATTGAATTGGAAAAGTTTAATATAAAATATGTTAAGTTTAGCCTTAAGGACATTTTTGGTATAAAAGTAGGGTTATGATGTAATGACTATGTAAATATGATTAAAGATGTTCATTTAGTGTATTTTTTGTATTGGAATTATTAAGTAAAGTGTTATGTTATTAATTAGAAAAAAATAGCATATGGAGTGTATGTGGAAAGTTATGAAGTTGAAATGGTTATGATGTAAATAAGCTAAAATTTTAGTATTGTTATTGTGAAAAATCAAATGAAAAAAAGTTATCATTTATAACATTATATATTCAGCCATTTGGTGAAGTAATGAGGTGAGATAGTATTTTGAAGAAATTGATAAGTTAGAATTGATAAAAGAAGATATTTAAATATTTTTCAAAGTTAGATTTTGAAACGAAGAACAATAAAATAGCTTATGGAAGTTAAAGCAGAAATACGATTAACGTACATGTTATGTGATTAAATACTAACCTCGAATTTAGTTTGCCTCGAATTCAATTTAACTAAATATATAGTTTTAATGCCTTTTTTTGAATTTGGAAATAAAAGCCTAAGCGAGATGTGATTTGTGTAGGTAAAAGAGAGACACAGAACACGTTGGTATGCTTGGCGATACATTTACAAAATAGTGAGTGTATTTTAAATTAATTTTATGAAAATGGTTTCTATTTTTTTTCATCAAATGAATATTTATGTTGAGTTTCATGTGAATGATATGTTACAAGAGAATATTGCTAGTACAAGTTTATGATTTAGCAATATATGAATTTTTGTGTGAAAGTTAAATTTCATATGATTTGAATTTACATTGAAATAAGGTTTTTTGGTGATAAAAAACAAATGAATTTTTAGCCTATGGTATATTGTTATGTTTTATACATGTTATTACTGGTCAGAATAATCTGATTGTGCATGATAGTGTCTGGGAGGGCATCGTTTACTAACAGCTGGTGGTATTGTCTTTATTAATAGCCTAGTGAGTCACCCTCTGCACGTACGAAGTAAATATAATGCTAGCAAATATTGTTATACATAAGCGATGTAGAACGAGCTCCATAACTATCAGTTTATAGCAGTTTACCTAGTGCTAATAAACGTTGGAGAACTAGCTCTGTAACTAGTGATTAACTAGTCGTAGGTAAGCAATGCAAAACTAGCTTCATGTATTTATACCTAAGGGTACCATACGGTAAAGAATTTAGTGATGGGCTATGTTGTGTAAGAAAGTTCATGACAACAATAATGCTGCTATTATTTTCTTTAAAAGAAATATGATAAATTTTTAGAGAGCTTTAAATTGTTAATCATGATTTGAATAAAAATTATAACGCTCACTGAGCTCGTTTAGCTCACACTCTATTTTTCATTTTTAAAGAAAACCTCCCAGGTGCACGCTCAAGAGCTTTAACAGCAAGGACTCCACCTCTCAAGTAGTCAACTTCTTCATATGGTGTTATGTAGGCATTTTTTCCTTGTAAATACTTTCTAGAACTATTACATGTCCATGAATATGTTTTTAATGTATTTTTATAATTTTTAAAGTTAAATGTATAAATATGTTTTAGCCTTTTTAAAATCAATTGATTTAATTGTTGAGATTGCTTGGGAGTGGACTTGAAATCTAAAATTTGTAGTTGAGAATTTGGTATGAATATAAAATTGTTTTGAATTTTTACACGGACTTTGAAAATTTTGGAAATGTCAAAATACAGTCATTAACTACCAAAATTTTTATAAAATGTGTCACTAAAAAAACTCTACTGTTTACATTTATTAATGTTGAGTTAAAACTTTCTGATAAAAAGGAAAATAGACTTACCTCCACGGGAATTTTCTAGCTGGATTAGATATTGACTGGAGAGCCACCGTGGGGTGCCAGGTAGGCTGCCTAGTCGTTTTAAGATAAGGGTCTGTCACTTGTAGAATGGTATAATCTATGATCATTACTTATTTTGCCCTGGGATCTTTAAATTGAATGCTCTGATTCGAATCATGAAGTTAAATGTTAAACATTAATCAATCAATTATGATTTTACAATACTATATCTTTGATAGAAAATATGTCTGTATTCATGACTAATAACCAAATAATTCAAGAAAGAAAAAATATGTCTATTGGCTACTTTTTCCCCCTAACCTTTTATAATTAGTAACTAAAAGTAAGTATATTGCTACGAATTTTTTAATTGTAGCCTAATGAAACAGTACTTTATAAAAAATGTTTTATGGGCTTAAAGAATATTAGCTACGTTTACTTCAACTACGAATTATTCTTCGTAGCCAAAACAATTTTGGATAATAGGTTAAGTTTATATTTTAGAGCCAAAATTATTAGCTACGTTTATTTTAATTCACTACAACAAAAAATGGTTTAGGAAACACTAAATTTGTAACATTTTAAATTGTGCTGCTTAAAACTAATAAAGTGCAACAATTTTTAAAGTGTTGCCTTTGGTAATATTAATAGGCAACGCTAATACTAATTTGTTGCCATATATTTAAAAAGGTAACAAAATTAAAGAAAAGTTGCTATAAAATTTTATATAAGCAACAATTAAATCTATTGCAACTTTAAACAATAATTAAGGTCTATAATAATTAGCATCGAACTCGGACTCAATTACGTCAAAGTCCTACCTGAACCTGAGCATAATCGAGTATAACCAAACTTGATTAAATATATAATTTAATTTTTTAAAATAAAAATTTAAATTTTAGATCAGGTTGAATCAGACAATCCGAGCTTGACTTAAAACTTAAAAATATTTTTAAAAATTAAATATAGCCTAAAATCTAGTTAACTCGGATCGAATCAAGTTAAATTAAACCGAAATGGGTATTTTTGTCATAAGTAATAACAATTAAAGTATATTGTTATATGCTATATATATATATATGTTATAATATATTTATTTTAGTCTTTATAATACTAAGAAAAAAAGATACATCATATACAAAGATAATATATATATACAAAGGCGCCGTTGGACTTTTCATTTTCACCTGAAATAATACCATTGGGCCAGGACTTTTCACCTTTCATCTGCTCTTCGTACGATGCTTTTAAGGTATAGCTTTCATCTGCTCCTTCACGTCTACGCTGGTTCTTCATACGACGCTGTTTTCATACGTGTTGTTTCTTCATACGATGCTCTTCATATGACACTTTTCATTTTCACCTTCCATCTGCTCCTTCACGTCTACGTTGGTTCTTCATTTCTCCTCTGTGGTGCTGCCCTGCTTGGATAACGTCATTCAGGTTCGTTGTACGTGTCATCTTATTTGAACGTCATGCACCTGTCTTCTCTACTTGGATAATGCGTCGTTCACGTATATATGCATTGTACATGTTAATTATGTCAGAATCAATTGTTTATACATGAAAAAAAACCATTTGTTGCTTTGTTTAGTCTTGGATAAGATATTTGATTTCAAGAAATAGATGATTTCCATATACGTGTTATCAAGGACGGATCCAGAAATTTTTTTAAGTGGGAGCAAAATGTCACTTGAGGCAAAAATTTTTTTAATAAGAGCAAAATTTTAATGAAAGCAAATTTTTAATTTTTTATGAGTTAAAAATTTAAAATAATAATTTTTTATGTAAAATTTTTTGGAGTCAATGGGGGCAAATGCCGCCACTTGCCCCCACTGTGACTCCGTCTCTGCATGTTATATGTATACACTTATCACGGGGTATACATATAACACATATATACACTCATCAGTGTATATACATGTCATATGACAATACATGATTAGTGTATATCTCATAAATTTGGAAAGGAGTCCATTTAGTAAAGCCCAATCTTACACGCAATGCTTATCAAGGGGTTCTTAGAGATTGAAACCTAAACATTGACTATACTTTGTCTAGTCGTCGGCTGAAGAGAGATACTGATGAATTTTAAATTTCTAAACGCATAAACATTTTTGGCTTGTATATTGATGATAATGACCAATAAGAGTGGATGGTTATTGACTATATACCATGGTAGTGATTACATGGTGTTTACTGATGAGGAGTTGATTAAATCAACAAGTAGATTAATTAGGCAGGAATATAATTGTGTTGCACCTATTGTTGGCTTCAAAAAGTAGCTAGTGGTTCCCACTTATTTCGTCTCAAGTAGATGAATTAGGCAGGAATATAACTGTGTTGCACCTATTGTTGGCTTCAAAAAGTAGCTAATGGTTCCCACTTATTTCATCTTTTAAGCCAACTTGCTATATAAGTCAACAAAATTTGGTGAAATCCTACAGCTTTGTATCAGCAGAAATATATATATATATTGTTGCTTTAATGAAATAAGTCAAATCAACATAAATAACTTATTTTCACATCTCTAATTATTTAGATGTGTTCTTGAATTCTCTAAATCCTTAGGGCTTTGTAATTGCAATTTTTATTTTTATATTTTTAATAAATTGTATATGTAATTTTTCTTGGTTGTTAACATATTCCATATTGTATCTATTACTTTAATGAACAGTTACCTACCAATGGATAAGAGAAATAGACATTGGATGACTTTTCCCAGATATATTGATGAATATATTAGTGTAGTTGATCATTTTCTTGAAAAGGCTTTTTCTAAGGTGGCTAACAGAAATGAAATTTCTTGTCCATGCAAGAAGTGTTGTAATTATTATTGGTATATAAGAAATATTATATATGATCATTTGATTGTTGATGGATTTGCTCCAGGTTATTGTGGTTGGGAATTGAATGAGGAAGTATCAACTAATACAGATATTCATATAAATGATGAGAATGAATATGATAGAAGGTCTATGCATGATAATATAGATGGATTACTATTTGACACATTTAGAGACATAGATAAATGTCACAATAGTTATGAAGGAGATAGTAATGGTCTAAATGTTGATGCTAAGAAGTTTTTTAAGTTGGTAGAGGAAGGAAAACAAGAATTATATCCTTGATGCTAAGAAGTTTTTTAAGTTGGTAGAGGAAGGAAAACAAGAATTATACCTTGGTTGTCAAAGTTTTTCTAAACTTTCTTTCACAATTCGACTATATCTTTTTAAGTGTACCCATGGAATTAGTAATGCACTTATACCGATCTCATAAGGATACTTAAAGAGGTCGTTCCCAGTGAAAAGATTCCTGAATCTTTTAATGCGACAAAGAAACTTGTGAAGGATTTAGGACTTCATTATGAAAAGATACATGTATGGCCCAAGGATTGTGTTTTATATTGGGGAAATGATGAGAAAGCAACCAACTGCAGAGTGTGTGGTGTATCTAGGTGGAAACAAAGTTGTAATAGTGAAGATAACAGAGATCAAGTGAGGCAAATTCCAACCAACGTGTTTAGATATTTTCCATTAAAATTGAGGTTGCAATGTCTATATATGTGTCCAGAATTAGCTGAATTCATGAAATGGCATGATAAGGAGCGTCCTAAAGATGGTAATTTAAGGCATCCTGCAGATGGCCAAGCTTGGAAAGACTTTAACTCATTGCATCCTAATTTTACACGAGATCATTGTAATGTCAGATTAGCTCTTGCCACTGATGGATTTAATCCTTTTCGAACAATGAGTTTTCACATAGTATATGACCCATAATTTTAGTAAACTATAACTTAGCACCATGGAGATGTCTAAAATTAGAAATTTTGATATTGTGTTAATTATACCAGGCCTAACTTCTCCTGGAAAGGATATTGATGTTTATTTATAGCCTTTAATTAAAGAGTTGACAGAGTTGTAGGAGTTTCGGATAGAGACATATGATGCTTCAACTAATGAATCATTTAAGATGCGTGCAGCCTTGCTATGTACGATTAGTGACTTTCTAGGATATGTAATGTTGTCTGGATGGACTACAAAGGGAAAGTTGGCATGCCCTAATTGTCATTATGAAACTTGCTCTCAATATGTAAAGCATAGTAGAAAGACTTGTTATCTCAATTATCAGATATTTTTTGATAAAAATCATCCTTGGAGGCACAATAAGAGATCATTCAATGGTGATATGGAGTTAAGAGAAACACCAATTCCTCTGTAAGGGTTTGATGTATTTGAGCTTATTAATGGGTATTATAATGTGTTTGGGACGACAAATAAACAAAAAACACCAAGTGACAATCCTTGGAGGAAGAGGTCTATATTTTTTGAATTACTTTACTGGAAGCATAATGGGCGCCGACATATTCTTGATGTGATGTACATTAAGAAAAATGTATATGATAGTATTCTAGGAACTTTGTTGGAGATTTTGAGGAAGTCAAAAGATCATCTTAATGTAAGGTTTGATTTGAAAGAAATGGGGATTAGAAAATATTTACAGCCTATCAAAGTAGATGACTCTCATATGTCACTAAACCGGACTTACTTTTACATGACCGTAGAGGAGAAAGAAAACTTTTGTTCAGTTTTGAAGAATGTAAAACTACCACAAGGTTGTGCAAAAAATATTGCACAATGTGATGATGTTAGAAAGAAAAAAATATCAGGATATAAAAGTCATGATGCTCACATTATTATGTAACACTTACTCCAATTTGTTGTCAGGAAAACTCTACCAAAAAAAGTTGTCGTTGTTTTGAGACGATTAGGTGCTTTTTTTTCAAAGGGGTATGCAGTAAAGTAATTAAGCTAGTGATCTTAAGCATCTGGAGAATAAAATTGTGGAAGTACTATGTCAACTTGAAACAATCTTTCTACCTTATTTCTTTGACATCATGGTTCATTTACCAAAGCAAATCAAATATATTGGACCAGTGCATTGTCACTCTATGTAATTTTTTGAGAGGCATTTAGGTAGGTTAAAAAGATTTGTTCGTAACAAAAGCCAACCAGAAGGGTCTATTGATGAAGGATACTTAGCTGAAGAATGTGCAAATTTTTGTTGTATTTATATGCATCATAAGGTGAGAAAAAATATAATAGGCATATGGAACACAATGACAATATAAATCTTTTTGACGTATCTTCTTCATTTTTTCCAAAATTTGGGCATCCTACTGGAGGAAAAGGTCGAAGGAAAGGAAAAGTTGTAAGTTTAGCCTTAAACACATTACATCAAGCTCATCGATACATTTTATTTAAGTCAAATGACAAAGATGTTGAGAAGTACATTAGGTAAGCTACACATACATTATTTATCCATCTTAAGATCTTTTTTTCCATCATATTAACTAACATGTCATTCTTTTTAGGTAGCATCAAAAATTGAAAGAGACAAGCACTAAAAGAATTCGATGGGCAAGGGCAGAAGATCATTCCAAGGAGTTTCCTCAATGGTTTCAAGATAAGGTGATATCTTGTAATGATAAACTAAGTCATATTTGTTAGTTTTCCAAAGGCCCTAACAATGTCGCAAAGAAATATTCAGGTTATGTTATTAACGAATACAACTTTATGACTAAAAAATGGGATGCGAGGTGTAAGAATAAAAATAGTGGAGTCTCTTTGATAGCATTAACTCCGAGTTTTGCAAGTTCTAGAGATCAAAATCCAACACTTGGAAATGTACCATACTATAGAGCAAAAGAGGAAATTATTGAAGTGGATTAATGTAGGCAGTTCAATGTAGTGTTGTTTAAATGTTGTTGGTATCAAGAGGAGAAAGACGATTATGGGCTTACTGGAGTAAACTTCAAAAAGTTATGTTATATGGATGATCCTTTTGTATTAAACTTCAAAAAGTTATTTTATATGGATGATCCTTTTGTATTGGGAAGCCAAGTTCATCAAGTGTTTTATGTAGTTGATTGTTTTGAGAAAGGTTGTCATTATGTGGAGAAGAAGGTACCTAAGTATCAGTTTCATGCACCTTTGGATGATAATGAAAATGTTAAAGAAATATATTGCGGAGAACCAAATAACTGTGTCAGTGATTTCTTTCGAAATAATGGTGAAATAGTCTTTAATTGGTCTAGAGAAGATTTACCTGTAGACACTTTGGACATAATGTTAAGACCCGAAACCACATCAGGCATATGATAACTATTGCATACCCAGGCTAAGGATACTCACGGTTCCCTTAAGTCAACTATGCAAGGCTAACTGAATATCCTTCGAAAATATTTAGACAGCACAACGACTATATTTTAAAAATCTCAAAACTCAATTAAAATACTTATAAATCAGTTTTAAGCACACTTTTGTATTCACATTAAAACTTTACCACAACTTCTAAACTTTTAAGTCCTCTTAAGAGCAATCTCAACAACAGTACAAAAATTTCATACATAAGGTCATTTACAAACCACAAGACAGTCAAGAGTTAATTTATAAAATCATAAAGCATATCTACATAACCAACTTAATAAAAACAATTAATGAGCCACTATACAATAAAAATACAAAACAGAGACTACCCATTTGCGGTAATTGCCCGAAAATGTCAAAAGACTGCACGATCCACTCAGAGCTTCAAGCTCACCAGATTAACTTGCATGGTTGAAAAGCGGAGGGGGTGAGTACACTATGTACTCAGTAAGTAGGAAAAACATATATCGCAAACAGAACCTAGTACACACCAAGACAGTCTAAATCCTAAAGATGGGTTTTTCACACATCTAGCAAGCATATAACCACCTATAAAGTGAACATATATGAAATAGAAACACATAGACCTAGCCGATGACTCAATATATACTAGATAGGAACCACTTAGGCTTAGCCTATTAATCACTCATCCAGTGAACATAGGTTTCAGTTCCAGTTCTAGTACACAAAAGCGAAAAAGCATCACATACATAAATCAAATCTCGTCGGGAAGTCAAATCTTAGAATAGGCCAAAACAACCATGTGTGTCGCCATTAGTCGGCCAAACTAGTGTAGACATCTATCGATTCTCAGTGTTGGCTCGACTTTCACTTGTGGTGAGTTCAGACTACGGTCGATAAGAGCATCATGACCCTAGGTGATGACCTCGTCAGTGACTAGACCTTTAGGTGCACGATCACCTGCAAATCCCGTAGAAAGGTGTTGATACGAGGACTTAACTTTTATGTAACAACGTTTAAGGTACGGGGGTTGCTTAATATTTCGTGCCTAGCACACGAATGGCCAATCATTATCTCATTAATCACAAAAATCATATACAAATGTTAAGTACTAAAATCAAGTAAGGCACTATACCTTTATTTATTGGTCCAATCGATAAAATGGAACCTTTCCATGGCTATAAGCCAAAAAAGAACACACACAGAGAGCATAAATGACTTGGTTATGCGTATGTAAATTCCAAAACATTATTTCATGCAATAAAAGTCATCTTTTACACTCCAAGTGCTAAGTTGTTCAAAAATGTAGTTTCAGAAAATAAAACATTGTCCTTTGCACTTCAAGTGTAGGTTTGTTGAAAAATAATATCATTTCTCAAAATACGGAATAAAAACATCAGTTGCACTCCAAGTGTAAAGAATTATTCAAAACAATGTCATTTATTAAATACACAAGTATACTAGCATCTATTTGAGATTCAATTCTACTATGCATTACCTAGGTTCAAAATTCACATACAAATCATCATGCATGTCTTGGGATGTCCTAATCCTATTTGAGAAATATGGTTTCCCTAACTTACCTCAAAAGAAGGTGTACACTTCTTTGACTTCAATGATTCTTGGTACGAACTCCTTGATCTACAGTTCCCGAGCCTTTATACATACAAACATACAATGTATTTACTATTCAAACATATATCTCATATTCATACACCACCACATAAGTGTATAAAATACAATATCACTATCTTTAAGCTATAGGATTTGACCATTAAGCTTCACAAATGGTTACTTCCCTTATTATTCACATAACCTTTCTTTTGCATTTTCCAAGGCATTTAATGCCTTTAATCTAATACTTACACATTTCAAAGCATAATTAAGCACATTTTTATCCAAGCACATTAGGCCTCTACTCACCAATCTAAGCAAAAATTCAAGTTTACTGTAAGTAAACATGAAAGCCTCTTTCCAATACATACCATTACAAATCCTTAAATCCTAAGACAAGTTCACTTAGGCATTTTATCAAACACCTAATGTGCATGACTTTCAAGTCACATTTCAAGACTTTATCATAGTAATTCATGCTTTTGTCTTGTTATATAACAAGCACTTCCAACAACCACACATTTCACCACTCCATTCAATCCAATTCCCTTCATTTAAGTAATATTCATCATAATTATACAACTCATTACATTAGTCCATTTCTTCCCTCATTATTTCCTCCAAGCCTTATCCAACATACATGTTCTTCATTTTTCGTCATCAATTCACATTATACATACACAATTAACACCAAAGAATTCACTTAAACTATCAATTTCAAAAGATATTCAAAATTTCACAAACTTTCACCAAAAAGAGGGCATCTCGATTTTGGCTTAAGGAGACTTCTATGTGACTCATTTCATTCATCTAAACCATGTTTCATGCATATTCAAGCATGGAGAACAACATATCTTAACACCAAACTCAAA